>CM062817.1:673738910-674338910 GCA_031772625.1 Pinus tabuliformis
GCAATGCTGTTTATCGTGCAATTTACAATATCCAATTGATTGTCCAATATAGACAATATTCAATTGGGATCCCATACTGTATGGACCAATTGAAGGAGGGATGTGAAGACTATGAGTATCCAGGACTTTCAGATCTGGAATCATTAAACCTGAATATGATGATGCCACTGGAACTGAAAGAGGGATGTTAAGACAGAATCCATAATTTTCTGATTGATGATGACATTCTGCCATGGTATGCTTCATTTCTGATTTGTCAGCTTGAAGACTATGAGATTCATCAGATGAAGACTGAAAATCCTTAGAGTTTGCAATTGATGACGACCTTCTACTATGATGTGCTTCAATTTCTGATTAGGGTTTGTAAATTTGATTTGATAAAAGCAGCCCAAAATACAACTCTGCCAGCTGCATCTAAAACTATGCTTACAAATCTGGTTTGGTAACAACAGCCCAAAAATCAACTCTGCCATCTGCATCTAAAACTCAGGATATGAAAATCAATTGTTGAGTAGTTTTTCATTAATATTTTTAAAACTAACAACAACACTACATGAGATAGCGATGCAGGAAATACTTAACACACAAAGAATGAGGAAATACGATAGGTATCCGCTTTACCCAAGAATATAGATGCCAAAAGCCTCTGAACAAGTCTGAACACAATGGTTTAAATCTCTGAGTCCAAAATGTTATTTTGTGCTCTGCGTTAGAAGAGCTGCCAAGCCTGACTTGCTGACTGTTGCTTTTTTAAGAGCTGCCAAACCTGAACACATTGAACACATTGGTATAAATCTTCGAGTCCAAAATGTTATTTGGTGCTCTGCGTTAGAAGAGAAGTCAAGTCTGACTTGCTGACTATTTTTTTTTTTTATTGTAAAAGCAAAACCAACACATTTTGCAGTTATAGGCACAATGTTGTTTATGGTGCAATTTAGGTGCAATGTTGTTTATGGTGCAATTTACAATATCCAATTGATTGTCCAAGATAGACAATATTCAATTGGGATCCCATATTGTATGGACCAACTGAAGGAGGGATGTGAAGACTGAGAATCAAGGACTTTCTGATATGGAATCACTAAACCTGAATATGATGATGCCAACTGAAGAGGGATGTGAAGACAAAAACCAGAATTTTCTGATTGATGATGACATTCTGCTATGTTATGCTTCGATTTGATGACGACTTTCTGAAGACTATGAGAATCCTCAAGAGTTTGTAACTGAGAACGACCTTCTACTATGATATGCTTCAATCTCTGATTTGGGCTTGCAAATCTGATTTGATAAAAGCGGGCCAAAAGCAACTCTGCCATCTGCATCTAAAACTCTGCTTGCAAATTTGGTTTGATAACAACAGCCCAAGAAACAACTCTACCATCTGCATCTAAAACTCAGGATGTGAAAGGCCATTTATAAGTCATTTTTAACTCAAGCTCTCTATCAGTGCTTTGAAGTTTGAACTGTTATGGAAGACATTTATCAAACACTCTATTTTTGAATGAAGATATCTAACAGTGTGCAATCCATTTTTTTCTTTCCTCCCAGAGTCTGCATTTCATGTTCAGTGCAAATTTTCTTTCTTAATGCTCGACTTTAATCATGGCCTTGTAGTGATGGTTTTACTGCACCATCCCAGCTATTCTTACCACTTATTTTAGTTTGCAGCATTTATTGATGTTTTTAAACAAATTTTGAGTTTGTCAAAATTTCCATGCACTGGCCGAGCTATACCTCAAAATGCATTGGCCGAGTCATACCTCAAAATGGTGGAACCGTGAAAGACCTTAGTTGTCGTTGTCAGCGGGTCAGTAGACCTTCCTTCCGTGATGAAATGCCCCTTAATCTAGTTCTGGCACCATAACCCTGCTCTTGGATACTCTGTATCTATGTATCTTGTATCTGCGTCATCTCTATCAATATTTTAGTAGGTAATCTACTTGCAGCTACAGTCCGTATATTTGTAGGATCCACTGGTTGGCTTGAGTGCACTGATTCCAGGAGAAGGGAACTTGGAAGTCCATCAATACTCTCATTTGTATCTTGGTAGACAATCTCCTTGCAGCTATAGTCCGTGCCTTTGTAATATCTTAACAGATAATCTACTTGCCGTTACAGTCCGTGTCTTTGTAGGATCCACTAGTTGGCTTGAGGGCACTGATTCCAGGGAAATGGAAGTCCATCAACACTCTCATTAGTATCTTAGTAGACAATCTCCTTGCAGCTATAGTCTGTGCCTTTGTAATATCTTAATAGATAATCTACTTGCAGCAACAGTCCGCGTCTTTGTAGGATCCACTGGTTGGCTTGAGGGCACTGATTCCAGGAGAATGGAAGTCCATCAATATTATCATTAGCATCTTAGTAGCCAATTGCCTTGCAGCTATAGTTTGTGCCTTTGTAGGATCCACTGGTTGGCTTGAGGGCGCTGACTCCAGGAGAATGGAACTCCCTACCTTTCTCGTGATCTATCGAATCCAATGATTCATCCCGTAGAAGGTGGTTCTAGTGGAACCGCCGGAAAAAACCCCTTGGAGGAAAGGAAGGTGGTCTAAACGATAAAGAAGCCAGGTGACACACAAAGACTTCATCTTCCAGCAAGGGGGGCTCATCGAGCTTGAGGTTATTTATATTGATGGCATTATCAATACCAAAATGAGACTGCAACTCATCTCTTTCAATACTGGGCCGCCCTCTGCTCTGGAAATTGTCAATTCTTGCTACATTAATAATACATTGCCATTTGGCACAAATTTCTGTTTCCTCGCATTACATTCATGTCTGTCAAGTTGCTTAATAGTGATACCCTGTGCACAATGAATGAGCACAAATATTTAAAAACAAAAATATATGAAAATAATTAAACAGACAACGATAAACAAATAAAAAAGTGATTCTGGGAAACATGATTTTTAAGGTTGTGCAACTCTGTCATAAATGTTTGCAGAACTTTCCTATTGATCACCAAGAAACTTGATTGTTAAGACTGATCAACATTGTTATAAATGGTTGGAGGGAAGCACAACATGGGTTGAGTGGAGGAGCAGAACTTTACTGTTGATCCCCAAGAAACTTGATTGTTAAGTCTGATCAACATTGTTATAAATGGTTGGAGGGAAGCACAATATGGTTGAGTGGAGGAATAATAGTTTTCGTTATCCAAACATTGGGAAGAGTTCTCTGTTAGGATTCCTTTTGAAATGGCTCTATTCAAAGACTGCCAAGGAAGCCAATACATGATAAACTAATGATGATAAACTTAGTTGGCTGGTTTGCATGCCATTATGGCATTTCCTTTGCACAACTTGAGTTCAATGAATCTCTTACGGGATCTGTTAGTTTTCCTTATGTAGGAATTGCTTCATAGGAAATCTAGCAGTAATTTTTACTAGTCTCTTAAGAAGAATGCTTGATCTGGAGATTGGTGCCAGAGCCATTAGAGGTCCCAAGCTTATGAAAATAAAAGACTATGGACTGACAACATGTAATACTAAAGTTAAAAATGAAGATAGAAGGAATTGTGAAGATGTTGATGTTGTAATTTTGTCATGCAACACAACCGATTAACTATTAACACTAAATATTGATTAACTATTAACACTAAAAATTGACAATTTATCATAGCAAGGAATCTATTAGTTAAACCTGATATGATGATGCCACTAGAACTGAAGGAGGGATGTGAAGTGAAGACTATGAGAATCCTTGAAGGAGTTTGTGACTGATGATAACCTTCTGCTATGTTGTGCTTCAATTTCTGATTTTTGGGCTTGAAGTCTCTGAAAAAACTCAATGTGCTTCGATTTCTGATTTTTGGGCTTGCAAATCTAGTTTGATAACAACAGCCCAAAAAACAACTCTACCATCTGCATCTAAACCTCTGCTTGCAAATCTGGTTTAATAACAGCCCAAAAAACAACTCTGCCATCTGCATCTAAAACTCAAGATATGAAAATGAAAAGCTATTTTTAAGCTCGTCTGCTTAATTCATGCTCTATATACTTTTTCACAGGGCCCTTGCCCCCAAATCTGGAATTTATATCTAAATTCAACATGATTGATGTCTCACAGAACAAGCTCAGTGACCCCCTTCCGCTAGATTTGTGCAGTGGAGGAAAGTTTCAGTAAATTCTTGTCTACAGGCCAAATCCCTGAGTCATAAGGAAACTGTCAGAGCATGTTGCGTTTTCATGTGAATAAGAATAAACTAAAAGGGAGAATTCCCAGGGGAATGTTGGAATTCCCACATATTACTGTCAGAGTATGTTGAGTTTTCATGTGAATAAAAATAAACTGAAAGGGAGAATTCCCAGGGAAAATTGGAGTTCCCACATGTTTCGATGCTGGATTTCAGCTTCAACACTTTTGAAGGGGAGATTGCTCCTGCAATTGCAAATGCAGGAAATTTGTCTGGATTATATCTGCAAAGAAATGGATTCTCTAGAAACTTGCCAGTAGAGATTGGACATGCTTCGCGGTTGACAAAAATTGACGTTAACTGGAACTGTACCTTATGAGAAGGACCCATACCAGGTCAGATTGGACACTAAGTTTCTGTCTTCCATTAATCTTGCATACAATAGCTCACAGGAGTCATTTCCTCTGCCCTTGGTTCTACGGAAGTCCTTAATTCTCTGAATCTTTCCCACAATATGCTTTCCAGAGAAATAACGAACAGCTTGGCTTCTTTGAAGCTCAGCTCTGTTGTTTTCTCTAGGAATTCATTAACAGAACCAGTGGCGATTGAGCTCATCAGCCAGACCAACAATAGAAGCTTTTCTGAGGACCCTTGCCTATGGTCAAGGCTTGGAATCTTTGCATCCCTGCGATTTACATACAAGAGATGTTTATCAGGAGAGATGGATAACTGGATGGAGTTCAGTCCTATTTGCAATAATGGTGAAACGCTTTCGTGACTGCAACCCAGAAAATGTGAGTACATCATCAGCACTTGAAGATTTAAAGACTACTACTCGCAAGGTACACATCTTTCAGAATATTGTCTTTTGATATGGCATTATTCAAAGACAGACTGCCAAAGATGCCAGTGTGTGTTATTGTTGTGGGATCCTATTTTGGGTGTCCATTGGGTGAATGGATTGCATGAGATCAAGTTGGGGTGGGTATATCAATGTGATATCTTTTGATTATTATTATCGAAGTGATTCAATGCCATTTTGTATCACGTCAGGTTTGTGTTGCTTGAAAAGGCTGAAGATATATAGGGAGATTTCATGTTCAGTGCAAATTTTATTTCTTGAGGCTCGACCTTGATCATGGCCTTGTAGGCCTTGTAATGAAGGTTTTACGACACCATAACAAATCCTCTTCCTACTACTCTTGGTTTTCATCATTTATTGTTCTTTTTCTACATATATTTCCATGCTGCTTTGGCACAATTTCTTCTTTCCTAGCATTTCTTTCCTGTCAAATTGCTTAATAGAAATAGCCTACGCACAATGAATAAACACAAAACCTTAGAAACAAAAGCATATGAAAACAATCAAACTAACAACGATAAACAAATAAAAGGTGATTTTGGGAAACTTGATTGTTACGGCAGTGCAACTCTGTTATAAATGTTTGCAGCCCCAAGAAACTTCACGGTTAAGTTTGCTCAACTTTGTTATAAATGGTTGGAGGGAAGCACAATACAGATTGATTGGAACAATAATTTTTGTTATCGAGACGTTAGGAAGAGTTCTTTGTTATATTGTCTTTTGAAATGGCTCTATTCTGCCAAGGAAGCCAATACATGATGCAACAAATGATGATAAACTTAGTTGGCTCTTCGCATGCCATTATGGCACTGCCTTTCCATTTTTGAGTTCAGTGAAGCTCTTACAGTATGTTTTCCTGATGTAGCAATTGCTTGCATAGAAAAACTATGCAGTACTTTTTACTAGTCTCTTAAGTAGAAGGCTTGATCTGGAGATTCGTAATGTCCCCAACCACTTAGGAGACACAAAACAGTGATCCGCTAGCCTAATAAGTTCTTGTAGGCTAAGGCAGGGAAAATTCTAATAAGGGAACATGATTCGCCTAGGAAAAATATTATAAATGCTAAAGGGTGAAAAGAGGGACATATAATAAGCTAATCAAAAGTCACTTTCATTTTATAAAGTGAAAAGCTCCTAAAGTGACTTTATGAAATTAAAAATAAAAATAAAATGGCAGCAAAAGTGGCCACAAAATTATAAAATGAAGGAGAAAAATGAGGAATCTCTCCTCATTCTATCACTTGCACTTTGAGAAAAGAATTTTTTGGAGAGTTTTTAGAGAGAAGTTGAAGGTGAGTGACTTGTTTCTACATGACTTGTAAGACTCGTGAGTCTTGAAGGGTCTTATAAGGGTCGTGCTTCACTGATTGAAATCCTCCCTACATTCTACTGGTCAAGTTCATTCTATTGATAGTTAAGTGCATTGTGGTTTGTGGGTCGAGCTGAATACATCTCATTGTTGAAGATTTATATGAAATATGAAGGAGTGGTGGGTATCCTCTTGTTAGAGTTTCTTGTGCGTGTATGTCAGTTCCTTATCCTCTTGCACGACCTGCTGATATTATATAGAGGCTAAGCTTCTATTGAGAGCTAATTTGCTAAAGTGACACACACACACACACACACACACATATATATATATATCAGGTTCCTCTATTCCATTCTCCAAGTTTGCAAACTCTGATACATATTTAATTAGAGGCTGAATATTGTATGTATCAGTTCATTTCCAATCATTAAATCTGAAGATGCTCCTATATTTGCACTCTACTATGATCTAAATAATTTATGGGTATTACATGAATGATATGTGGTTGTTTTAAAAGTGTTTTCATGAGCAAATCTCATACTATATAACTGGACTGTGACTCGAATTATGAAACAAGCACCTACAGCAGTATGACTTCAAATTGTTTGATAAAATGTCTCACTGAGAAAACCAATTAAACTCAGAAATTACAGTGGGTATTGTTACCCACCACCACTAGGTGACCCCATTAGATAATTTTTCTCCTAGATTTTTTGAGCCAATCATATGTCCCCTCGCCCACTTGTCAAGAACATATGTTTGAAAGTGGGTCATCCAATCCTAAAAGTATGTTTTTCATTGTGCAATTGGGTACTTATTCTTGTTTTTTCTTAGGTACATTGAATGTGGATTATTGGGTGACTTGGAAGAAGGGTTTTGACTGTAGTCTTGTTCCCTCACATTAAATGGGGAGTTAATCCTCAACCCTAGTCTTGTGGGATCTCCCTTACTGGCTTATAACTTCAAGATGGGCACTACTTGGGAAACCTTGATTTTGGTAGCATGGTCATGTTTTCCCATTTTATATTTTTCACTCACCTCCGCACATTACATGCCCCATTTCATAATCTTCCCTCTCTAGCTCCACATGACCACTAGGTCCACAGGGCTATGGTACAGCCATTGTCCTTGTCCACATGTTTGGGTCAGGCCTCGAAATGTTTCCCTGGAGGTTGATGCAGCTAAAAAAAAAAGATAGAACCATGTCATGGCCACGTACAAAAGAAAATAATATCACAAAATGCAAAATATGGTTGAGACATTATATTAGCACTTCACTCATATTTTATCATTTGAATCAGCATCACCAACGTTTCAAAATAAAAATAAAAAAATCATCGTTCCATTTTTGAAATCCATGGCACCATGGCGTCTTGTATCAGGGACTTTTGGAATTCAAGATGTGAAAATTCCTAGACTCAAAGGAACCCCTACTTCCTTCACCTACTTGATTTTTTAACATATATTAACCAAGTTATTCATCTGAATACTGAAGCAAATTACTTCTACAGTCTACACTACTTAAATATTTGATCTCATGAAACAGAAAACAGAGCAAAGAACAAGATACATAGGACACTTATTTTTGGACACAATAGTCCCCAGAAAAACCCAATGCAGGAAAACCAGTGCAGCAGCTCTGAGGGTTTATTATTATGCATGAGAAATATCTGAATACAAATCTAGGATGCTCATCTGGCATAAAATTTGAGTGAGTTTTACCTCACTTCACCTTGCAGAATTTCAGCTTATCCGGCACAAGACTGGCTAACCTCGGCTATTTCTGCACTGGCCCTACATCAACCTTTCAGGCTTTGCATCAACTCCTCTGCCCTTTGCGTTAGCTATCCCAGCTATTTTGGCAGTTCCTGGCAGTTCCGGCTTCTGCTTGACAGGCAGCTTTCCCTTCTGCACAATCCTTTCTGGCTTTGTGTCAAGGCTGCGTGGACCCACACTGGCCCAACGTCAGCTCTCCCAGCTACTGCACTGCCTCTCTACAAGCTCTCTTCGCCTCTCTATCAATATTCTCCGGAAAGTCCTCCTTCCAGATTCTCATTGCCCCTCTGCTGCAGAATGATCACTTAGTTCGAATTTCTCAGCTTCCTAGCCCCAGAAATCGAACTCGAGATCAATTCATTCTCTCTGTGTGTATTTCCAAATGAACTCCACGCCTCCATTTTATACTTTTCCTGTTGAGTCTTCAACGGCCGAGATTAAGTCTCTAATCAACGACTAAGATTAAAACATGACTTGATCCGCCTTCTAGATCATTCTCACCCATATTTTGATTAATACCCATTAATATTTTAATTTCCCTAAGTTTATACTTAGGAACTGCATTAAAAATAGTAATTATTTTAATAAAATTCAATCTAGTTTGAATTTCACCAAATGGTTTTTGGGTTCTTTAGAACTCATTTGCCTTAGCCTCTCCACCAATTTTCAAGGCTGGAGCACTTCTGATGCTACCAAAAACTAACACTCCCTCTTAGCAAAGAAAGTGCTCTAGTAACAATGTCCACCTGCATGCCACTTTGTTTTTGAAGCACCTTCTTCATGCACTGCTGTTGCCACCAACACTGTGTTGTTGCTGCTATTGTACTGCTGCCCATGACACTGCCACTGCTGAATCTGTACTACAACTCCCTCTCAAACGTTGCATTTGCTATGCTGCTAGCATTGCCACTGCTAACACTGCATCCGTATTGCAACTCAGTTGCTGAGAGAAGCAACTAAAAAACATCCAAAATTAACTGAACTTAATTGTGTTCAGTATAATACAATGAATGTTGGAATTCGACTGCTCTAGTCTTTGACCCTCTGAATCTTCTGCGATGTTGTTGACTCCTGTGTTGTGCCAACTGCACTGCTGCCAACCTTGCTCTGCGTTGATCAGTCGCTGGTCTCAAGCCACTGCATCTGTCCTCCAAACAATCCACCGCATCATTTGACACCCATCTCACTACTGCTGAATCTTGGGCTCCCGTAGCAAGGAATTGATCTAAGAGGTGGAATCCTCAAGGATCCTGTCCACATGTAGTCCTCTCGACTACAGCTCAATATCGCCCCATCTCCCTCCTGAGATGCGTGGGCACTCATGGAAAACTTGTCCTTGTCAATCTTTGCTGAAGCAATCTTAGGATCATGTTTCTCATCCTTATCCTTTTTCTTCAAAGGACACTGGGATGCATAGTGGCCCATCTTGCCACAACTGAAACATTTCATCTTCGAAATGTCCTTTCGCTTCGGCTTCTGTTGTCCCTTCGATGCTAGAGATGTGTTCTCCTCCTCCTCCTTCGTTTTTGAGCCACTCCTATTGTTGCCACTGAGGTTGACCTTCACTAGGTCCCTCCTTAACTCCTCCTCTTGAAGAGTTGCCCACATCTCCTCCCATGAAGGTATTTTTTCTCTACCCAATATGCTTTGGACGAAAACTTGCCATTCATCCGAGACTCCATTCAAGGCTATCCTCACCATCGCAGTTGGTTGAGGAGTGGACCCCACTGCAGCAAGCTAGTCTCTAGTGTCTTGAAGACGCTGAAGATAGAGGTTCACACCTTCTCCTTTCTGCATCAAGGTCTGCTGCAAATTTTTCTCCAAATACATCTTTTGTTGTTCGAAAGAGCCTTCATATAGAGAAGATAAGGCTTCCCACATCTCTCAGGCTGTATCCTTGCCCTGCAAGTGTGAGACCACATGATCTCGAACTCCATCGAGAATGAGCCTCTTTGCCTTCCCCTGCTCAGCTTTGTATTTCTTCTTTTGATTGTTGTCAACAGGAACAACTGCAACACTATTGACGTAGGCCTCGAGATCATATTCCTTCAAAACCGCTAAGATTCTGGTCTTCCATATGACATAGTTGGAGGCTCCTTCCAACCTGTCCTGATCTTTGAGCCCATGCGATGTCATCTCACCTAACTGTCAAACTGACTCCTCTAGTCGCTGCTTAGCACTGCTCAACTGCTAAACAAGTGCGAAATTCGAACTTTCTGCAGAAAGTTCTCTGAAGAGAAAATTCCCCTTCTACATGTCTTCGTTATTTTCCAACGAATTTCTACCCCGGCAGAAACTGCGCCCTTCAATCATTGCGTTGAGGCTCTGCGTCACTTCCTCTGCCTCTGCAAGCTCACGATTCGAAAATCATACCTCTTTGTCAACTCACTCAGAGAGAGATTTCCTCGGATCAGCTTCCTGGCAAGGATTGCAAAATCCCTTCAAGGGGATTCAAATTGCTGCCAAGTGCAACTTTCGGCCTCACTGCTCAGCACTGGATCTACTCTTCCTATTTCAGAATCAATTTCTTTGATACCATGTGAAAATTCCTAGACTCGAAGGAACCCCTACTGCAGCAAATCTAAATTTACTTCACCTATTTGATTTTTTAACATACATTAACCAAGTTATTCCTTTGAATACTGAAGCAAATTACTTTTGCAACCTACACTGATTATATATTTGATCTCATGAAACAGAAAACAGAGCAATGAACAAGATACATAGGACACACTTATTTTTGGACACAATAAATAATCCCCGAAAAAACCCAATGCGGGAAAATCGGTGTAGTAGCTCTAAGGATTTATTATTATGCATGAGAAATATCTAAATACAAATCTAGGATGCTCATCTAGCAATCATTTACAGAGAAAATACTAGCGGAAAATCTGAGTGAGTTTTATCTCACTTCACCTCACAGAATTCTGGCTGATCCTGCACAAGACTGGCTAACCCTGGTTATTTCTGTGTTGGCCCTACGTCAGCTATCCCGGTTGTTCCGGCAGTTCTGGCTTCTGCGTGATAGGCAGTGTTCCCCTCTGTGCAGTCCTTTCTGGCTTTGTGTAAAGGCTGCGTGGGCCCAAACTCGCCCAAGGTCAGCTCTCCCAGCCATTGTTTTAAAAAACGATCGAGTTGACTCTGACTCGGTTGAGTCAGATTGAGCCAATGTTTGGCTAGGTCAGCTCGGTGGCCGAAACGGAATGGCTGGCCGGGTTGTTACCGATCTAGTCATTGACTCGGTTGACTCGGTAACAACTCGGCCGACTCAGTAATGACTTGGTCGACTCGGTAACAACTCGACCGGCTCGGCTCTTTGACAAAAATCCTGAAGCAGATTTGTCAAAAGTTGTTCTGCCTCCTACATATCAATGGTTGCGTTGTTGTTTATTGCATATTTATAGCCCTAAAGTAATCTATCACTGTGGGAGAGTTTTGAAAATTACAAGGCCGAAGTATGGTTATCCTAGTGGCATGAATTAGAAAACTGAAATAATGCATTGAGCCATACAATGTTTTTAAAAAGGCAAACATTCTGGCAATGGACTAATAAATAAATATTTACCTCTGATTGTTCTGAAGCTTGACCAGAATTAAATCAAGGGTTTTGAGACTTCATTATGGGCAGAGAATTGGTATTATTGTTGTTGTAGTCTAGTGATTGTCCTTAGGCTGAGGCAGAAAAGAATCCTGGCATTGGTGGCTAATTATGAAATTTGTATTGGACAGTGCACTTGGTGCCATTTTGATATAATGGATATATTCATGAGCCTACTTTGATCAGATGTTGTCTTTTCTCTATATTCTAAAGCTTTGTGTTTGGAAACATGAATGAAAATCTTTAAAATTATGTTTAAAAAATATATATATATATATATATTTATATATATATCTATATATATATATATATATATATATATATATATATATATATATATATATATTTAATGTATTTTTTACAACGATCGAGTCATTGAAATCAAACCAGCCAAGTTGATACCGAGTCGAAGTCGGAGTTGGAGTCGACCCTCAGCCGTTTTCGAGTCGGAGTCGGAGTTTTAAAACATTGCTCCTAGCTACTGCACTACCTCTCTGCATGCTCTCTCTGCCTCCTGCCAATATTCTCCAGAAAGTCCTTCCAGATTCTCACTGCCCCTCTGCTGCAGAATGATCACTTAGTTCAAATTTCTCAGCTTCCTAGCCCCAGAAATCGAACTCCAAATCAATTCGTTCTCTCCATGTGTATTTCCAAATGAACCTCAAGCCTCCATTTTATACTTTTCCTATTGAATCTTCAATGGCCGAGATTAAGTCTTTAATCAACGCTAAGACTAAAACATGACTTGATCCGCCTTCTAGATCATTCTCACCCATATTTTGATTAATATCAATTAATATTTTAATTTCCCTAAGTTTAGACTTAGGAACTCCATTAAAAATATTAATTATTTTAATAAATACAATGCGAGTGGAATTTCACCAAACGATTTCTGGGTTCTTTAGAACTCATGTGCCTTAGCTTTTCCACCAATTTTCAAGGCTAGAGCACTTTCAATGCTACCAAAAACTAACATAGGACACCGTTGTATGGAATGGGTAGGATTGAAAAGAAAAGAAACAAGGGGAGAGGAACACTATTGCAGATTTCTTTCTAAAGAAGGTTTACAATAGGTTGTGGACATCTAGCATATAATCGAATAAGAAAATGGACAGGTCATCGAGTCGAATCAACCGCCATATATATAATGGCTTTGTCGGTTGTGGTTTCCTTTTGTTCTTGCTATCACTATTTTAGTGATTTTTTGGGATTTACTAGACCTTCTATCATGTGTTTTACATAGATTATTGCGTTAAAATGTTATATATTTTTCTGATGTATATGTCTTTATAACGATCATAATTTTGAACAACTTTTTTTTGATATGTTCGGGTTGTTTTCTCTGATGATCGGAGAGACCCAATTATATGGTTCCAGACTTCTTATTAGTGCTACTATGTGCTTTTTGGTATTGAGTAAGTGATGTTATTTTCCACTTTTCTCAGTATGTTGTGTTTCCACCATCTGCGTATTGTGGAACCATAGTCTCATTCATGAATGTTTCACTGCATCTACCTATGTAACTTTTTATTTTCTTAATAAAAAGTTCGATGTTTCCCTTGGAAAAATTATATTAGCACATGGGCAAAAGCCAAACATGAGCTCTACCCCTTCATGAGCTCATGCATAATTCTTTGTTTCTTGCACTCCATTCCCATCATGTTCTTGTTACAAAATCAGAAAATCAGAAAGGCAGTAAAGATTTTGTTGTTCTTGATAATTACTTGTGATGTTTCTTATTATTACGATTCTTTACATCTTCTTTCTTTAGTTCATCAAGCAATTACCAAAAGTAGGCACATGCCAAGGAAAAAACCCCTCGAGGGGAAAACCCAGTCAAGATAATTCTTCCTTTCAATAGAATTCTTTGAGACTCTTCACCCTAGACCAAGACTAGACCTTCCCTCCACACCAAGTCAGCCTCCTAGAATTTCAACCTCTTCCCAACAACTTCGACTATGCAGCAACTTATGGCAACTGGCACCTTCCAGCAATTGTGAAACTTGGAAGACTTCGATCTCCGAATCCAGGACACGAAACAGAGAGAGAGACACGCAAAAATTTCGATTTTCCTTATCTCCTTAGACTTTCCCAAACTTGCACTCACTTCGGCTTCCCGACAATAGACTTTCCCAGATACAAAAGAACTTCGCACTTCTGCCCAGCGACAAGAGACTTTCGCACTTCTTCCGAGCTACAAGAGAATTCGAACTTGATGAGAGAATGATACTCCAAATGAATTCGATGACCTTCCATTTATAGAATTCTTGTGGGGTCGAATAGGGTCCTTAGGCCAACTTGATCTTCTCTTAGGCCGACATGGTGTGGCGGTTACATAATTCATATTTGACTTAATAGTTAACCTTTTTACATTATTCAAAAACCCAAGGGTCTCTTTAAATGTACAATAACTCTATAGACTCAGAATAAATCCTAGAAGTCCTCAATGGGGAGTTTGACCTAAAACATGGTGACCCAAGCATGAAACCCATGCTTTAATAAGTCACAATAATAATAATAATAATAATTTTATTTATTCTTTTGACAAGTACATTACATAATGACTCAAGTACATTAATGAAGACCGAACATAGTTACATTTTCCAACAGTGCCTTAATACTGACAACCTATGCTCAATGAAATACACACCTAAGAAACCGACATTATGGAGTTAAACGGACAAATGTGTTGTGTTTTAGTGAAAATTTGAGATTGAAATGCACAAATGAGAACAACATCCTCCAATGGCTAGTCCCCCAAATGCAGATGAAAAATATTATGGTCAAAACTAAGATTGAAAATTTTGTTTTGTTCCATCCATATCTACAAACTCTAGTCAAATAGATTCCAGTTTTGCTTATGCTTGAAGATTCAAATTACCTTCCTTAACCCATATTTCCTATAAATTTCAACAGAAGGATTCAATTAAAACAACATGGAACCATTAAATTATTTAGAAACAAACTCGTAAATTCCCTTATACATACCTCCTTTACCTTTGCCCATTATGTCCATTCAAACTTGCCTTAATTTGCCGACCAATTGAACCCAAAACAAAAACCATGAACAAAGATAAGAAAAAAACAAAAACTAGGAACAAAGCTAAGAGAAAAACAAGAGAAATCAAACACGTAAAACAAATCACCAAACCACAATTTAACATGGCCATGCTCACAAATGCAAGAAAAAGAAATTAAAAAACCATAACAAAGGTACGACATGCAATAGCAAAATATACCAACAACAATAGAAAAAATGAAAATAACAAAAACAAAACAAACAAAGAAATAATAGATATAGACTCTGACGCAAGCCCAAGAAGCGTCCATAGCCAATTAAGGACATCCTGCACACCATAGAATAGAAAAGTGTTAAATAAAGACCATAAAATCATATGAGAAATATTAAATATGCACCAAATATTTTATGAGCAATATGAAAGAGACCAACATGACAATTTCAAAACAAACCGTATGGATTTTGCACCAAAAGAGAACTCACCTTTGCTACCAACTCTTCACTATAATACAATGTTTCTCACATAGATATCCTCCATGTTACTTTCTCTACATTGCAATGCACTCAATATTTAAATAAACAACAAATAATTTAAGATGTCTCTAATTTAAATGAATAGAAATTGAACCATACATACCACCTTAGCCTTCGCCTTCACCCATTGCACTTGTGGGATTTGCATCAATCCTATATTCACAATATGGATGGTTAGGAATTGCATTAATTTCTCCACAAACAAAACCCAACCAAAACCAAGTCATAAAATATAAAATAGAAATCATAAAATTTTAAAAAGACACCAAAAATGTCATCAGAAATACATTATAAATGAAAGAAGCATTTCATACTAGAGTGTAGAGCATGCATCACATATATGTGTTTTGCACCGAAAGAAAACTTACCATCTACTTATGCTTCTACTACATTGGTCTATGTCTCTCTCACATAAACATTTCTTTCTTCATCAAGAATACTCCATCTTCTTTTACCCACACAACATTGCCTTTAAATTTGAAGGCATGATATAATGATGTACAACGAGTTAAGCTTAAACAACATGGAACCATGCATACCACCTACTCACACTTCTCCTCGCCCATTGCTCCTTTGGAATCTACATCAATTTTAAATCCACAATATGGGTTATTATTCATATATTATTCATAGAGGCAGAACTCACACTCTACCTCTACCATTGCAAACACTACATTACCATACATCGCCTTCATACATTTCCTTGCACTCAATTAATAAAGAATTGATAAATAATATGGTATGCTTATAATTTACACGAACTACCTATATTGTAGGAGAGTTCTATATGTGATCCTTGGTCACATGAATCAGATTTTGCAAGTTAGCAATTGTGCAATATGGAGATCTTTGGTTGGGAGAGTCTCACTGGGTGTTGTGCATATGTATTATGTAGTGGTGATTGGTTCTTTCTCTCTTCATATTTGAATGGAAATTTAAAATTTATGGTATGGAAATTTTAGGGGAAAAATTTCACACATGGGTGAAATTAGAGGATCTGGAATTTTGAGTGAGTGAACTATTTCAATTTCGATGGATGACTTTCACCATACATAGTCCCAAGCAAAGTTTGATTATAAATATCAAGACCCAATTGTAGAGGACTTTGACCAAAACTAGCCCTAAGCAAAGTCTAACTATAAAGATCAAGACCCCCTTATAGATCGATTCTCTGCAAATGAATAGACATGAGTTGTGGCAAAGGCGGTAGTAAATCAAAAGCGAATACCAGATACAGAGCAAGAGTATCCACTGACAACTAGAGTAAGAGGAGAGCTAGACTTAAAAAATCATATCTAAAACCCTTAGGCCATGGTTATAAGTGAGGGGAGAAACAAAAATCCACTGTCTCATAGTAATTTTCCTAGTTATAGCAATTACTCGGATAAAGCTCATATAATTGAATCAATAATTAGATAAATCACAAATAATGTAAGATGACTTGAACTTACATAAACATACATGCAACAATACATATCACCTCAACGTTCGCCTTCACCCACTACATTTGTAAAATCAGGGGTTTTTAGGACCTAGCTTAATTTCCCACTCAATGTACCATAGACCAACATAAAAATCCCTATGCATAATATTATGCAAAAGTAGATCTTGTGCAACAACAAAAAATCATAATTCCTCAATAATGAAGGAAAGAAGAGAACCATTGTTTTGAAACGGGAAGATAGTCATCCCAGAACCAAAGGAGAACTCACCTTTTCCTTTTGCACTCTCCTACATTTTTCCAAGTCTCCCTTGTGCAAAAATATTTCAAAAGTTTCAACATTGCTCCTCAACCTTCATTTTCCTACATTTAGAGTGCAATTAATAAGTAAGTAACCCCAAATAATATAAGATGCAATTAACTTAAATAAAAATACATCTTATTCAAAGATCAAAAATCACAAACCCTAGATTGTTGAGGACAATGGAGAACCATTGTATGTATCAAAACAATGAGGATTCCATTGTATGTATCAAAACAACGAGGATTTCACAGTAGAACATACATGAATCTTGCACCAAAAGACAACTCACCCTCTATCTTTGCTTCTACTTTTTTGCTCCTCAACCTGTGTTTACCTATGTTTAGATAAATAACTAAATCCCAAAAATATAAGATGTATTTAACTTAAACAAAAGTACATATTATTCTAAGACCAAAAATCATAAAGCTTAAATAGGTGAGGAGGATGGAGAACCATTGTATCAAAATTAAGAGGATTTCAATGTGGAACATAAAGTCGTGCACCAAAATATAACTCACCCTCTACCTTTGCTTGTACTTTTGCTATAGTGCCCCACGTCTCTCTCACAAAAAGATATTCAATAGTTTCACCAATGCTCATTTGCCTTTCTTACTCTGTATTGCATTGCATGTAAATTTCAATAAACACACATGATATAATGGTGAAGCAACAAATGACTTAAATTAAAATAGGCATGAAACCATATACTTATGTAGTACCAAACAAGTAAATTCCCCCATTAATACCTCTCTTGCCTTTGCCCATAAACAAGTAAATTCCCATGTTACATACCTCCTTCACCTTTTCCCATTACACTTATGTACACCACATTAGCCCTAAAGGTGCACTATGGGTTGTTAAGGTATCCTTAATTTTCTTTCCCATTGAACAAAACACATAACTTCAAATAAAATAAAACTGCAAATTAGCATGGCCATGCTCACAAATATAAAGATATAAAAGCCACAATAGCAAAAAAGCATCACCAACAATAATTAAAATAAAATTAACATTACTAAGAAAATTAAATTAAAAAACAAAAAAAATACAAAAACAATAACAAAACAATAATATAAAATAAAATGACAAACAAAAAACAAACTCTTGTCTACAACTCCAAAAAGTGTCCATGGCCAACCAAGGGAACCCTGCATAACAAAAAAAAATAGAGAAGTATTAAATAGAGGCTACAAAATATTATGAAAAATAATAAATACACACAAAATATTGTGAGAATTACACAATAGGAATAAAATATCTTATCCAAGATCGAAAATCTTAAGAATAATCTTATGCACCAGAGAATACATCTTATTAAAAAACCAAAAATCATAAACCTAAATAGGTAATGAGGGAAAATAATCGTTGTTCACAACGGAAGAGAAAAAATTATTTATGGATTTTGCACCAAAAGTAAACTCACCTCCACTTTTGCCTCGACACTCTACTATAATGCCTCTCTCACAAAGATATTTCAGTGGTTTTGTCAATGATCCTCCATGTTTCTTTACCTACATTGCATTGCACTTACAATTAAATGAATGACCAATAATGTAAGATACCTCTATAGTACCGCACCGCTACCTGCTACACTTATGAAATCTTAGACCATCAGGACCTACATTAATCTCCCATCCACTAAACTAAACAAAATCAAATTATAAAATATTAAAAGATCAAATCTTATGAGAAATCTTAAGACAACAAAATTCTCATGAGAAATATTAAATAGATAGTAAAAAATAGTACAAGAAATATTAAATTATGACCAAAAATATTATGCAGAATTAAGTGCATTTTATTCAAAGACCAAAATTGTAGACCCTAGATAGACCAGCACATTGAATTTACGCCAAATGAACTCACCTGTCATATATAGGCAAAATAGATAATAGCATATCATATATGGATATTTGCACCTAAATAGAACACAGTGCTACCTTTGCACCCTACTACAATCTCTCCCTCACAGAGATATTTTAGTACTTTACCTAGATATCTGTACACTGCATTACCTGCATTGCATTGTCTCAATAATTAAATAAATCACAAATAATGTAAGATGCCTTGAATTTACATAAACATACATAGAACGATACATATCACCTCAACCTTCACCTTCACCTTCACCAACTACACCTGCGGAATCAAGGGTTTTTAGGACCTAACTGAATTTCTCACTCAATGTATACCAAATAAACCAAAACAAAAATCCATATCCATAATATTATGGAACAGTAGATCTTGTGCAACAACCAAATATTATAATTCCTCAATAATGAAGGAGGGAAGAGAACCATTGTATTGAAACAAGAAGATAGCCATGCCAAAACCAAAGGAGAACTCACCTTCTCCCTTTGCACTTTCCCACACTTCTCCAAGTCTCTCTTATGCAAAAATATTTCAAAAGTTTCAAAGTGCTCCTCAACCTTCGTTTTCCTACATTTAAATTGCATTTAATAAATAAGTAAATCCCAAATAATATAAGATGCATTTAACTTAAATAAAAGTATATCTTATTCTAAGACCAAAAATAACAAACCCTAAATTGGTTAGGGGGATGGAGAACAACTATATGTATCAAAACAAGGAGGATTTCACGGTAGATCATACATGAGTTGTGCACCAAAAGAAAACTCATTGTCTACCTTTTCTTCTACTTTTTCCTCCTCAATCTTCGTTTACCTATGTTTAGATAAATAAGTAAATCTCAAATAATATAAGATGCATTTAACTTAAATAAAAGTACATCTTATTCTAAGACCAAAAATCATAAACATTAAACAGGTGAGTAGAATGGAGAACCATTGTATCAAAACTAAGAGGATTTCACTGTAGAACACAGTCTTGCACCAAAAGATAATTCACCCTCCACCTTTGCTTCTACTTTTGCTATAGTGCTCATGAAAAGATATCCAATAATTTCACCAATGCTCATTCACCTTTCTCAATCTGTATTGCATGTAAATATCAACAAACACACATGATATAATGGTGAAGCAACAAATGACTTAAATTAAAATAGGCATGAAACCATATACTTAATGTAGTAGCAAACGAGTAAATTCCACCATGCATAACTCTCTTGAACAAGTAAATTCCCTAGTTACATACCTCCTTTGCCTTTGCCCATTACACCTATGAACTTCACATTAGCCTTAAAGGGTTGTTAAGGTATTCCTTAATTTTCGACCCATTGAACCAAATAAAAATATGAACAAAACAAAAATAAAACAAAAGACACAACAATTATAAAAATAAAAATAAAACCGCAAATTAGCATGGCCATGCTCATAAATGTAAACATATAAAAGCCACAATAGCAAATAACCAAAAACAAAAACAAAAAAGCAAAAAAAAATCACCAGCAATAATTAAAATTACGTATTGCTAAGAAATTAAATTAAAAAATAAAAAACAAAAACAAAAATAACAAAAAGAAAACATAAAATAACAAACTAGAGACAAACTCTCTTCTACAACTCCAAAAACTATCCATGGCAAACCAAGGGAACCCTGCACACCAAAAAAAAGAGAAGTATTAAATAGAGTCTACAAAATATTATGAAAAATATTAAATACACACAAAATATTGTGAGTTTTACGAAACAAAAATAAAATATCTTATCCAAAATCTTACACAGATCAAAAATATTAAGAATAATCTTATGCCCAAGAAAATATATCTTATTCAAAAACTAGAAACCATAAACCTAAATTGGTAATGAGGGAAAATAATCATCCTGTTTACAATGAGAAAGAACAAATTATATATGGTTTTTGTACCAAAAATAAACTCACCTCCACTTTTGCCTTTGCACTCCACTATAATGTCTCTCTCACAAAGATATTTTAGTACTTTACCTAGATATCCTTTACACTGCATTACTTGCATTGCATTGTCTCAATAATTAGATAAATCACAAATAATGTAAGATGCCTTCAATTTACATAAACATACATGGAACAATACATATCACCTCAACCTTCTCCTTCACACATACATGGAAGGATACATATCACCTCAACCTTCGCCTTCACCCACTACACCTACGAAATCAAGAGTTTTTAGGACCTAGCTTAATTTCCCACTCAATGTACCAAATAAACCAAAACAAAAATCCATATCCATAATATTATGCAACAGTGGATCTTGTGCAACAACCAAATATTATAATTCCTCAATAATGGAGGAGGGAAAAGAACCATTGTATTGAAACAAGAAGATTGCCATGCTAGAACCAAAGGAGAATTCACCTTCTCCCTTTGCACTTTCCCACACTTCTCCAAGTCTCTGTTATTCAAAAATATTTCAAAAGTTTCAAAGTGCTGCTCAAATTTTGTTTTCCTACATTTAGATCGCATTTAATGAATACGTAAATCCCAAATAATATAAGATACATTTAACTTAAATAAAAGTACATCTTATTTTAAGGCCCAAAATAACAAACACTAAATTGGTGAGGAGGATGGAGAACCATCGTATGTATCAAAACAAGGAGGATTTCACAATAAAGCATACATGAGTTCCGCACCAAAACATAGCTCACCATCTACCTTTGCTCTACTTTTTTCCTCCTCAAGCTTCGTTTACATACGTTTAGATAAAAAAAGAAAATCCCAAATAATATAAGATGCATTTAACTTAAATAAAAGTGCATCTTATTCTAAGACCAAAAATCATAAACATTAAATAGGTGAGGAGGATGGAGAACCATTGTATCAAAACTAAGAGGATTTCACTGTAGAACATACAGTGTTGCACCAAAAGATAACTCACCCTCTACCTTTGCTTCTACTTTTGCTATAGTGCCCCATGTCTCTCTCACAAAAACATATTCAGTAGTTTCACCAATGTTCATTCACCTTTCTCAATCTGTATTGCATGTAAATATCAACAAACACACATGATATAATGGTGAAGCAACAAATGACTTAAATTAAAATAGGCATGAAACCATATACTTATGTAGTAGCAAACAAGTAAATTCCACCATACATACCTCTCTTGTATTTGCCCATAAACAAGTAAATTCCCTTGTTACATACCTCCTTCGCCTTTGCCCATTACACCTACGGACTCCACATTAGCCTTAAAGGCGCACTATGGGTTGTTAAGGTGTTCCTTAATTTTCTGACCCATTGAACCAAATAAAAATATGAACAAAACAATACAATTATTAAAATAAAAAATAAAAATAAAACCACAAATTAGCATGGCCATGCTCACAAATTTAAAAATCTAAAAGCCACAATAGCAAATAACCAAAAAAGAAATAGCAAAAAAAACATCACCAACAACACTTTAAATAAAATTAAGTATTGCTAAGAAATTAAATTAATAAATAAAAACAACAACAACAACAAAAAATAAAAAAAAGAAAACATAAAATAACAAACCAGAGACAGGCTCTCCTCTACAACTCCAAAAAATATCCATGGCCAACCAAGGGAACCCTGCACACCAAAAAGTAGAGAAGTATTAAATAGAGTCTACAAAATATTATGAAAAATATTAAATACACAAAATATTGTGAGTATTACAAAACAGAGATAAAATATCTTATCCATAATCTTAGACAAATATTGAAATTCTTAAGAATAATCTTATGCCCCAGAAAATACATCTTATTCAGAAAACCAAAAATCATAAATCTAAATAGGTAATCAAGGAAAGAACCATCCCGTTTACAATGAGATGGAACAAATATCTTGTGACAATGAGAAAGAACAAATTATATATGGATTTTGTACCAAAGAGAAACTACCTTTGCACTCCACTATAATGTCTCTCTCACAAAGATATTTCAACAGTTTTGTCAATGATACTCCATGTTTATTTACCTATATTGCATCGCACTTATAATTAAACGAATGACCAATAATTGAAGGTACCTCTATACCACCACAATGCTCACTGCTACCCCCTCTACCTATGAAATCTTGGACCATTAGAACCTACATTAATCTCCCATCCACTAAATCAAACAAAAACCAAATTATAGAATATTAAAAGATCAAATCTTATGAGAAATCTTAATAAGGCACCAAAACCTAAATAGTTCAAGAAATCTTAAACAAAGACCAAAAATAGTATGCCAAATTAAGTGCATTTTATTCATAGACAAAAATCACAAGCCCTAAATAGCTAAAGGAGGAGAACTTCCTATATGAAATGATGAAAATTTCATGGCATAGTGTACTTGTGTTTTACACCAAATAGAAACTCACCATCTGCCTCTAACTCTACTACACTAGACCCAAATCTTTCTTGTAGAGATATTTCAAAAGTATCATCAATAATCCTCCAACTTCCTTTAGCTAGCTACGCGTATAGATTTAAGGAAATTTGACATGCTTACAAATGTAAAAAAAAACAACATTAATAGCACAAGAAAAACAAAACAACAACAATAATAGCAAAGATACAAACGACAATAGATAAAAACAAGAGAAAGGGCAAAAGGGAAACAAATAGAGAGAAACAACATAGACAAACTCTACTTTGCAACCCCCCGAAGCAACCTTTGGCCAACAAAGAACATCCTGTAGAGTTGAGGCTTCTGTGATCCATAACAAGTTTATGATAGATTTTTCGGCGAAAATCACATGAGAAACCATTTGTCGACGCGTTTCGAACCAACCAGTGTGGTTAATCGTCAGGACAAGTTGAAAAAACAGATCCAGCTTCGCATGTTAAATAGTTAGAGCAGAGCCACCAACGGTTAGCTGGGCCAAAAAATTGACATAGGACGATGGTCAAATTTATTTATATTAGGTGTAAAATTATATATATATATAATAATTATAATTGTTATTTTTATTTTTATTTAATAATTAAAACTAAAAGGAAAGTAGTTAACTAACGGACCAACCATTATATTATAAATATATTAAGGGTTATGAAAATATATTAAAGGGATATTTAGTTAGAAAAAATCAAATAAATAAATAGTAAAGATAAAAACAAAAAATAAATAAATAAAAATAAAAACGAATAAAATAATTATAATTGGTATCATTATTTATTACTTAAAACCAAAAGAAGTTATATATCTTACCATCCCTTATATTGTAAATATATTAATGGGTTATGTAAAATATTAACGGGTTATTTAGTTAGTATTAATAAATAAATAATTTAGAACAAGAGAAAACAAAACCAGTTAGTAAATAAATAAAACAAATAATCAAATAAATAAATAATAAAGAACAAAAAAATAAATAAAAATAAAATTAATTAATTAAATAAATAGAAAAATATGTAAAATATGAAAAAAAATAAAAAAAAAAATAAATAAATTCCAGTAAATTTAAAAAATAAAATAATAATAATAATAATAATAAATAAAAATAAAAATACCAACAAACTAAAAATATATAAAAATAATTAAAACAGGTATTATTAGTTAGATGAAAGGTATAATAATAAAGGACCATACCTTATAATATATTAATGGGTTATTAAGATGAAAGAAAGATAGAATTGATAAATAAACTAGAACGTGAAATAAATAAAAAAAAAATAAAATAAAAAATAAAAATAAATAAATAAATAAATAAATAAAAATAAAAATAAAAATTTTTATTTGATAAAAAATCAATAAATAAATAAAAATAAATAAAAGAAATAAATTATATATATATATATATATATATATATAAACATAAAAATAGTAATAAAATAAGAGACAAGAAAAATGACTAAGAAGAGAGTGCTGGGACCCAGCACCTACTAATTTTCCAACCATCATCTCTATTGAGATTGCTTGGTCTCTTTTCAATCTCAAGAGCTTCCCTAAATTTCTGATGATGGAAATGCGAAACCTTAGCAATAACACTAGCCTCCTCAATGCAAACATGATGATTGGTTTTTTCTACATGCTCAGCTAAAGCAGAAGACTTAGCTCTTCTATGCTTAAGGTCAGCAACATGCTCACTTATCCTTTGATTAATGGAGCGACCAGTCTCACCAATATAGGGGGTCCCACAGGAGCAAGGGATAATATAAACCCCTTTCATATCTTTGGGGTCAATAGGATCCTTTACTGATCTGAGGGATGAACGAATGGTGTTAAGGGGCCTAAAGGTCACTGGGACACTATGCATCCTGAGAATCCTAGCAACCTTATCAGTGGTCCCCTGAACATACAGAAGATGGACACCTGGAATCCGTTCCTTCGGTTCCCTTTTGGTCAGAGAATTCTTGGCGGCTTTACGGAAAGCCTTCTGACCCAAGAATCTACTATAACCATTCTCAACAAAGACATTAAGGAGATGGGATTTTTCTTTCTCAAAACTCTTCTTATCCAAGATCCTTAGGGCCCGAGTAGCAAGGGTATTGAGAACACCCATCTTTTGAGCCGGGAAATGGAGGGAACTAGCATGAAGATACTGCTCAGGCTTCTAAGTTTCAAAGGCTAGCCGGTAAGTCTAATAGAGCGGTGGACGAAGTCTACCGTAGCCGTGTCTCATCGGATCAAGTGTCAGCGTTGAAGAATTGGCTATTTGAGTGCTCAGGTGGGGTCTCTGGTTCCCCTGCTCCGGAGGTCTCAGCTCCCTCTTTTGTAACAGGTCCAGTGCCTTCAGATTTGCATTCACCTGTATTGGCTGCTGAGTGCTTTGATCGTTGTCACCTCCGCGCAGTAGGAGACAGAACTGCCCTTGTCCCCCGCGGATCTGTGTGGGCTGATAAGGTGAAGGATCCAGTGATTGATGGATCCAATCCTATCTCGGCGGTTTCGCATTTGGCTGTTGTGGGATCTGTTTTAACAAGCGCAGATGAAGAGTGAGCTTCCCATACCTTCTGCGGTTCTGATTCAGCTGCTCTTGTGGACTTTCCCAGTGCCGACGCGGTGAAGGACCACTGTATGGTTTCTGCGGGCTCTCCTCCTGTCACCAGCCCTCTGCATTGTAACGATGGTCCTGTATTTAATATGATTGCGGCTGTCAGTGAATCGCTTCCTGTTCAGTCGTTCGTTGTGCCGTCTCCAGAGTCCGGACCAGAGGTAAGGAATTCCGATCCGTTGGTTTTTTTTGCTGTTTCGCATAACGTCTCTTCTTCCGGTTGTTCCTCAGGTCCAGGAGGTGGTGATGTGCTTGGCGGTCAGTATTCATTCCCCTCTCCCGGCCCTGATTCGTTTGCGTGTAACAATGTTAATAATTCTAATATCAATTATAGTATTGACGTCGTTAGGAATTGTAATAGTGATAATTGTTTGAATTGTATTAATAAATATAGTAATAGGGACAATAATTTTAATAATAGTTATAATTTTGATAAGGTTTTTAATGGGAATAATAATATTAATTTTAATTATGATAATAATAACTTGGTTGATATTAATAAATATAGTAATCGGGACAATAATTTTAATAATAGTTATAATTTTGATAAGGTTTTTAATGGGAATAATAATATTAATTTTAATTATGATTATAATAACTTGGTTGATATTAATAAATATAGTAATGGGGACAATAATTTTAATAATAGTTATAATTTTGGTAAGGTTTTTAATGGGAATATTAATATTAATTTTAATTATGATAATAATAACTTGGTTGATATTAATAATAATATTTACAATAATAGTAATAATTTTAATGATATTAATAATATATTTATTAATAATAATTATAGGAATAATAATAATATTAGTAAGAATAATAGTATGGTGGTTGAGATTAGCAAGGTTAGTAATAATTTTGGTTCCAATAGTAATATTAATA
Organism: Pinus tabuliformis; assembly: GCA_031772625.1. Lineage (NCBI taxonomy): Eukaryota > Viridiplantae > Streptophyta > Pinopsida > Pinales > Pinaceae > Pinus > Pinus tabuliformis. The sequence goes on from CM062817.1 coordinate 673,765,627, forward strand.
ATTCTAGCAGAGGAAATAATAATCCTAGTATTAGTAATATTCTCCCTTCCTCTCATAACAAAGTGATCAATCTTTCCAGTTTCTCTTTTCCCCCGTCCGTTTTTAAAGTTTTGGGTAAAGGGCTAAATTTTTCCTTAGCCCCTAAGAAGATCCCGGTGGATGATATCATTTGTGACATAGAATTTGGGATCAGAGGTTTACTTGATAGGATCGAGGATACTATTAGGCAAGGCTGTGCGGTTGTCTTAAGAAAGGCTAAGCCCCCTAAGAGCAACCTTAGCAAGGAAGAATCAACAGCCCGCAGATCCTTAAACTAGAACAAAGATATCATTGTTCTTAAGGTAGACAAGGGTGGTGCTGCTGTCATCCTTAACAGGGTTGATTACCGCCGTAAAATGTTGGATCATCTTCATAATAGTGGTAGCTATAAAAAGCTTCCCAAGAATCCTTTAAAGAAGGTTGCTAGGAATGTGGCTCTTGCCATTAAATCTATTAGTTCAGTGAGTTCCCTTCACCATAAACTCATTGAAAGCAACCCTATCACTCCAAGAATCTATGGTCTCCCCAAAATTCATAAGGAAGGAGCTCCCTTAAGGCCCATTGTCAACACCATTGGAGGTCCTACCTACCTTCTTGCTAAGTATCTTGCGTCAAAGCTTAAGCCCTTAGTTGGCCGTACGAAGTCCTTTGTTAAAGACTCTGCTTCCTTTATTGATGAACTCAAGGACATTAAGCTTGACCCTGGGGACATTCTTGTGAGCTTTGATGTAGTGTCCCTGTTTACTTGCTTTCCTATTATGGAGGCCTTGGAAGTGATCAACCGCTTAACTGACCCTGACACTGCTAGGTTAGTTGAGATTTGCCTCACTTCCACCTTTTTCTGTTTCGAGGGGGAGTTCTTCGAGCAAACCTGTGGTGTCGCCATGGGTTCCCCCCTGTCCCCTGTTGTTGCTAATCTTTTTATGGAAGATTTTGAGTCCAAGGCTCTGAATTCTTCCCGTCTCTTGCCTAAGCTCTGGAAAAGGTATGTGGATGACACTAATGTCATTTGGTCTCATGGCCAAAAGGAATTAGATCTTTTCTTCAAGCATCTCAACAATCAATCCTCTGCCATTAAGTTCACTATGGAGCAGGAAGTTGATGGGTGCCTCCCATTCCTTGATATTCTTATTTCGAAGAATAGTGATGGTTCCCTCGCCCATCAGGTTTTTCGGAAGAAAACACATACTGAGCAGTATCTTCATGCCAGTTCCCACCATTTCCCGGCTCAAAAGATGGGTGTTCTCAATACCCTTGCTACTCGGGCCCTAAGGATCTCGGATAAGAAGAGTTTTGAGAAAGAAAAATCCCATCTCCTTGATGTCTTTGTTGAGAATGGTTATAGTAGATTCTTGGGTCAGAAGGCTTTCCGTAAAGCCGCCAAGAATTCTCTGACCAAAAGGGAATCGAAGGAACGGATTCCAGGTGTCCATCTTCCGTATGTTCAGGGGACCACAGATAAGGTTGCTAGGATTCTCAGGATGCATAGTGTCCCAGTGACCTTTAGGCCCCTTAACACCATTCGTTCGTCCCTCAGATCAGTAAAGGATCCTATTGACCCCAAAGATATGAAAGGGGTTTATATTATCCCTTGCTCCTGTGGGACCCCCTATATTGGTGAGACTGGTCGCTCCATTAATCAAAGGATAAGTGAGCATGCTGCTGACCTTAAGCATAGAAGAGCTAAGTCTTCCGCTTTAGCTGAGCATGTAGAAAAAACCAATCATCATGTTTGCATTGAGGAGGCTAGTGTTATTGCTAAGGTTTCGCATTTCCATCATCGGAAATTTAGGGAAGCTCTTGAGATTGAAAAGAGACCAAGCAATCTCAATAGAGATGATGGTTGGAAAATTAGTAGGTGCTGGGTCCCAGCACTCTCTTCTTAGTCGTTTTTCTTGTCTCTTATTTTATTACTATTTTTATGTTTATTTTATATATATATATATATATATATATATATATATATATATATTTTTATTTCTTTTATTTATTTATTGATTTTTATCAAATAAATTTTTTTATTTTTATTTATTTATTTCACGTTCTAGTTTATTTATCAATTCTATCTTTCTTTCATCTTAATAACCCATTAATATATTATAAGGTATGGTCCTTTATTATTATACCTTTCATCTAACTAATAATACCTGTTTTAATTATTTTTATATATTTTTAGTTTGTTGGTATTTTTATTTTTATTTTTATTTATTATTATTATTATTATTATTTTTTTTTTTTTAATTTACTGGAATTTATTTATTTATTTTCATATTTTACATATTTTTCTATTTATTTAATTAATTAATTTTATTTTTATTTATTTTTTTGTTCTTTATTATTTATTTATTTGATTATTTGTTTTATTTATTTACTAATTGGTTTTGTTTTCTCTTGTTCTAAATTATTTATTTATTAATACTAACTAAATAACCCGTTAATATTTTACATAACCCATTAATATATTTACAATATAAGGGATGGTAAGATATATAACTTCTTTTGGTTTTAAGTAATAAATAATGATACCAATTATAATTATTTTATTCGTTTTTATTTTTATTTATTTATTTTTTGCTTTTATCTTTACTATTTATTTATTTGATTTTTTTTAACTAAATATCCCTTTAATATATTTTCATAACCCTTAATATATTTATAATATAAGGGTTGGTCCGTTAATTAACTACTTTCCTTTTAGTTTTAATTATTAAATAAAAATAAAAATAACAATTATAATTATTATATATATATATATATATATATATATATATATATATATATATATATATATATATATATATATTTTACACCTAATATAAATAAATTTGACTGTCGTCCTATGTCAATTTTTTGGCCCAGCTAACCGTTGGTGGCTCTGCTCTAACTATTTAACATGCGAAGCTAGATTTGTTTTTTCAACTTGTCCTGACGATGAACCACACTGGTTGGTTCGAAACGCGTCGACAAATGGTTTCTCATGTGATTTTCGCCGAAAAATCTATCATAAAAAAGAACATCCTGCATGCAAAAAATAAAGTATTAAAAAGAAGCCGAAAACACTTACGAAAAATACTAAATACACAAAGTATCTTACTTGAAATTTGAAACAAAGGCCAAATTATCCCAAGAGAAATCTTATATAAAAACCAAAACTCCTATAAGTAATTTTATGCAAAAGTAAATACATCTTATACAAACATGAAGTATCATAAACCCTAACTAGATAAGGAGTTGGAGAGCCATTGTAATTGAAATAATAAGACTTTAAAATCTGATAGTTACATTGAATTTACCCCAAAGGAACCTACCTCTCACATTTAGGTAAATAGGTAACAACATATCATATATGGATATTTGCACAAGAAGAGAACTCAACTCTACCTTTGCACTCTACTGCAATCTCTTCCTCGCAAGGATATTTTAATACTTTAGCTAGATATCCTTTACACCACATTACCTGCATTATATTGACAATAATTAGACAAATCATAAATCATGTAAGATGCCTTGAATTTACATAAACATGCATGGAACGATACATATCACCTCAACCTTCGTCTTCTTATGCATAATATTATGCAAACGCAAATCTTATGCAACAACCAAAAATCATAATTCCTCAATATAGAAGGAGGGAAGAGACCCATTGTATTGAAACAAGAAGATAGCCATGCTAGAACCAAATGAGTGTTGAAATATGTAACTAGGTTCGGTCTTCATAATGGCATATGTAATGTTGATTTTATGTATTCAATAAAAAGAGAAAAATAAATTTATTATTATTGTTCTTAAGGCATGGGTTTCATGCTCAAGGGAAATTTATTTTAGGTCAAGCTCCCATTGAGAGCTTCTAAGATTTGTCATTGAGTCTATAAAGTCAAAAGAGTCATTGTCATGTATAAATAACCCTTCTTGGGCATGTTACATATTGTAAGAAAAAATTATTTGAGTCAAAAACAAAGTCAAATACCCCTCCAAGACCTTGTCAAATGCAAAGGATCAAGTCGGCCTACTAAGGAGCAGTCCGCCTCTCTAGAAGGTGAAGTCAACATATTTGAGGGCTCAAGGAGGACTATATAAAGAGGAACTTGACCTCCCTCAAGACACACTCACTCATACAACAAGAAGTTTGAAGAAGGGCAAGAAACAAGACTTAAAAAGAGCGAAGGGAAGGAGATCCAAGAGAAGAAGCAAATCGAAGTAATTATGTTTTGTTTTGGGCAATATTCCTCCACACGTGCGAGGTAAATTAGGCATACATATGTTGTAGGAAGATCGAATTGCAAACCTCAAAGAAGCTGAAATATAGCATGTAAAGGGTGTCTCTTGCAAGTTGAAAATACAAGAAGACAAACCAAGGCAAGCGAAGAAGAAAAGAGGATTGTTTCAATCTCACGATTTCTGGTCATAAAGTTGCAGGTTCGAAAAGGAGGTCGAAGAAGAAGTTTTTTCCACTAGAAAGGAAGTTTGACTAAGGTTGACTATGTTGAAGGAGAAGCTCATAAGGGAAAGGCATTGACTTGGTCTTGGAGGGGTTTTGGGTCAAGGGCTATGTTGCACGAAACTTCTAGGAACCCTATGTTTCGGGCCGTACCCGTATTCGAAACTTCGAAACTCGGTCAAAACTCAATTGAAACTCAACCATCATGTAATCATCTATGAGAGTTAATATAGACTTGGTTTTCCTTCTAAATTTCCATCTATGGGTTTTATTCCCTTTTTACTTGCAAGATAATGTGCTATTCACTTATTTATAACTTATATATATATATATATGTATATATGACGTTTCAGTTGGCGTTTCGGCTGACATTTCCATTTTTGGAGGGTGACGTTTCTAAACGAACCCATTTCGAAAACTCTGAAACATTTCAGTGTTTCATGCAACTTAGGTCAAGGGTCTAGGTCTTGGAGTTTATCAATTGAAGAATCTATAAGAAGAATAAGTCATTGGGTTTTCCTCTAAAGCTTGGAGATGTTTTGGCCCTGGCAAATAGCCTATATCTTGTGTCCTTTGTCTCACTATTATTTATAGTTTGGTAGTTGTTTGATGAAGAAGAATAGATAATAATAATCAAGTAAAGAAGAACCTAATTAAGAAAAGTAAAATTGCATTACAAACAATTATCATTGTAAGAGAAATCACCCCATATTTCTACCCTAGATTTCTCAACATGGTATCAGAGGTAAGGTAACAAGTCAAGGAAGGGCATCTCAAAAAGGGATACTTAAGCTCTCAAAATCAAGGTTCTAGAAAAATATCAAGGGCATCAAAGAATCAAGAAGATCCTCTCACCTCCAAGGCTACATCATCATCTTGAAGGAAGTGTCAAAACCCTAGATCGATCAAAGAAGTCCACAGTTAAAGCTCTCTTGGGATCCTCACTCCATCATCACATCAAAGAAGAAAATCTCAAAGACCCTATCTCTAATCAAGAAAAGGAATACAAATCAAAGCATCTTGAAGTCTACTCATCCAAGGGAAGCAAGAAGAAAGGCATTGTCATTATGATCAATGCAAGAAGAATTCATCATCAATTATCATCATCAAAGGCATCAAGTTGAAGAGTCCGTAAAATGGCTTCATTTTGCTAGGAGAACAACAAGTTGGTTGGATCATCAAACTTCCTTGCATGGAAAAGGTGGATAGACTTAGTCCTCTAGGAAAATGAAGTTATTAATCATGTCAATGGCAAAGTCTCTAAACCATCTGAAGAGCAAGCACTATCTAAATATATGAAAAAGGATCTAAGGGCTCGAAGGATTCCCTCATCCCATATGTAGTAGAATTGGAGACGTCAAAAGGGATATATGGTAAGCTAGCAAAATTATTCTCGGAAAGTACAATAGGAAAAATTATATCAGTAAGCTCTGAACTATACAAGTTGAAAACATCAAAGGATGAAGGGATATCTTCATGTCTTACTAGAGCATCACAAATAACGAATCAACTTCAAGATCTAGAAGAGGTGATATCCGATAAAGAAATGATTACCATTGTTCTAAATGCACTAGCTAAAGAACCACTATGCAATAATTGAAGAAAATAGGTTGAAGGCAAAACGTGATGGAGGATCAAATTAGCAAAGTTCAAACATATGTTGTCACGACAAGAAGAAAAGGAAAATTTGGAAAGTTTGGTCCATAATTCCCATTTAATAATTTATGGTCACTATGCAATAATTCCCATTCAATAATTTATGGTCACTATGCAAAATTGAAGAAAATAGGTTGAAGGCAAAAGGTGATGGAGGATCAAATGGGCAACTTCAAACATTTGTTGTCATGACAAGAAGAAAAGAAAATTTTGGAAAAATTGGTCCTCAGACAAAGAAGATCAATATGTCATAGGTCTGATGCTATGGATGTAAAGAATATGGGCACTACAAGAGAGAGTGTCCTAAGCTTAACAACAAAAAAAGAAGGGAAGAAGCCCATGTCATAGAAGAACTGGAAGAAGTTGAAAAGAAGAATTGAAGGAGGAAGTAAAAGATCTTGATTTTTGTTGAGATAAGTCTTCATCACCTATTTCTTTCCAAGTTTTTGTTTTCTATTGTAAAGTATATCTAACATGATAGGAATCATTATAAGCATGATAGGATGCATCATGTTAGAAGATGGCATCATAGAAGCATACAATTGAAAGCAAGAGCTCGTGACATCATCATATAAAAGTATGAAAGATAGTTGAAATAGAAGTCTATAGCAGTCACCTGTAGAAGGATGTAGCTCTTGGTAACCTCATTAGAAGCATAAGTAGTACTTGTGGGAAAACGAAAGTCATCTAGTGTAGACCTCATCATACATCATTCAAAAGAAGCATTTGCAAGATGAGGATGATCAAAATCCTCCGTTCGAATCTTCATTGGAAGATTCACCTACTAGAAGAAGCAAGTGTCTCGCCGGGAATTCCAACTTGTATGGGATTCATGGGATGATGGTATGATGTCAAAAGAAGTGAAGAAAGTCAAAGGATTAAAGTTATTTCAATCAAGGAAGTTGTTGAAGGAAGCCTAGATGACCAAAAGAAAGTGATGAGACATGTATGCTTGTACTTGATAAAAATAGTCATGTCATATGGTTGCAAATATCATGAATAAGTGCTCTAACTCAAGAGCATGATCAAAAGAAAGGATCTCCTTTTGTGAAGGAATACATGAAGGCATGGTTCACACATTGACTAGATGAAATATGTCCTCATATGAAATATGAGGTGGTTAACAAATTTTAAGGAACTATAATTGGAAGTTCTTGGGAGGAAATGTGTGAATAAAGAAAGGAAGAAATCATGAAAAATGCAACTATGGAGAAGGCAATCAACATACAAGGACTAGAAGATTTGACTATGATATTTCCCTGGGAGAGATATGAAGATCCTGCTAAAGTCTGAAAAAGAAAGAGACCGTTGACGTTGTATATCTTTTTGGAGATGTGTCAATATATATGCAAGATGCAGATGCAAACAAGGAGATGTCATGATGAAAGACCATCACGAAGGTACTTTTTATTTAATGATAATTTTCTATTTTTAGATTATACTTGGATGGCCTTATGCAGGGCTACCACAAGAAGAGTTGTAGATGTCATCTACAACTAACACTCATGTGGTAGGATGAAAATACTAAAGGAAACATGATGCAAAGAAGGTAGCAAAGTATGAAGGAAAGAAAAGATATAGACTATAATATCACTTTCCAATGAAAGAAAGGATGGCATGACTGACATGGTTCATGAAAGTGATGGATGGTCAATGCCCTACGAAGAAGTCCCAAAAATATGAAGACTCCTAAATAAAGAAAACGAAGTTCGTGACATTGAAAGGAGGAGATCTTCAAACAACAGGTTGTCCCATGATCTCCACCTAAAAAGATGTTGAAAGAAAGTACCTGATTAAGAGGGAGCTTGGGTGCATTCCTTTTATAGCAATGGGGACATTCCTTCACTAGAATGGGCATATTCTCCCTAATTCAGAGGGGGAGAGAGACACATCATTCTTGTCTTCACCTGGGAAGACAGAATGGAAGATTGAATAAGCATCTGGCATCCGATATTCTCTGAGGATGTGGTAGGGCATCCAAGATAATAGTAGTTGTAAAGGACCGCTATTCTTTGAGGACTGGGAATCCAAGATAAGAATAGTCCTGGTGGAACATAATCTAAGTGAACCTGAGTGGGGTATGTTCCCAGAGAGACAATGATGAGGGTGTCTAGAAATCATTTGGTCCGCTAGCATTGTGCTTTGATCTTGTGGAGAGATAGAGTTGTTAGTCAAGGACTTTCTATGTGGCAATGCTAAATGATATGATGCTATACAGATGGGTTACCAATCTGACTCTGCTTATGAGAATTCTTTAGATTAAGAATGTCCAAGTACCTTGTATGAATTATGCATACTTCCCTAGTTAAGAGAGTGTTGAAATATGTAACTAGGTTTGGTCTTCATAATGGGATATGTAATGTTGATTTTATGTATTCAATGCAAAGAGAAAAATACATTTATCATTATTTTTCTTGAGGCATAGGTTTCATGCTCAAGGGAAATCTATTTTAGGTCAAGCTCCCATTGAGAGCTTCAAGGATTTGTCTTTGAGTCTATAAAGTCAAAAGCGTCATTTTCATGTATGAATAACCCTTCTTGGGCATGTTACATATTGTAAGAAAAATTATTTGAGTCAAAAACAAAGTCAAAATACCCCTCAAGGACCTTGTCAAATGCAAAGGATCAAGTCGGCCTACTAAGGAGTCGACCTCTCTAGAAGGTGAAGTCGGTCTATCTGAGGGCTCAAGGAGGACTATATAAAGAGGAACTCAGCCTTCCTCAAGACACACTCACTCATACAACAAGAAGTTCGAAGAAGTAGAAGAAAGAAGACCTAAAAGGAGTGAAGGGAAGAAGATCCAAGAGAAGAACCAAATCGAAGTAATTTTGTTATGTTTTGGGCAATATTCCTCGACACATGCGAGGTAAATTAGGGCATACATATGGTTTAGGAAGACTAAATTGCAAACCTTAAAGACGCTGAAACAAAGCATGTAAAGGGTCTCTCTTGCAAGCCGAAAATACAAGAAGACAAATCCAAGGCAAGCGAAGAAGAAAAGAGGATTGTTTCTCCCTAATCTCACTCACACGTGTCACCTAGGGTTTTTACAAGAAGACCGAGTTGCAGTCATAAAGTTGCAAGTCTGAAAAGGAGGTCGAAGAAGAAGTTGCTGCCACTAGAAACCAAGTTTGACTATGGTTGACTCTGTTGAAGGAGAAACTCATAAGGGAAAGGCATTGACTTGGTCTTGGAGGGGTTTTGGGTCAAGGGTCTAGGTCTTGGAGTTCGTCAATTGAAGATTCTATAAGAAGAAGAATTTGTTGGGTTTTCCTCTCAAGCATGGAGAGGTTTTGGCCCTAGCTGATAGCCTATATCTTGTGTCCTTTGTCTCACTGTTCTTTATAGTTTGGTAGTTGTTTGATGAAGAAGAACATATAATAATAATCAAGTAAAGAAGAACCTAATTAAGAAATGCAAAATTGCATCACAAACAATTACCATTGCAAGTTAAATCACCTCATCTCTTTGCCTTAGATTTCTCAACAAGGAAAACTCACCTTCTTCCTTTGTACTCTACTACACTTTTCCAAGTCTCTCTTATGCAAAATCACAAACACTAAATTGGTGAGGAGGGTGGAGAACCATTGTATGTATCAAAACAACGAAGATTTCATGGTAGAACATAAATGACTCTTGCACTAAAAGATAACTCACCTCTACCTTTGCTTCTACTTTTTTGCTCCTCAAACTTCGTTTACCTATGTTTAGATAAATATGTAAATCCCAAATAATATAAGATCCATTTAACATAACTAAAAGTACATCTTATTCTAAGACCAAAAATCATAAACCCTAAATAGGTGAGGAGGATGGAGAACCATAGTATCAAAACTACGGGGATTTAATCGTAGAACATGTCGTCTTACACCAACAGATAACTCACCCTCTACTTTTGCTTCTACTTTAGCTATAGTGCCCCACATTTCTCTCACAGAAAGATATTTAGTAGTTTCACCAATGCACATTCACCTTTCTCAATCTATATTGCATGTAAATTTCACCAAACACACATGATAAAATTGCGAAACAACAAATGATTTAAATTAAAATAGGCATGAAACCGTAAGTTAAATAGGCATGAAACCATGTACTTATGTAGTAGTAAACAAGCAAATTTCCACATACTTACCTCTCTCGCCTTTGCCTATAAACAAGTTAATTCCCCTACTCCATACCTCCTTCGTCTTTGCCCATTGCACCTATGGACTCCACATTAGCCTTAAAGTCACACTATGGGTTGTTAAGGTATTCCTTAATTTTCTTGCCATTGAACCAAATCACAAAAAGTGAAACAAAGGCCAAATTATCCCAAGAGAAATCTTATATAAACACCAAAAATCCTATAAGTAATCTTATGGAAAAGTAAATACATCTTAGACAAACATGAAAAATCATAAACCCTAACTAGATAAGGAGGGAGGGGAGCCATTATAATAGAAACAAGGAGACTAAATATTTGATCGTCACATTGAAATTACACCAAGAGAACTTACCTCTCATATATAGGTAAATAGGTAATTGCAAATCATATATGGATATCTGCACCAGAAGAGAACTTAGCTCTACATTTGCACTCTACTGCGATCACTCCCTCACAAGGATATTTTATTACTTTAGCTAGATATCATTTACACCACATTACCTGCATTACATTGCATCAATAATTAGATAAATAACAAATAATGTAAAATGTCTTGAATTTACATAAACATGCATGGAACGATACATATCACCTCAACCTTCGCCTTCATTGACTTCACCTAAGGAATCAAGGTTTTTTAGGACCTAGCTTAATTTCCCACTAAATGTACCAAATAGACAAAAATAAAAATCCATATGCATAATATTATGCAAAAGTAGATCTTATGCCACAACCCACATCTGTCATATTGTGGACCCTGATCATATTGCATCACCCACATCTGTCATATTGCAGACCTTGATCATACCACTATGTTTCAACAAGCTTGGAAATCTACTTGCATCCTGCACATTCCTCAGTAGTGGGAACAACAATGGGCTAAATACACTGCAGCCTTAACTAAAGCACACATTAGAATTGTTGAAGGGGAGGACGAGATAATATGGGTGCTCGCAAAGTCAAGGAAATACTCTCCCAAGGAGGGTTATCTTGTATTAGCCGAGACTCATTGACCACAAGCTATCGAGCACTGGTGGAAACACTTGTGGAAGCTCAAAGCGCTTCCTAGGACCCGACTTCTCATGTGGACAATTCTCAAAAATAAGATCCCCATAGGCGATAACCTCCTTAAGCGAGCTCAGCATGGACCATTTTGGTGTTGCATGTGCAAGAACAACAATGAAAATGTTGACCACCTTTTTCTCGAATGCTAGGTTGCAAAGGATCTTTGGAGCTCGACCTTATTGACCTTTTCCTCCCAGAACAGATGGCAGGGATTGACAATCAAGGAGGCCTGGTCTTCATGGTGGACTAGTGCAGACCCGGCTAAATCTAGGAACCTACCCCTCCTTATTTGCTGGGCAATCTGGATAGCTCGCAATAGACTCATCTTTCAGAACATTGCCCCCCATTGGCCCTCCATCTCTGCCCGTATACTGACTGACTACAACATCATCCTTGATGATGAGGATATCCCTCGGCCCCGAACCATTGTCCCCGAATCCATAAACCATCTACTTCCTTGGGCTTTTTTTGATGGATCAACACAGGAAGTTGGATGTGGGGGAGGTGCCATTTTGCACCTATCTGAATCCCACTTCTTTAAATTACAAATGGGATTGGGGAGAGGCACAAACAATTACGTTGAGCTAATCACAACAAAATACCTCATACAATTCGCTCTGGAAAAACACTGTAGAGATCTACAATTGTTTGGTGACTCAAAAGTTGTTTGTAACTGGATAAATAAAACATCAAATTGCACTACATATTCACTAAGACATATCTTGGATGAGGCGTACCGACTTATTACACATTTTGACTCATTTGTATGCCATCATATTTACAGGGAACAAAACTCAGCTGCCGATTTACTATCCAAAGAAGTTGTGGTCAGGCCTCTCGGCACTTGGATGATTCGGGAACAGAGGGATGGTTCTCATTACCAATTTTACCACCGGCCGTTTATGGACATTACAGACTAGATGGCTTAGCAGGAGCCTGGTTATATGTTTCTTTTGCTACCATTTGTAAATATTCATACATGCTTTTAAATTATCAGATGTGTATATAACAGACATGCACTCTCTATGTAGAGTAATTTTGTTTAATTTTTGTTGAACTTCATCAGAGAACAGTGCCTCCCTGTGTGGATATAAGGCACCAATTTTTGTTACATTGGATACTTCCTATATTAGATAGACACTCTGCCTCTCATATAGCATATGCATTATGCATATACAACATGTAATTTTCTTTCACATAATGGAAATTACGATTTTTCCAAGGGGAAAAAAACAGGGCAGAGAACCATTGTATTGAAACAAGAAGATAGCCATGCCAAAACCAAACGAAAACTCACCTTCTCCTATTGCACTCTCATGTACTTGTGCAAGTCACTCTTATGCAAAAATATTTCAAAAATTTCATAATTCCTCATCAACTTTTGTTTTCCTACAATATAAATAAATAAATCCCAAATAATATAAATTGCATTTAACTTGAATAAAAGTACATCTTATTCTAAGATAAAAAATCACAAACCCTAAATTGGTGAGGAGGGTGGAAAACCAATGTATGTATCAAATCAATGAGGATTTCATGGTAGAACATACATGACTCTTGCACCAAAAGATAACTCACACTCTACCTTTGCTTCTACTTTTTTGCTCCTCAACCTTCATTTACCAATGCTTAGATAAATAAGTAAATACCAAACAATATAAGATCCATTTAAATTAAATAAAAGTGCATCTTATTCTAAGACCAAAAAACATAAACCCTAAATAGGTGAGGAAGTTGGAAAACCATTGTATCAAAACTATGAGTATTTCATTGTTGAACATATAGTCTTACACCAAAAGGCAACTCACCCTCTACCTTTGCCTCTACTTTAGCTATAATGCCCCACGTCTCTCTCACAAAAAGATATTCAGTAGTTTCACCGATGCTCATTCACCTTTCTCAATCTGTATTGCATGTAAATTTCAACAAACACACGTGTTAAAATTGTGAAACAATAAATGATTTAAATTAAAATAGGCATAAAACCATGTAATTATGTAGTAGCAAACAGAGTAAATTTCCACATGCATACCTCTCATGCCTTTGCCAATAAACAAGTAAATTCCACTATTACATACCTCCATCGCCTTTCCCCAATGCACCTATAGAGTCTACATTAACCTTAAAATCACACTATGGGTTGTTAATGTATTCCTTAATTTTCTTTCCCATGGAACCAAATCAAAAAAAAAAGAAAAGAACAAAACTAAAATAAATAAAAAGACAACAATTATAAAAATAAAAATAAAATAAAATCACAAATTAGCATGGCCATGCTCACAAATGTAAAGATATAATAGCCACAATAGAAAATAACTCAAAAAAAAAACAACAAACAAAAATTAAAATAAATAGATTTATTAGTACTACAAAAAATAAATTAAAAAGAACATCATCAAATATAACAAAAAGAAAACATAAAATGTCAAACTAGAGACAAACTCTCCTCTACAAGTCCAAAAAGTATCCATGGCCAACCAAGGGAACTTTGCACACCAAAAAATAGAAAGTATTAAATAGAGACAACAAAATATTATGAAAAATATTAATACACACAAAATATTGTGAGAATTATAAAACAACGATAAAATATCTTATCCAAAATATTACAAGAAGATCAAAAATCTTAAGAATAATCTTATGCCCTAGAAAATACATTTGATTCAATAACCAAAATTCATAAACCTAAACAGGTAACGAGGGAAAAGAACCATTGTATTTACAATGAGAAAGAACAAATTATATATGGATTTTGTACCAAAAGTAAACTCACCTCCACTTTTGCCTCTGCGCTCCACTATAATGTCCCTCTCACAAAGATATTTCAATAGTTTTGTCAATGATCCTCCATGTTTCTATACCTACATTACATTGCACTTGTAATTAAATCAATGACCAATAATTGAAGATACCTCTATACCACCGCACCGTTCACCAATACCCACTCTACCTATGAAATCTCGGACCATTAGGACCTACATTAATCTCCCATCCACTAAATCAAAACAAAAAACCGAATTATAAAATATTAAAAGATCAAATCTTATGAGAAATCTTAATAAGACACCAAAGACTTAATACTACAATAAATCTTAAACAAAGACCAAAAATATCATGCTAAATTAAGTGCATTTTATTTATAGAACAAAATCGAAAACCCTAAATAGCTAAAGGAGGAGAACTTTCGATTTGAAATGACAACAATTTCATAGCAGAGTGTACTTGGGTTTTATACCAAACATAAACTCACCATTTGCCTCCACCTCTACCACGTTGGCCACAAAACTTTCTCGCAAAGATATTTAAAAAGTGTCAAAGCTACACTAAAGTTTAGACAAAAAAAAGAGAAAGAACAAAAAAAAAACAAGTAGAGAGAAAGAGTATAGACAAACTCTACTGTGCAACCCCCGAAAGCATCCTTTGGCCAACAAAGAACATCCTGCATAGCAAAATATAAAGTATTAAAAAAGAAGCCAAAAACGACTATGAAAAATACTAAATACACACAAAGTATATCACTAGGAATATGAAAAAAGGCCAAATTATCCCAAGAGAAATCTTATATAAGCACCAAAAATCCTATAAGTAATCTTATGCAAAAGTAAATACATCTTATACAAACATGAGAAATCATAAACCATAACTAGATAAGGAAAGAGAGGAGCCATTATAATTGAAATAAGGTGACTCTAAAATTTGATCGTCACATTGAAATTGCACCAAACGAACTTACCTCTCATATATAGGTAAATAAGTAATAGCAGATCATATACAGATATTTACCCCAGAAGAGAACTTAGCTTTAAATTGTTCCTATACTGCAATTACTCCCTCACAAAGTTATTTTAGTAATTTGGTTAGATATCTTTTACACCACATTACCTGCATTACGTTGCACCAATAATTAGATAGATCACAAATCATGTAAGATGACTTGAATTTACATAAACATGCATGGAATGATGCATATCACCTCAACCTTTGCCTTCATCGACTACACCTACGGAATGAGGCGTTTTTAGAACAGCTTAATCTTCCACTCAATGTACCAAATAGACCAAAATAAAAATCCCTGTGCATAATATTATGGAAAAGTAAATCTTATGCAACAAACAAAAATCAGAATTCCTCAATAACAAAGCAGGGAAGAGAACAATTGTATTGAAACAAGAAGATAACCATGCTAGAACCAAACGAGAACTCACCTTCTCCCCTTGCACTTTCCTATACTTGTCCAAGTCATTCTTATGCAAAAATATTTCAAAACTTTCATAATTCCTCCTCAACTTTTGTTTTCCTACATTTAGATTGCATTTAATAAATAAGTAAATGTCAAATAATACAAATTGCATTCAACTTAAATAAAAGTACATCTTAATCTAAGATAAAAAAAAAAATCACAAACCCTTAATTGGTGAGGGTGGAGAACCACCTTATGTATCTAAATAACGAAGATTTCATGGTAGAACATACATGACTCTTTCACCAAAAGATAACTCACCCTCTACCTTTGCTTCTTTTTTGCTCCTCAACCTTCAATTACCAACATTTAGATAAATAAGTAAATCCCAAACAATATAAGATAAATTTAAATTTAAAAAAGTACATCTTATTCTAAGACCAAAAATCATAAGCCCTAAATAGGTGAGGAGGATGGAGAACCATTATATCAAAACTACAAGGATTTCACTATATAACATACAGTCTTACACCAAAAGATAACTCACCCTCTCCCTTTGCTTATACTTTAGCTATAGTGCCCCACGTCTCTCTCACAAAAGGATATTCAATAGCTTCACCGATGCTCATTCAGCTTTCTCAATTTGTATTGCATGTAAATTTCAACAAACGCACATGATAAAATTGTGAAACACAAATAATTTAAATTAAAATAAGCATGAAACCATGTACTTATGTAGTACCAAAAAAGTAAATTTCCACATACATACCTCTCTTGTCTTTGCCTATAAACAAGTAAATTCCCCTATTACATACCTCCTTCACCTTTACCCTTCAACTTTGCCAATTGCACCTATGGACTCCACATTAGTCTTAAAGTCACATTATGGATTGTTAAGGTATTCCTTAATTTTCTTGCCCATTGAACTAGATCAAAAGAAATGAACAAAACTAAAATAAACCGAAAGACACACAACAATTATAAAAATAAAAATAAAATAAAATCCAAAATTAGCATGGCCATGCTCACAAATGTAAAGATATAAAAGTCACAATAGCAAATAACTTGGCAAAAAAAAAACACAACAAACAATAATTATTATAAATAAAATTATTAGTACTACGAAAAATAAATTAAAAAATTGAAAGTAAAAAGAACATCATCAAATATAACAAAAATAAGACATAAAATGTCAAACTAGAGACAAACTCTCCTCTACAACTCCAAAAAGTGTCCATGGCCAACCAAGGGAACCCTGCACACCAAAAAATAGAAGTATTAAATAGTCTACAAAATATTATGAAAAATATTCAATACACACAAAATATTGTGAGAATTATGAGACAACGATAAAATATCTTATCCAAAATCTTAGAGAAAGATCGAAAATCTTAAGAATAATCTTATGCCACAGAAAATACATCTTATTCAATAACCAAAATTCATAAACCTAAACAAGTAATGAGGGAAAAGAACCATCATTTTTACAATGAGAAAGAACAAATTATATATGGATTTTGTACCAAAAGTAAACTCACCTCCACTTTTGCCTCTACACTCCACCATAATGTCTCTCTCACAAAGATATTTCAATAGTTTTGTCAATGATCCTCCATTTTTCTTACTTGCATTGCACTGCACTTGTAATTAAAAGAATGACCAATAATTGAAAATACCTCTATACCACCGCAACATTCACCACCATCCACTCTACCTATGAAATCTTGGGCCATTAGGACCTACATTAATCCCCATCCACTAAATCAAAACAAAAACCAAATTATAAAATATTAAAAGACCAAATCTTATGAGAAATCTTAAGAAGACACCAAAATCTCAATTGTACAAGAAATCTTAAACAAAGACCAAAAATATTATGTTGAATTAAGTGCATTTTATTCATAGAACAAAATCGAAAACCCTAAATAGTCAAAGGAGGAGAACTTCCTATTTACAATAATGACAATTTCATAGCAGAGCGTACCTGGCTTTTATACCAAACATAATCGACTACACCTACGGAATCAAGCGTTTTTAGGACATAGCTTAATCTTCCACTCAATGTACCAAACAGACCAAAATAAAAATCACTATGCATAATATTATGGAAAAGTAAATCTTATGCAACTAACAAAAATCTCAATTCCTCAATAACAAAGCAGGGAAGAGAACCATTGTATTGAAACAAGAAGATAGCCATGTTAGAACCAAACGAGAACTCACTTTCTCCCCTTGCACTCTCCTATACTTGTCCAAGTCATATCTATGCAAAAATATTTCAAAAGTTTCATAATTCCTCCTCAACATTTGTTTTCCTACATTTAGATTGCATTTAATAAATAAGTAAATGTCAAATAATATAAATTGTGTTCAACTTAAATAAAAGTACATCTTAATCTAAGATCAAAAATCACAAACCCTAAATTGGTGAGGGTGGAGAACCACTTTATGTATCAAAATAACAAGGATTTCTTGGTAGAACATACATGACTCTTGCACCAAAATATAACTCACCCTCTACCTTTGCTTCTTTTTTGCTCCTCAACCTTCATTCACCAACATTTATTTAAATAAGTAAATCACAAACAATATAAGATAAATTTAAATTAAATAAAAGTACATCTTATTCTAAGACCAAAAATCATAAGCCCTAAAGAGGTGAGGATGGAGAACCATTGTATCAAAACTACAAGGATTTCACTGTAGAACATACAGTCTTACACCAAAAGATAACTCACCCTCTCCCTTTGCTTCTACTTTAGCTATAGTGCCCCACGTCTCTCTCACAAAAGGATATTCATTAGTTTCACCAATGCTCATTCACCTTTCTCAATCTGTATTGCATGTAAATTTCAACAAACACACATGATCAAATTGTGAAACACAAATAATTTAAATTAAAATAGGCATGAAACCGTGCACATCAGTAGTACAAAAAAAGTAAATTTCCACATACATACCTCTCTTGCCTTTGCCTATAAACAAGTAAATTCCCCTATTACATACCTCCTTCGCCTTTGCCCTTCAACTTTGCCAATTGCACCTATGGACTCCACATTAGCCTTAAAGTCACACTATGGATTGTTAAGGTATTCCTTAATTTTCTTGCCCATTGAACCAGATCAAAAGAAATGAACAAAACTAAAATAAACCGAAAGACACACAACAATTATAAAAATCAAAATAAAATAAAATCGCAAATTAGCATGGCCATGCTCACAAATGTAAAGATATAAAAGTCACAATAGCAAATAACTCAGAAAAAAAAAAAAACACAAAAAACAATAATTATAATAAATAAAATTATTAGTACTACGAAAAATAAATTAAAAAAACTAAAATTAAAAAGAAGATCATCAAATATAACAAAAATAAGACATAAAATGTCAAACTAGAGACAAACTCTCCTCTACAACTCCAAAAAGTGTCCATGGCCAACCAAGGGAACCCTGCACACCAAAAAATAGAAATATTAAATAGAGTCTACAAAATATCATGAAAAATATTAAATACACAAAAAATATTGTGAGAATTATGAGACAACGATAAAATATCATATCCAAAACCTTAGAGAAAGATCGAAAATCTTAAGAATAATCTTATGCCCCAGAAAATGCATCTTATTCAATAACCAAAATTCATAAACCTAAACAAGTAATGAGGGAAAAGGACCATCATTTTCACAATGAGAAAGAACAAATTATATATGGATTTTGTACCAAAAGTAAACTCACCTCCACTTTTGCCTCTACACTCCACTATAATGTCTCTCTCACAAAGATATTTCAATAGTTTTGTCAATGGTCCTCCATTTTTCTTTGCTTGCATTGCATTAAACTTGTAATTAAAAGAATGACCAATAATTGAAAATACCTCTATACCACCGCAACATTCACCACTATCCACTCTATCTATGAAATCTTGGACCATTAGGACCTACATTAATCTCCCATCCACTAAATCAAAACAAAAACAAAATTATAAAATATTAAAAGATCAAATCTTATGAGAAATCTTAAGAAGACACCAAAATCTCAATGGTACAAGAAATCTTAAACATAGACCAAAAATATTATGTTGAATTAAGTGCATTATATTCATAGAACAAAATCAAAAAACCCTAAATAGTCAAAGGAGGAGAACTTCCTATTTGAAATGGCGACAATTTCATAGCAGAGCGTACCTGGCTTTTATACCAAACAGAATCAGGCATTTTTAGGACATAGTTTAATCTTCCACTCAATGTACCAAATAGACCAAAACAAAAATCCCTGTGCATAATATTATGTTAAAGTAAATCTTATGCAACAACCAAAAATCACAATTCCTCAATAACAAAGCAGGGAAGAGAACCATTGTATTGAAACAAGAAGATAGCCTAGAACCAAACGAGAACTCACCTTCTCTCCTTCCACTCTCCTATACTTGTCCATGTCATTCTTCTGCAAAAATATTTCAAAACTTTCATAATTCCTCCTCAACTTTTGTTTTCCTACATTTAGATTGCATTTAATAAATAAGTAAATGTCAAATAATATAAATTGCATTCAACTTAAATAAAAGTACATCTTAATCTAAGATCAAAAATCACAAACCCTAAATTGGTGAGAGTGGATAACCACTTTATGTATCAAAATAACAAAGATTTCATGGTCGAACATGCATGACTCTTGCACCAAAAGATAACTCACCCTCTACCTTTGCTTCTTTTTTGCTCCTCAACCTTCATTTACCAACATTTAGATAAATAAGTAAATCCCAAACAATATAAGATAAATTTAAATTAAATAAAAGTACATCTTATTTTAAGACCAAAAATCATAAGCCCTAAATAGGTGAGGAGAATGGAGAACCATTGTATCAAAACTACAAGGATTTCACCGTAGAACATACAATCTTACACCAAAAGATAACTCACTCTCTCCCTTTGCTTCAACTTTAGCTATAGTGCCCCACATCTCTCTCACAAAAGGATATTCAGTAGTTTCACCAATGCTCATTCACATTTCTCAATCTGTATTGCATGTAAATTTCAACAAACACACATGATAAATTGTGAAACACAAATAATTTAAATTAAAATGGGCATGAAACCATGTACTTATGTAGTACCAAAAAAGTAAATTTCCACATACATACCTCTCTTGCCTTTGCCTATAAACAAGTAAATTCCCCTATTACATACCTCCTTTGCCTTTGCCCTTCAACTTTGCCAATTGCACCTATGTACTCCACATTAGCCTTAAAGTCACACTATGGATTGTTAAGGTATTCCTTAATTTTCTTGCCCATTCAACCAGATCAAAAGAAATGAACAAAACTAAAATAAACCAAAAGACACAAAAATTATAAAAATCAAAGTAAAATAAAATCGCAAAATAGCATGGCCATGCTCACAAATGTAAAGATATAAAAGTGCCTATAGCAAATAAATCAGCAAAAAAAAACACAACAAACAATAATTATAATAAATAAAATTATTAGTACTACGAAAAATAAATTAAAAAATTAAAATTAAAAACAACATCATCAAATATAACAAAAATAAGACATAAAATGTCAAACTAGAGACAAACTCTCCTCTACAACTCCAAAAAGTGTCCATGGCCAACCAAGGGAACCCTGCACACCAAAAAATAGAAAGTATTAAATAGAGTCTACAAAATATTTTGAAAAATATTAAGTACACACAAAATATTGTGAGAATTATGAGACAACGATAAAATATCATATCCAAAATCTTAGCGAAAGATCGAAAATCTTAAGAATAATCTTATGCCCCTGAAAATACATCTTATTCAATAACCAAAATTCATAAAGCTAAATAGGGAATGAGGGAAAAGAACCATCATTTTCATAATGAGAAAGAACAAATTACATATGGATTTTGTACAAAAAGTAAACTCACCTCCACTTTTGCCTCTACACTCCACTATAATGTCTCTCTCACAAAGATATTTCAATAGTTTTGTTAATGATCCTCCATTTTTCCTTACTTGCATTGCATTGCACTTGTAATTAAACGAATGACCAATAATTGAAAATACCTCTATACCACCGCAACATTCACCACTATCCACTCTACCTATGAAATCTTGGACCATTAGGACCTACATTAATCTCCCATCCACTAAACCAAAACAAAAACCAAATTATAGAATATTAGAAGATCAAATCAAATCTTATGAGAAATCTTAAGAAGACAGCAAAATATCAATAGTACAAGAAATCTTAAACATAGACCAAAAATATTATGTTGAATTAAGTGCATTATATTCATAGAAATCGAAAACCTAAATAGTCAAAGGAGAAGAACTTCCTATTTGAAATGACGAAAATTTCATAGCAGAGCATACTTGGCTTTTATACCAAACAGAATCAGGCGTTTTTAGGACATAGTTTAATCTTCCATTCAATGTACCAAATAGACCAAAATAAAAATCCCTGTGCATAATATTATGTTAAATTAAATCTTATGCAACAACCAAAAATCACAATTCCTCAATAACAAAGCAGGGATGAGAACCATTGTATTGAAACAAGAAGATAGCCATGCTAGAACCAAACGAGAACGCACCTTCTCCCCTTGCACTCTCCTATACTTGTCCAAGTCATTCTCATGCAAAAATATTTCAAAACTTTCATAATTCCTCAATTTTTGTTTTCCCGCATTTAGATTGCATTTAATAAATAAGTAAATATCAAATAATATAAATTGCATTCAACTTAAATAAAAGTACATCTTAATCTAAGATCAAAACTCACAAACCCTAAATTGGTGAGGGTGGAGAACCACTTTATGTATCAAAATAACAAAGATTTCATGGTAGAACATACATGACTCTTGCACCAAAAGATAACTCGACCTCTACCTTTGCTTCTTTTTTGCTCCTCAACCTTCATTTAAAAACATTTAGATAAATAAGTAAATCCCAAACAATATAAGATAAATCTAAATTAAATAAAAGTACATCTTATTCTAAGATCAAAACTCATAAGCCCTAAATAGGTGAGGAGGATGGAGAACCATTGTATCAAAACTACAAGGATTTCACCGTAGAACATACAGTCTTACACCAAAAGATAACTCACCCTCTCCCTTTGCTTCTACTTTAGCTATAGTGCCCCACATCTCTCTCACAAAAGGATATTCAGTAGTTTCACCAATGCTCATTCACCTTTCTCGATCTGTATTGCATGTAAATTTCAATAAACGCACAAGATAAAATTGTGAAACACAAATAATTTAAATTAAAATAGGCATGAAACCATGTACTTATGTAGTACCAAAAAAGTAAATTTCCACATACATACCTCTCTTGCCTTTGCCTATAAACAAGTAAATTCCCTTATTACATACCTCCTTTGCCTTTGCCCTTTAACTTTGCCAATTGCACCTAGGGACTCCACATTAGCATTCAAGTCACACTATGGATTGTTAAGGTATTCCTTAATTTTCTTGCCCATTGAACCGGATCAAAAGAAATGAACAAAACTAAAATAAACCGAAAGACACAAAAATTATAAAAATCAAAGTAAAATAAAATCGCAAATTAGCATGGCCATGCTCGCAAATGTAAAGATATAAAAGTCACAATAGCAAATAAATCGGCAAATAAAACACAACAAACAATAATTATAATGAATAAAATTATTAGTACTACGAAAAATAAATTAAAAACAACATCATCAAATATAACAAAAATAAGACATAAAATGTCAAACTAGAGACAAACTCTCCTCTACAACTCCAAAAGGTGTCTATGGCCAACGAAGGGAACCCTGCACACCAAAAAATAAAAAGTATTAAATAGAGTCTACAAAATATTATGAAAAATATTAAGTACACACAAAATATTATGAGAATTATGAGACAACGATAAAATATCATATCCAAAATCTTAGCGAAAGATCGAAAATCTTAAGAATTATCTTATGCCCCAGAAAATACATCTTATTCAATAACCAAAATTCATAAAGCTAAATAGGGAATGAGGGAAAAGAACTATCATTTTCACAATGAAAAAGAACAAATTATATATGGATTTCATACCAAAAGTAAACTCACCTCCACTTTTGCCTCTACACTCCACTATAATGTCTCTCTCACAAAGATATTTCAATAGTTTTGTCAATGATCCTCCATTTTTCTTTACCTGCATTGCATTGCACTTGTAATTAAACGAATGACCAATAATTGAAAATACCTCTATACCACCGCAACATTCACCACTATCCACTCTACCTATGAAATCTTGGACCATTAGGACCTACATTAATCTCCCATCCACTAAATCAAAACAAAAACCAAATTATAAAATATTAAAAGATCAAATCTTATGAGAAATCTTAAGAAGACACCAAAATCTCAATAGTACAAGAAATCTTAAACAAAGACCAAAAATATTATGTTGAATTAAGTGCATTATATTCATAGAACAAAATCGAAAACCCTAAATAGTCAAAGGAGGAGAACTTCCTATTTGAAATGACGACAATTTCATAGCAGAGCATACCTGGCTTTTATACCAAACGGAATCAGGCATTTTTAGGACATAGTTTAATCTTCCACTCAATGTACCAAATAGACCAAAATAAAAATCCTTGTGCATAATATTATGTTAAAGTAAATCTTATGCAACAACCAAAAATCACAATTCCTCAATAACAAAGCAGGGAAGAGAACCATTGTATTGAAACAAGAAGATAGCCATGCTATAACCAAACGAGAACTCACCTTCTCCCCTTGCACTCTCCTATACTTGTCCAAGTCATTCTTATGCAAAAATATTTCAAAACTTTCATAATTCCTCCTCAAATTTTGTTTTCCTACATTTAGATTGCATTTAATAAATAAGTAAATGTCAAATAATATAAATTGCATTCAACTTAAATAAAAGTACATCTTAATCTAAGATCAAAAATCACAAACCCTAAATTGGTGAGGGTGGAGAACCACTTTATGTATCAAAATAACGAAGATTTCATGGTAGAACATACATGACTCTTGCACCAAAAGATAACTCACCCTCTACCTTTGCTTTTTTTTTGCTCCTCAACCTTCATTTACCAACATTTAGATAAATAAGTAAATCCCAAACAATATAAGATAAATTTAAATTAAATAAAAGTACATCTTATTCTAAGACCAAAAATCATAAGCCCTAAATAGGTGAGGAGGATGGAGAACCATTGTATCAAAACTACAAGGATTTCACTGTAGAACATGCAGTCTTACACCAAAAGATAACTCACCCTTTCCCTTTGCTTCTACTTTAGCTATAGTGCCCCACGTCTCTCTCACAAAAGGATATTCAGTAGTTTCACCAATGCTCATTCACCTTTCTCAATCTGTATTGCATGTAAATTTCAACAAACACACATGATAAAATTGTGAAACACAAATAATTTAAATTAAAATAGGCATTAAACCATGTACTTATGTAGTACCAAAAAAGTAAATTTCCACATACATACCTCTCTTGCCTTTGCTTATAAACAAGTAAATTCCCCTATTACATACCTCCTTCGCCTTTGCCCTTCAACTTTGCCAATTGCACCTATGGAATCCACATTAGCCTTAAAGTCACACTATGGATTGTTAAAGTATTCCTTAATTTTCTTGCCCATTGAACCAGATCAAAAGAAATGAACAAAACTAAAACAAACCGAAAGACACACAACAATTATAAAAATCAAAATAAAATAAAAATCGCAAATTAGCATGGCCATGCTCACATATGTAAAGATATAAAAGTCACAATAGCAAATAACTCGGCAAAAAAAAAACACAACAAACAATAATTATAATAAATAAAATTATTGGTACTACGAAAAATAAAGTAAAAAATTAAAAGTAAAAAGAACATCATCAAATATGACAAAAATAAGACAAAATGTCAAGCTAGAGACAAACTCTCCTCTACAACTCCAAAAAGTGTCGATGGCCAGCCAAGGGACCCCTGCACACCAAAATAGAAAGTATTAAATAGAGTCTACAAAATATTATGAAAAATATTAAATACACACAAAATATTGTGAGAATTATGAGACAACGATAAAATATCTTATCCAAAATCTTAGAGAAAGATCGAAAATCTTAAGAATAATCTTATGCCCCAGAAAATACATCTTATTCAATAACCAAAATTCATAAACCTAAACAAGTAATGAGGGAAACGAATCATCATTTTTACAATGAGAAAGAACAAATTATATATGGATTTTGTACCAAAAGTAAACTCACCTCCACTTTTGCCTCTACACTCCACTATAATGTCTCTCTCACAAAGATATTTCAATAGTTTTGTCAATGATCCTCCATTTTTCTTTTCCTGCATAGCATTGCATTGCACTTGTAATTAAACGAATGACCAATAATTGAAAATACCTCTAGAGTCTATACCACCACAACATTCACCACTATCCACTCTACCTATGAAATCTTGGACCATTAGGACCTACATTAATCTCCCATCCACTAAATCAAAACAAAAACCAAATTATAAAATATTAAAAGATCGAATCTGATGAGAAACCTTAAAAAGACACCAAAATCTTAATAGCACAAGAAATCTTAAATAGAGACCAAAAATATTATGTTGAATTAAGTGCATTTTATTCATATAACAAAATTGCACATCCTAAATACCCAAAGCAGGGGAAGTTCGTATTTGAAATGACAACAATTTCATAGCAGAGCATACCTTGGTTTTATACCAAATATAAGCTCACCATTTGCCTCCACGTCTACCACGCTAGCCCCAAATCTTTCTCGCAAATATATTTAAAAAGTTTCATAGCTACACTAACGTTTATAGATTTAAGAAAATTAGCTATACTTACAAACATAAAAAAACAACATTGATAGCACATGAAAAACAAAACAATAGTAGTAGCAAATATACAAACAACAATAGCAAAAAAACAATGGAAAGAACAAAAAAGAAATAAATAGAGACAAACTCTACTTTGCAACCCCCGAGAACATACTTTGGCCAACAAAGAATATCCTGCATGTAAAAAAATAATGTATTGAAAAAGAAGCCAAAAACAATTATGAAAAATACTAAATACACACAAAGTATCTTACTAGGAATATGAAACAATGGCCAAATTATCCCAAGAGAAATCTTATATAAACACCAAAAATCCTATATAAGTAATCTTATGCAAAAGTAAATACATCTTATACAAACATGAAAAATCATAAACCCTAAGTAGATAAGATGGGAGGGAAGCCATAGTAATTGAAATAAGGAGGCTTTAAAATTTGATTGTCACATTGAAATTACACCAAACGAACTTACCTCTCATATATAGGTAAATAGGTAATAGCAAATCATATATGGATATTTGCACCAAAAGAAAACTTAGCTCTACATTTGCACTCTACTACAATCGCTCCCTGACAAGGATATTTTAGTACTTCAGCTAGATATCGTTTAAGCCACATTACCTGCATTACGTTGCATCAATATTTAGATAAATCACAAATCATGTAAGATGTCTTGAATTTACATAAACATGCATGGAACTATACATACCACCTCAACCTTCGCCTTCACTTACTAATCTTGCGAAATTAGGGGTTTTTAAGACCTAGCTTAATTTCCCACTCAATGTACCAAATAGACGAAAATAAAAATCTATATGCATAATATTATGCAAAAGTAGATCTTATGCAACAACAAAAAATGATAATTCCTCAATAACAAACAAAGCAGGGAAGAGAACCATTATATTGGAACAAGAAGATGGCCGTGCCAAAACCAATCGAGAACTCACCTTCTCCCCTTGCACTCTCCTATACTTCTCCAAGTAACTCTTATGCAAAATATTTCAAAAGTTTCATAATCCCTCCACAACTTTTGTTTTCCTACATTTAGATTGCATTTAATAAATAAGTAAACCCAAATAATATAAATTGCATTTAACTTAATTAAAAGTACATCTTATTCTAAAATAAAAAATCACAAACCCTAAATTGGTGAGGAGGGTGGAGAACCATTGTATGTATCAAAACAATGAGGATTTCATAGTAGAACATACATAACTCTTGCACCAAAAGAAAACATACCCTCTACCTTTGCTTCTTCTTTTTTGCTCCTCAACCTCTGATTACCAACGTTCAGATAAATAGTAAATCCCAAAAAATACAAGATCCATTTAATTTAAATAAAAGTACATCTTATTCAAAGACCAAAAATCATAAAACCTAAATAGCCAAGGAGGATGGAGAACCATTGTATCAAAACTACGAGGACTTCACAGTCAAACATACAACCTTACACCAAAAGATAACTCACCATCTATGTTTTCCTCTACTCGAGCTATAGCACTCCACATCTCTCTCACAAAAAGATATTTAGTGGTTTCACCAATGCTCATTCACCTTTCTCAATTTGTATTGCATGTAAATTACACACATGATAAAATTGTGAAACAACAAATGATTTAAATTAAACTAGGCATGAAACCATGTACTTATGTAGTAGCAAATAAGTAAATTTCCACATACATACCTCCTTCGCCTTTGCCGATTACACCTATGAACTCCGCATTAGCCTTAAAGTCACAGTATGGGTTGTTAAGGTATTCCTTAATTCTCTTGCCCATTGAACCAAATCAAAAAAAATGAACAAAACTAAAATAAATCAAAAGACACACAAAAATTATAAAAATAAAATAAAATAAAATCGCAAATTAGCATGGCCATGCCCACAAATGTAAAGATATAAAAGCCACAATAGAAAATATCTCAAAAAAAACAATAGCAAAAAATACACTAGACAATAATTAAAATGAATAAAATTATTAGTACTACAAAAAATAAAATAAAAAATAAAAACTAAAAAGAACATCGTCAAATATAACAAAAAGAAAACCTAAAATGTCAAACTAGAGACGAACTCTCCTCTACAACTCCAAGAAGTGTCCATGGCCAAGCAAGAGAACCCTGCACACCAAAAAATAGAAAGTTTTAAATAGACACTACAAAATATTATGAAAATTATTAAATACACAATATTGTGAGAATTATGAAACAGCAATAAAATATTTTATGCAAAATTTTAGACAAAGATCGAAAATCTTAAAAATAATCTTATGCCCCAAAAAATACATCTTATTCAATAACCAAAATTCATAAACCAAAACAAGTAATGACGGAAAAGAACCGTCATGTTTAGATTGAGAAAGAACAAATTATATATGGATTTGTAACAAAAGTAAATCCACCTCCACTTTTGCCTCCGAACTCCACTATAATGTCTATGTCACAAATATATTCCAATAGTTTTGTCAATGGTCCTCCATGTTTCTTTACTTGCATTGCATTGCATTGTAATTAAATGAATGACCAATAAATTAAGACACCCCTATACCACCGCAACATTCACCACTACACACTATACCTATGAAATCTTGGACCATTAGGACCTACATTAATGTCCCATCCACTAAATCAAAAGAACAACCAAATTATAAAATATTAAAAAATCAAATCTTATGAGAAATCTTAAGAAGACACAAAAATCTTAATAATACAAGAAATCTTAAACAAATACCAAAAATATTATGTTGAATTAAGTGCATTTTATTCATAGAACAAAACCTCAAGACCTAAATAGCTAAAGGAGGAGAACCTGCTGTTTGAAATAACGACAATTTCATAGCAGAGGATACCTTGGCTTTACACCAAGCAAAAACTCACCATCTACTTCCACCTCTACCACGCTTGCCTCAAATCTTTCTCACATAGATATTTAAAAGGTTTCAGAGCTACACGAAAGTCTATAGATTTAATAAAATTATCCATGCTTACAAACGTAAAAAGACAACATTAATAGCACATGAAAAAGAAAACAACAGTAATAGTAAAGATACAAACAACAATAGCCTAAAAACAAGAGAAAGAACAAAAAAGAAACAAAGAAAGAAACAGTATAGACAAACTCTACTTTGCAACCCCCGAAAGCATCCTTTGGCCAATAAAGAACATCCTACATGGCAAAAAATAAAGTATTAAAAAAGAAGCCAAAAATGATTATGAAAAATACTAAATACACACAAAAAAATCCTATAAGTAATCTTATGCAAAAGTAAATACATCTTATACAAACACGAAAAATCATAAACCATAACTAGATAAGGAGGGAGAGAAGCCATTGTAATTGAAATAAGGAGACTTTAAAATCTGATCGTCGGATTGAAATTACACCAAACGAACTTACCTCTCATGTATAGGTAAATAATTAATAGCAGATCATATATCAATATTTGCACCAGAAGAGAAGTTAGCTTTACAAATGCACTCTATCGCAATCACTCACTCACTCACAAGGATATTTTAGTACTTTAGCTAAATATCCTTTACACCACATTACCTGCATTACATTGCATCAATAATTAGATAATCACAAATCATGTAAGATTTCTTGAATTTACATAAACATGCATGGAACAATACATATCACCTCAACCTTCACCTTCATTGACAACCCCTGTGAAATCAAAGGTTTTTAGGACCTAGCTTAATCTTCCACTCAATGTACCAAATAGACCAAAATAAAAATCCTTATGCATAATATTATGCAAAAGTAGATCTTATGCAACAACCAAAAATCATAATTCCTCAATAACAAAGCAAGGAAGAGAACTATTGTATTAAAACAAGAAGATAGCAATGCCAGAACCAAACGAAAACTCACCTTCTCCCCTTGCACTCTCCTATACTTCTCCAAGTCACTCTTATGCAAAAATATTTCAAAAGTTTCATAATTCCTCCTCAACTTTCATTTTCCTACATTTAGATTGCATTTAATAAATAAGTAAATCCCAAATAATATAAATTGCATTTAACTTGAATAAAAGTACATCTTATTCTAAGATCAAAATCACAAACCCTAAATTGTTGAGGAGGGTGGAAAACCACTGTTTGTATCAAAACAATGAGGATTTCACAGTAGAACATACATGAATCTTACACCAAAGGACAACTCACCTTTTACTTCTACTTTTTTGTTCTTCAACCTTTGTTTACTAACGTTTAGATAAATAAGTGAATCCCAAATAATATAAGATCCATTTAAATTAAATAAAAGTACATCTTATTCTAAGACCAAAAATGATAAACCCTAAATAGGTGAGAGGATGGAGAACTATTGTATAAAAAATACGAGGATTTTACTGTAGAACATACAGTCTTACACCAAAAGATAACTCACACTCTACCTCTGCTTCTACTTTTGCTATAGTACCCCATGTCTCTCTCGCAAAAACATATTCAATAGTTTCACTAATGCTCATTCAACTTTCTCAATCTGTATTGCACGAAAATTTCAACAAACACACATGATAAAATTGTGAAACAACAAATAAGTTAAATTAAAATAGGCATGAAACCATATAACTCATGCAGGAGCAAATAAGTAAATTTCCACATGCATGCCTCTTGCCTTTGTCGATGAACAAGTAAATTCCCCTATTACATACCTTCTTCGCCTTTGCCCATTACACCTATGGACTCCACATTAGCCTTAAAGTCACAATATGGGTTTTTAAAGTATTCCTTAATTTTCTTGCCCATTGAACCAAATCAAAAAAATGAACAAAACAAAAATGGATAAAAAGACACAACAATTATAAAAATAGGAAATAAAATAAAATCACAAATTAGCATGGCCATGCTCACAAATGTAAATATATAAAAGCCACAATAGCAAATAATCCAAAAAAAACAATAGAAAAAAATACAACCAACAATAATTAAAATTAAATTATCTATACTATGAAATTAAATTAAAAATTAAAAGGAACATCAAAAATAACAAAGAAAACATAAAATGTCAAACTAGAGACAAACTCTCCTCTACAACTCCAAAAAGTGTCCTTGGCCAACCGAGGGAACCCTACACACCAAAAAATAGAAAGTATTAAATAGAGACTGCAAATATTATGAAAAATATTAAATACACACAAAATATTCTAAGAAATACAAAACAAAGATAAAATATTTTATCCAAAATCTTACACAAAGATTGAAAATCTTAAGAATAATCTTATGCCCAGAAAATACGTCTTATTTAAATAACCAAAATTGACAAACCTAAATAAGTAATGAGGGAAAAGAATCATCATGTTTACAATGAGAAAGAACAAATTATATCAAGATTTTGTACCAAAAGTAAACTCACCTCCACTTTTGCCTCTACACTCCACTATAATGTATGTCTCACAAAGATATTTTAGTAGTTTTGTCAATTATCCTTGCATTGCACTGATAATTAAACGAGTGACCAATAATTGAAGATACCTCTATACTACTGCAACGTTCACCACTACCCACTCTACCTATGAAATCTTGGACCATTAGGACCTACATTAATCTCACATCCACTAAATCAAACAAATACCAAATTATAAAATATTAAAAGAAAAAGTCTTATGAGAAATCTTAAGAAGACACAAAATTATTAATAGTGCAAGAAATCTTAAATAAAGACCAAAAATATTGTGTCGCATTAAGTGCATTTTATTCATAGACCAAAATCGAAAATTGTAAATACCAAAATTAAACACCGTAAATAGCTAAAGGAGTACTTCCTATTTGAAATGACGACGATTTCATAGCATAATGTCCATAGGTTTTACACCAAATAGAAACTCACCATCTGCCTCCACCTCTACCATGCTTTAAAGGAGGAAAACTTCCTATCTGAAATGACGACAATTTCATAGCATAGCATGACTGGTTTTACACCAAACAAAAACTCACCATCTGCCTCCACCTCCACCATGTTGGCCCCAAATCTTTCTCGCAAAGATATTTCGAAAGGTTCGTCAATAATCCTCTAACTTCCTTTAGCTACACTAAAGTCTATAGATTTAATAAAATTAGCCATGCTTACAAATGTAAAAAAAAAAACATTGATAGCACATGAAAAACAAAACAATGACAATAATAACAAAGATATGAACGACAATAAAAAAAAACAAGAGAGATAACCAAAAAAAACAAATTAAAATCCCTATGCACCACATTACCTATTGAAATATGTAACTAGGTTCGGTCTTCATAATGACATATGAATCATGTTTTTATGTATTCAATGTAAAGAGAAAAATAAATTTATTAATGTTATTCTCAAGGAATGGGTTTCATGCTCAAGGGAAATTTAGTTTTAGGTCAAGCACCCATTGAGTGCTTCTAGGGCTTGTCATTGAATCTACAAGTCAATTGGGTCATCGTCATGTATGGAAGACCCTTTTGGGCATGTTACATATTGTAAAGAAAATTTATTTGAGTCAAAGAGTCAAAAGACCCTCCAAGACCTTGTCCATATGCAAGCAACAAGTTGGCCTACTAGATGTGACAAGAAGCCTATATATAGGAGCAATCAGCCTCATTCAAAGACATCCAATCAAATCATAGAAGTTTGATAAGAAGACAAGAAGAAGCCTCATATCCAAGCGAAGGAGGAAGCATAAAGAGAAGAAAATTGTTAAGATTAGGTATGTTCTATGCTAGAGCAATTTATTTAAATTTTCACAGTTAGCAATCACATCAGCATTACTATAAACTGCAGATAGAACATAAATATAATATGCAGAAGACAAGCAAAGACAAGAGGACACAAGATATGGCACAAGC
Organism: Pinus tabuliformis; assembly: GCA_031772625.1. NCBI lineage: Eukaryota > Viridiplantae > Streptophyta > Pinopsida > Pinales > Pinaceae > Pinus > Pinus tabuliformis. The sequence continues at coordinate 673,798,806 of CM062817.1, forward strand.
CAGGGACAAACCCCACAATGTGTGGGGAAACCCTTGATCAATTCTTCTTTTATCTTCAAAGTTCAGCAGAGAGAGAGATGGTACAAATACATTTGAAGTCAACACTTTGACTTGCCAAAATAAGAGATCAGACATCAGAGATATTTCATCATGAAGATGACAGGATAGTTCTGATGACAAGGACTACAGATCTGAACTCAGGTGAAGGCACACTTCTCAGTCCTCATACTTCAACTGATTCACCATGCTGCGTCCATCACTATGCTTATCCATGCCTTAGAACAACAGTATTTAACATGTTGTTACAGCGATTTCCATGCTGCTCCTTTACATCGATCTTCTCCTTGTGACTATTTTTCCTTTAAGATCGAGATCATAACTATGCTTAGATCATTACTGTACCTTGAAATATGTCAAGACAATATATGCTATACCGAGACCATAATTGAGATCTTGACTGCATCTGGAGGTATGCCAAGACAGAGTGTTCTCTGTTGGATAACATCATTACATATATACTGAGACCATGACTGTGTTTTCTTCCTACACCGAGATCTTCATGAGATCATTCATTATGCCAAGACAAGGATCATTGAGAGGCTTTACTTCTGAGTTACCCATCCGAGAAATATAGGACCACTGTACTCATCCGAAGTACTGAACCACTACACTTGTCCGAAGTCCTGAACCACTGTAATTTCCTCTGAAGAATATCAGATGAATCCTAGTTCTGTGTGATTGTAATTACCCCGAAGTTTCAGAGATATTCGAGATTCCTGTACTACTGTACTTGTTATGATTATGCTGAGAATGTATATCGAGACTGCTACAGGAATATCTGCATCAAAGATATGTCGAGACCAAAGTTATGCTTGGAGAGAATGTCAAGGTTACTAGAGGCAAATCCAAACCCTTATCCGCGGTTGCTTCTGAGATTGAATACCCTTCATTGTAATGTCGAGGTTGTCATGATTATGCCGAGAATGTATACCGAGACTGCTACAGGAATATCACCTAGACCTACTGCATCAAAGATATGTCGAGACCAAAGTTATGCTACGGCTGCTCCTTGTCATTATAAGGATTAGGTTTATGTTGAGAATGTATATAGTTCATACCTTATGCCAATACAGTATTCTTCTCCGAGATTTGTCTCATCGATCCGAGTTTTGTGCCTTCAATTCATAGGTATCCCAAGGTGAGATCTCTGCTCCAGAACTTAGATCAATTTTGCGTCATTATTAATGCATCAAGATCTGGCCATGACTATGCTGAGAGTATCTACCAAAACGCATGTCAATACTGTATCTATATCCGCAGGTTTCTCTGCTCTACCCATTTGATAACTTCACCTTCAAATCACAGGTATGCCGAGTGTAGATTAGCTTGGGTTCTTCTGCTCCTTATACCCATCTGAGGTAGCAGTTGAACCCTAGATTTATTTCTCCATTTATGCAGATCTCTGCTCCTTCAATCACCTAAAAATTCAGAGAGGAATGCGAGTTTTTCCTTATCTTCTTAAGCTACGTCAACAAGTCTCTATGTACAGCGTATAAGGTCTCCTCCTGAACAGCGTATAAGTAATTGGCATCATCTGCAGCTAGGGCTCCTTCTTAGGCCAGCGTATTCTTTTGGTTCTCTCCTTCTCCAAAAACCCAGACGTGGAGAGGAGATCACCTCAAGAATACGTGTGTGAAAATGATATTAGATCCTCATCTATTTATACCAAAATGAGGATGATGAATAGACACGTCGGTTGGGCTTCTAGAGCCTACATAAGAGCTGGTCGGCTTGACTATAATTACATAAACAAAATAAATTCATATCTCCATAAATACTTATCGGAATCGGATGATCTTTGGATCAATCCTACACCTCTCGACGAGAGGGATCCAATAAAAATATCAGCTGCCATAAATAAGCCGACCCACATGGAGTTTGGCCCTAGTTTCCAATTTAACATTCCCTCTCAACTAGGGGGGAACTCCATTTGTGGATCCATATGTCCAACTGTACTATCTCTCCCATCAATGCCCTGCACTGCTCTGCCTAGCTCTGCTGGCTCTACTCAGCTCTACTGGCTTTGCTCAGCTCAGCCCTGCTAGCTTTACTTTGCTGGCTTTGCTCTGCTCCACTCATCTCCGCTGAACTATGAAGAAGAATAATTGATCGAGAATGAGTCATATCATTCTCCACTGACCTGAAGTCAGTCTCAGAGTGCGTACCACTGGTCCTAGACCAGTCTCAACCGACCCAAAGTCAGCGTCATAGTATGTACGACTCTCACTGGTCCCAGACCAGTACTGCACTAACACGAAGTCAGTCTCGGAGTATGTACCACTGGTCCCAGACCAGTCTCAGCCGACCCGAAGTCAGCGTCATAGCATGTACAACTCCTACCAGTGGTCCCAGACCAGTATCATTGATCCCAGATCAATGGAGGACATCCTAGCGTAGGGAGTACGGTAGATACAACGATGCGTCCATCGGTATTACTATGGTCCCTAACTTCATTTCCCTGCTCATTGATCAGATGAGAGGTACTTCCCATGAGTCCCAGACTGCATGGGTAGGAAGTCTCGACAGGAGAACTTAATCAATCCTGTCCTCACAGGAGAACACATCAATCCTGCTACAATCGCCATGGAGAACACATCAATCCAGACTGCCATAGAGAACACATCAATCCAGGCCTCACAGGAGAACACATCAATCCTGCTACAATCGCCATGGAGAACACATCAATCCAGGCCTCACAGGAGAACTAATCATCCTGCTACACAAGAGAGCGAATCATCTTGTCCCACAAGAGAGCGAATCATCTTGTTTCAGTGCGCACCACCAGGGGAGGGTGAGTCACCCTGTGGTCGTATGTTGCTCCAATAGAACTGCAAGCCCCTCAAAGCTCCTAGAGCTCAATGTATGCAGCATGCAGGACCCTTTTACAAAGATCTCTCGACAACTCCAAGTCGTTCGGGAAAATCACAAATTTGATCTTTCCTCAGGGCTCTGTCCTATACATCATCTCAGTGTGATGGAGCCTCCTTGATCATCGACTTACCATATCCCAGATAAGGTAGTAATTGATGTCTATCTGCTGGAGCAATTTTCAAATACGGGATTCCTCAATAATCGAATTCCATCTCTGGTTGTCACAGAGATTCACAGTGGTATTCATCATGTGTACAAACAGCTCACTGAAGAACTTCAAAAACCAGACTGCCTCACATAAGGCCATACTATTAGCAATTTATTCTGCCTTGGTGGTGCTCAGAGTCACCGACTTCTACTTCCTGCTCATCCAGGATAACGAGGCAGATTCCAAAGAGAAACAACACTGAGAAGTGCTCTAGCCTGCCCACCCTTCATAATCATGTGGTTTCATATTTCCGGCAGTGTATCTCAATCCATGACAGATTGTGCCCTGAAGATATCTCAGAAGATTCTTGGTACCAATCCAGTGAGGCTCAACCAAATATGAGCTCACCATGCTAACTGCAACACATATGTTCGAACGGAGGTTCTTCAAGAACATCAATGCGAATGAGTTTATGAAACTCAAAAGCATTTCCCAAATCTGGTCCGACATCATTACCATATAACTTCTGAAAGTTAAGATCCTCGAGGTAGTCACAGGCTTGCATCTTATCTTCCCACATTCAGAATCCAACTCCCTCTGTCTCCTATAAATGAGAGGGTTTGCACCTGTCAGACATAGGTGCCGGTACGAGAGGTTTATCATCCACAACCTTCGAGTAAAGGTTTGGATCGGTTTCACTCCTAGTGAATCTCAGCGGCATTAGACAGCTATCAATCCTCTCATATTATGCCTGAGGTGTTTTTATTCAAGCCATAGAGGGCTTTCTTCCACCTGTATACATGAGATTTGTTGATCATGATTCTCAGACTCCTCGGGTTGTTCCAAACCTGTGAACCTGCTGCATGAGGGGAATGGTACCCTTATAATATTTTCCTTCGGTACATTTCAGACATGTACCTTCATGCTCCTTTTTGAATTCAGGCATCCAAGTCACCATCTGACTCACAGACCTCCAGTGCTGAGTCAATGGACATGGTCCCCAGTGGACTTCCTGCAACTTGATACAACCCTGAACTCAAAAACATCTTTGAAAGATTTTCAAACACGTACCTTTCCATCGATAAGTTCCATCCTGTAACCTTTGACTTCCATTTCCGAGATGGACATCAGGTTCTTCATGTGATCAGGTACATAAAAGAGATTTTGGGGTTCCTTGCTTTCATGGAAGAGTCGACCATTGTCTTTGATGACCCGCATCTCTGTCATCCGGGCACTCCTTCACATAAGGGCCGAATCAACACATCTACCTTTCCTTCCTATCCTTAGATCTGAACTTCCCAATGAAGTGATGCCATCAGAAGATTTGCTGCGCCATTCTAATAACATTCTCTGCTTCAACTTCACCCTAGGTGAATTATGAGGAACCCATTGATCCTTTTGTCTTGTGGTGATTGCTTTTTCACTCCTGCTTGGGCATTATCTTCACCTCAGCTCTGATACCATGTTAAGATTAGGTATGTTCTATGCTAGAGAAATTTATTTAAATTTTCACAGTTAGCAATCACATCAGCATTACTATAAACTGCAGATAGAACATAAATATAATATGCAGAAGACAAGCCAAGACAAGAGGACACAAGATATGGTGCAAGCCAGGGACAAACCCCACAATGTGTGGGGAAACCCTTGATCAATTCTTCTTTTATCTTCAAAGTTCAGCAGAGAGAGATATGGTACAAATACATTTGAAGTCAACACTTTGACTTGCCAAAATAAGAGATCAGACATCAGAGATATTTCATCATGAAGATGACAGGATAGTTCTGATGACAAGGACTACAGATCTGAACTCAGGTGAAGGCACACTTCTCAGTCCTCATACTTCAACTGATTCACCATGCTGCATCCAACCATGCTGCGTCCATCACTATGCTTATCCATGCCTTAGAACAACAGTATTTAACACGTTGTTACAACGATTTCCATGCTGCTCCTTTACATCGATCTTCTCCTTGTGACTATTTTTCCTTTAAGATCGAGATCATAACTATGCTTAGATCATTGCTGTACCTTGAAATATGTCAAGACAGTATATGCTATACCGAGACCATAATTGAGATCTTGACTGCATCTGGAGGTATGCCAAGACAGAGTGTTCTTTGTTGGATAACATCATTACATATATACTGAGACCATGACTGTGTTTTCTTCCTACACCGAGATCTTCATGAGATCGTTCATTATGCCAAGACAAGGATCATTGATAGGCTTTACTTCTGAGTTACCCATCCGAGAAATATAGGACCACTGTACTCATCCGAAGTACTGAACCACTACACTTGTCCGAAGTCCTGAACCACTGTAATTTCCTCTGAAGAATATCAGATGAATCCTAGTTCTGTGTGATTGTAATTACCCCGAAGTTTCAGAGATATTCGAGATTCCTGTACTACTGTACTTGTTATGATTATGCTGAGAATGTATATCGAGACTGCTACAGGAATATCTGCATCAAAGATATGTCGAGACCAAAGTTATGCTTGGAGAGAATGTTGAGGTTACTAGAGGCAAATCCAAACCCTTATCCGCGGTTGCTTCTGAGATTGAATACCCTTCATTGTAATGTCGAGGTTGTCATGATTATGCCGAGAATGTATACCGAGACTGCTACAGGAATATCACCTAGATCTACTGCATCAAAGATATGTCGAGACCAAAGTTATGCTACGGCTGCTCCTTGTCATTATAAGGATTAGGTTTATGTTGAGAATGTATATAGTTCATACCTTATGCCAATACAATATTCTTATCCGAGATCTGTCTCATCGATCCGAGTTTTGTGCCTTCAATTCATAGGTATCCCAAGGTGAGATCTCTGCTCCATAACTTAGATCAATTTTGCGTCATTATTAATGCATCAAGATCTGGCCATGACTATGCCGAGAGTATCTATCCCAAAACGCATGTCAATACTGTATCTATATCCGCAGGTTTCTCTGCTCTACCCATTTGATAACTTCACCTTCAAATCACAGGTATGCCGAGTGTAGATTAGCTTGGGTTCTTCTGCTCCTTATACCCATCCGAGGTAGCAATTGAACCCTAGATTTATTTCTCCATTTATGCAGATCTCTGCTCCTTCAATCACCTGAAAATTCAGAGAGGAATGCGAGTTTTTCCTTATCTTCTTAAGCTATGTCAACAAGTCTCTATGTATAGCGTATAAGGTCTCCTCCTGAACAGCGTATAAGGTCTCCTCCTGAACAACGTATAAGTAATTGGCATCATCTGCAGCTAGGTCTCCTTCTTAGGCCAGCGTATTCTTTTGGTTCTCTCCTTCTCCAAAAACCCAGACGTGGAGAGGAGATCACCTCAAGAATACGTGTGTGCAAATGATATCAGATCCTCATCTATTTATACCAAAATGAGGATGATGAATAGACACGTCGATTGGGCTTCTAGAGCCTACATAAGAGCTGGTCGGCTTGACTATAATTACATAAAAAAAATAAATTCATATCTCCATAAATACTTATCGGAATCGGATGATCTTTGGATCAATCCTACACCTCTCGACGAGAGGGATCCAATAAAAATATCAGCTGCCATAAATAAGCCGACCCACATGGAGTTTGGCCCTAGTTGCCAATTTAACAAAAATTGAATAATTTTGGATTTTTTTGGGTCATCACTCTCACGTGTGTGAAGAGGAGCTAGGGCATTCTAAAGTTGCAGCAAATCAAAATTACAATCATCAACAAGAGCCGAGTATTGGGTCAAATGAAGTCTCCCTTGCAAGCCGAATTGACAAGGAGGAGAAGTCATCTCAAGCGAAGAAGAGAGGAGGACTAAATCACCATAATTTTCTCTCACGTGTCACCTAGGGTTTCTGCAGCGGGAACAAAAACTGCAGGTCGAAATTGCAGTCAAAGTTGCAAGTCCGAAATTTTGGTCAAAGGTGAATTGGAAGCTACTAGAAGGCAAGTTTGACTTGGGTTGTGAAAGTGCTTCAAGGAAAAAGTTTGACTTGGTCTTGGAGGGGTCTTGGTCAAGGGTCATAGGTCTTGGAATTCTTCAATTGAAGTTTTATAAGAAGAGAAGAGCTCTTGTGAGTTTTCCTCTCAATAGGAGGGGTTTCAGCCCTAGTTGATCGCCTATATCTATATCCTCTTGTCTCGTTGTTCTTTATTGTTTTGGTAGTTGTTTGATGATAAGAACACTTTCTATAATCAAGGGAAAGAAGAAACTAATCAAGTTAAGGAAAAACATCACAAGCAGTTATCAAAGTAAGAGAAATCACCTAATCTAGCTGCTCTTAGATTTCACAACATAGTATCAAATCTAAGGTTGCAAGACAAGGAAAGGCAGCTTGAAGAAGGACCATCAAAAGGAATATCAAGAAAGGTTAGTTAAAGAGGACATTGAACCATCAAGAAGGGATTCATAAGGACCGATGTTGGATTGCTGGGCCTTGACCTAGGATCAACGTTAAGCAGCCAAGCAAATCCCTACACTACTGGCCCTTTCGGCATCAATCTGTGGAGCGCAGACTGAAGTCTCACCCGAAGTAGTATGGGGGGATGCAGGAACCAAGTTTCTGCACCCTAAGATGGTTGTGATGTCAGTTTTTAGACCTTCACTCTGCCTTCACGCAGATCGATAAGCCCTTTAGGGCTTATCAATGTACTTCTCTTATTCGTCCTTGGAGCCTCCGCGAAAGTCTCTGATCGTCCTTCGCGGACCCTAAATAGATAGATCAGGTGCTTACGCACCTCTGTAATTATCCTTACTTCTGTGTCTACCCAGATTAGCTTAAGTATTGGTTAACTTTAACATGCATTACAATTATCTTTGCATAAACATATATTCTTACTTGCATTCATATGACAAAGTGAAATACATAGATTCACGCATCAAGATAGTATTAATTCATAACCCGAGTATTCAACATAGCATAATCACAACATTCATAGCAGAAGTAAAATAGCGCACACACATATGGAAAGTAGACGGTAATTTTAGAATAGTTCTCTTTATTGATGATTCGGATTCTTAATACAGACTCTATCTGCCCTGCGCACACAGCTGCAAGGGTCCGCGCACTTAGTTGCGGACTTCTACCGTAGGCCTCTGCGCACTCAATTGCAGAGCCCCTTCCTACGCTAAGACTCTCGCTCTTAGCCCCTTACAGACTCATCAAGTACTTCTACTTCACTGACTGCCTCTCTTAGACTCCTCTAAGACCTCATTTTTATACAATCCCATGGTCCGTGGACCAAGGGCGGATCTCTTCAAATCGACACAACCCATCTAGACTAAGAGTGGAAAACCCTTTTTGAATCTTGATATCTTCGCCCTTCGCGACAACAAAATGTAGAGACTTTACATTTCTTTATACAAACTTCAGGTCTTTTGCCGCAAAACTAGGGTTTTTAACTCCAAAATTGACCCCCAAGGGACCTATTCCCAACAGCCAAGCAATGTAAGGAGTATCAAAGAAGGAACTAAGGGATATCATAGAAGACCTCAAATTCCTATCTCATTAAAGAAGGGTTCTACATTGAAAGCATTCTTGGAAAGATCATACATCATTATCACAAGGAAAAGAAAGACCTCAAGAACCCTACCTCCACTCAAAGGACTACACATTTGAAGCATCTTGAAGTCTCCAATTCAAGGAAGCAAGAAGAAGTGTTGCCATCATCATCAAAGGAATCGAGGTGTTCTCCCTCTATTTGAATCAAGAATCTCATCACAAGCATATTTGAAAAAGGACATCTCTAGAAGAAGCATTGTCATCTTCAAGGAAGCAAACATCATCATCAAAATCAAGAAGGCATCAAGTTGAAGATATCACCATCAAAGGAGCATCTTCACTTGACAAGTACCCTTATATTTATGACTAAATCTACTATCAAAATGACTTCATTCTACAAGGAGAGCAATAAATTGGTTGGGTCATCAAATTTCCTTGCATGGAAAAAGAGACAGATTTGATCCTCAGAGAAAATGAAGTCATTGGACATGTTAAGGGTTCAAAACTTCAATCGTCGAACCACCAAAAGAAGAAGGTCAATCTCTAGCAAAGTATATCAAGGAGAAATAAGGGCTCAAAGAATCCTTATAGAATCAATCAAGGATTCTCACATCCCTTATGCGGAAAAATTGGAGAATTCAAAAAACATCTATGACAAGCTGGTAGAATTATTCTCTGTAAGCACTACAGGAGAAGTAATATCTTTGAGAACCGAGCTATATAAGATGAAGGTATCAAAGGAAGACAAGATAGCATCATATCTTATGTGGGTGTCACAAATACGAGACCAACTGCAAGAGTTGGGGGAAATAATGTCCGACAAAGAGATGACAACCATGCTACCTAATCAATGGGGCAACATTGTATCAAGCATCTCTGGAAAGAACGAAGCCACCCCATTCAATGAACCCCTATCATTGTGTAAGATTGAAGAAACCAGGTTGAAGGCAAAAAGTGATGTAGGACCAAGCAAACAAGTTCAAGCATTTGTTGCCATGGCTAGGAAAAAAGGAAAGTTTGGTCATCAGAAAAAGAAGAAGATCGATATGTCAAAGTTCCAATGCTATGGTTGTCAAGAATATGCGCATTTCGAAAGAGATTGTTCGAAACTCAAGAAAGACAACAAGAAAAGGAAAGAAAGAATTGAATCCCATATCACCAAAGAAGTAAAAGAACTTGAGAAGAAGAAATCAAAGGAGGAGGAAGTAAAATATCTCTATTATGACTGAGATAATCTCTTTCACTTAGTTCTTTTCAGTTTTTGTGAAAGATAGCTATCATGGTAAAAATCACTATAAGTATGATAAGATGCATCATATTAGAAGCATATGTTGAAGCAAGAGCTCGTGACATTATAATAGAAGCTTGAAAGGATAGTCGAAGTAGAAGCCTACATGGATGTAGTAGTCATCATAGAAAGGAAGTAGCTCTTCGTAACCTCATTGAAAACATAAGTAGTATATATGGTTGAAAGAAACTCATCTAGCATGATAGAAGATAAAAGAATTCATCATACATCGTCATCATTAGAGAGGAGCATTTGTAGGATGAGGATAATCAAGATCCTTCGTTGAAATCTTTGGACAGCTCATTTGATGGAGATGATTATTGCATTGAATTCCTCTTTTCGAGAGGACCAAAACGACCTAAAGATCATCAAATTTGGATAAGTAGAAACGCTTTTTTGAATTTATGCCCTCACAAGTTGCAAATTGTCAAGGTCGGCCACATCATCATGTAGGCTCATGAAGCCCAAGAGACATGTCAATTCACCCTCAATGATTTGTATAAATAAGAGAGACCTCCAACCTCATTTGGCACTTCACTCGTTCACACAATCATCTCTCTCCTTCTTTGATTGGTTCGTACAGCTTATTGGGCAAATCCTTTCCTCACACGTGTGGCAGCAGAAGGACAATTGTAGGACGAATTACAGGGCCGAAATTTCAGAGATTGTTGCAAGTTTGACCAGCGTTGACCAGGGGTGATTTGACCTCCATTGACTGTGATTTTTGTCCAAGAATTTTGTTTTTGGAAGGCAACATCTATTGGCATAGCAACCAAGGCATTTTGTTGACTTTGACTACAAACCAATAGCAAGGTTGACTGCAAACCTGACCACAGAGTTTACCGATGAGTTTGACCAAGTTTGACCATTGTTCTCATGACTATTTTGGGTTGTCTTTAACCACCTTTGAAGGTCGAGTTTGACTGGGTATGATCGAGTTGCATCGAGGACAGTTTGCTGCTACTTTAACTTGCTATTGACTTTTTGGTCAAGGCAGATTTTAATTGTTGTAGACTATAGATTTTACAGGGTTGTTTTGACTTCGATTTGGCAAGTCAATTTTGACTTTTGTACTTTCTCTCTGTGCTGAACATTTTGATATGATAATAAGAAGAATTAGTCAAAGTGTTTTCCCCATCTTGGGGTTTTTCCCTGGGATTCGCCAAATCTGGTGTCCTCTTGTCTTAGCTTGTCTTTTGCATTTATGTTTGATGTTCTTTCATCAGTTATTGTCATATGATAATGGTTAAGGTGATTGCTAATGGATTAATGGAATTAATAATGGGCTAATGGATTAATGAAGTAACTGAACTAAGCAAAGAACATGTTAACTCAAAAATTAACATGGTATCAGAGCTAGGTGAGGTCAAGCCTAAGCAAGAGGAGGAATGCAATTGTTGGCATTATGGCTAAAGTGTTGTCCTTGATGGCAACCCATTCAGGTGACAGATCACAGTACTTCAAGTCAGCAACAGAGATTGATGATCAGCTATCAAATATTGAAGAAAATAAGGGGTACGCAGGTACACCTTACAGAAGGTGCGTACACGCAGGCCGGTGTTACATAAAGTGCGTACATATCTGTAGTTATCTCGTTCAGGAGGTGCGTACCCCCAGTTCACTTACTTCAACGCAGAGAAAAGCACACGTGGGGTTTCTTATGTTTAACCCTTGGTATTTAGCCGACGGTATTGTGTTATTATGGTTTTGGCTCGTGGTATTGATCCATGATTTGAGGAAAAGCTTGCCTATATAAAGCAAAGGAGATCATTTGGCTTGAGTAGGTTTTGGGTTGAACATCTTATGGGAGCTAGATCTGAAATACTATGATCTCTTGGGAGTAATGTCTAGATCTAAATAAGGCGAATCTACTGATGGATTGAGATCACTTCGGCGCATGATTAGATCTGTAGATCTGACAGTCTGGATTATTCTTAGAGTCTTGAAATTATCTATATCCGCAGGTACACAAGAACAGTGAAGGAAAAGTGCGTAGGTACGCAGGCGCAGAAGCGCTGCAGGTGCGGAGGTCCACGGCGCCACAGAAGGCGCAGCTGCGGAGGTACGCGACGCCACAGAAGGTGCAGCTGCGGAGGTACGCGGCGCCATAGAAGGCGCAGCTGCGGAGGTACGCGGCGCCACAGAAGGCGCAGGTGCGGAGGTCCGCGGCGCCACAGAAGGCGCAACTGCGGAGGTGCGCGGCGCCACAGAAGGCGCAGCTGCGGAGGTGCGCGGTGCCACAGAAGGTGCAGGTGCGTATCTGCACAAGGATGCGCAGAGAAGCAGAAGAGGCAGTGCGGAGGTGCGCAGACAGGTAGAAGGTACAGGTGCAGAGATCCGCAGGCTCAGAGCAAGTGGAAGTGCGGATATCTGCAGATCTATACCAGTGAAGTTGCGGTCCCTGCTTGAAATTTGTTTTAACTACCTTTGACTATTCTGCAGGGTTTTGGGTGCATAACTGATGATAGCAGCATGATTAATGACTTATCTTTATGTACTAGATCTGGTTGATAACTCTCATAATATCATTGTATGTGTATGGATCTGGTGATTGGGTGATTCAGAAGATTGTTTGATTATGTGCTTCAATGTTGTTGTTGGGTCCAGTATGAAAATTGGATGAAACGTGGCCTTTCAGATTATGTGTTGTGCTTCAGTGTATCCAGTATGAAAATTGATGAAACGTGGTACCTGGAGGAGAGAAGATTGTAGGCCGACGCCTACGTACTAGTATCTAAGCTAGTACAAGAGCTAAAGGAAATCTTTGGAGCATTGTAGTAGGTAGTAGCCCGCGTACTAGTAAATGGATCGGCTAGTACAAGAGCAAAGGGGGTTGTAGCTCCCGTACTGGTATAAGACTGCACCAGTACAAATATTGTAAAAGGATTTTCTTATTAAGAAGAAGATTGAGATGACTTGCAGCAGGTGGTTTTCTCCCGCATTGGGTTTCCACCTTATATCATGGTGTTCATGTGTGTGCCTTATGTGTGATGATCTATTCTATGTTACTGCATCTGTTAATTGATAATATGATTGATAATGTTCTAATGCACTCATTGAAGATCAATTAACTTAATCATAAGAAGTTGTGGAAGTAGCATGTATGGATCTGATTATGGAAATGAAAAAGTTTTATTGTTGGAAATAATACTGATTCACCCCCCCCTCTCAGTATTATTTCCAACAATTGGTATCAGAGCAGGTCCTTTGATAGAAGCTTGATCGCTTGAAGGAGATCCGTGGAACAATGGGAAAGAAGCTTAAGAAGAAAGCATCTAAGAAAAAGAAGTCATCTCAGAAGAACTATGACAGTGGAAGAATCGATTGGGGATTAGGCATAAGAAGCTCTTCAGATTCAGAATCAGATTCAGAATCATTATCAGGTATGAATGTGTTATCCTCTGATGTTCCAGCTATATTTCCTTGTGAAAGAGATGGAAGTGATAGTGAAACTACTGAACTTGCTCTTATGGGTGAACAAGAAAGATATCAAATAGAGGCAGAATTTAAAAGGCTGACAGACAAAATTAGAGATCAACAAGATCTATTGAACAAAAGGGAATGTGACTTCAAAGAAGAAGCTACCAAACTAAAGGCCCAACTAGAAGAAGGAAACAAGGTAAGAAAACTACTCAAGGACAAGGAAGACCAATGTCAAAAATTGCAGCATGAAGTGACATCATTAAGAAAAGAAGTCAACGAAAGAAGCACAACCATCAAGAAACTCAAAGATAGATCCAGCTACTATGAAACTCTTGAAGCTACAATCCTCTCACTAAAGGGAGATCTTGAAGAATCAAAGAAGCAGAATGAAGATCTACATCAAGCAATTGAAAAACAAGACAACGAAGTCATCAGCTTAAAATCCCAGCTGGAATATGCCTTCCAAGTTCGTCAAATGCAGCAGGATCTGAATGAAGAACAAGAAAAGGAGATTCTCAAACTAAGGGAACAAATGGAAGAAGGAAGAAAAGCTGAAGAAGATTTGAAAAAGCAATCTCTTGAAAAGGAAGAACAACTTCAGGTTGAGGTAAATATCTTGAAAGGTAAAATAGAAGAAAAGGATAAGATTTTACGATTTCAAGATAGTTCTAAAGTCTTGGATGATATTCTTAGTAGTCAAAGGTCTCCTGCTATAAAGACTGGTCTTGGTTTCCATGAATCGGTTGAAGGTGAATCTAGTTCACAAGGTGAAGCAAGGAACTCTAAAGAGAAATCTAAAGTGATCAACGAAGAAATGAAAGATCCATCTCATCATCAACCAAGGAAAGAGATTCCTCAAAGAAAATCCTTTACTCCTCCTATGAATAATGTTGAATGTTATGTATGTCATAATCTTGGACATGTTGCAGCTAGATGTAGAAGAAGAAGAGTTCAAGACCATTATGCAGAAAGGTCGTCTCAATCAAGGTACTTTTATGGATATTGCTTTGCTTGCAATATGTTTGGTCACAAAGCTGCTGATTGTTACAGGAGGAATATGAAACATGTAAGATGTTATGCATGTGACAAGCTTGGACATATAGCTAAGGAATGCAGGAACAAAGTGTGGGCACCATATCAAAAGGAGAAAATGTCATCATCACGCTTGAAGATATGGAGGAAAAAGGAAGTACAGTCAGAAAAAGGTGGCACAGCACAACGTACAGACGTACCAGAATCAGAGGGAGTTGAAAGTACAAAACTTCAGTGTCCTGAATCTCATATGAAAACTCCATAAAGGGAAGTCGCGTATATACGCGAGTTGGATACTGCACAATCGCGTATATGATTATTTGAAGAAAGGCAGTAGGCAAAGTGAAGTTGGAAATGAACCTGATCAGATCTGGGCATCTGACTAACTGTGGCACACTGGTGAACTGCCAATTCGGCCCTAATCAGAAGTACGCAGAGCAGAAGAAGGGGCACTGCGTGGGTACGCAGAGTAGAAGAAGAAGAATTGCGTGGTTACAGTAGAAGTACGCGGCGCGATAGAAGAAAAGGTGCGTGTGGTACGCGGCGCAACTGATGGAACAGGTGCATGTGTATGCACTGTAATAGAAGATTTTCTGCGTATATACGCAGTGCAGCAGAAGGATCTCTGCGGGTGTACGCAAGGGAGCAGAAGGTGAAGTGCGTAGCGACGCAGGACAGATAAAGAAAAACTGCATACCTGTCTTAAGGCATTTATTGGCTGACTTTTTGATAAGATCTGACAGATGGCACCAGTTTAGGGGGAGCATATGTTCTTAATGCATTGTTGGCATTATGGTCCTTGGTGATGATGCTTATGATTCATCTTGCTATGGTTATGAGTTGTTCACATGGTTCTTGGATCAGATTTGTGATTGATTCTCTAATGATGCTTGCATGGAGTCTTTATTGTTCTTGGCACATCTATGGATGAGGATTGTTGGCTGGATTCATGATTGACTATTCAAAGTTGCATTGTTGGAGACATGATGATGACGAGATCTTACCTATATGATGATAGGTTGTTTCGTACATCTGTTGATTAATGCAGATGCTTCCATTTGATGACTCTTGGTTCATGTAGATCTGGATGGTTATGAATGAGTTGATGCAGACGTACCTTACTGTTGACAGATACTATGAAGCAGATCATACAGTGTTGTTGCTGATGTTTATCTTAGGTGATTGGTCTTTATGTAATAGTGTGTCTCTATTGTAGTTATCTCTTCAGGTCATGTAACGGCTTATGTTTCCCCACTATGCCTGGGATGAATGATGTTATCATATGTAAATTTTTGTATCACCATTGTGATGAATGTATGTATTGAGTCTTTTGGTGATAGGAAGGTCATTTATGATATATAGAGTCATGTTCTTCTTGTAGAACATCTTTTTGCAGACCTTGCTTACAGTCAGGGGGAGCTTGAGCATGAGCAGCACTATATAGCAGAGCAGATATTTCAGCTTGTTCTCAGAAAGAGCATTATCAGATTGGAGCACCATGGCATATACAAAGGGGGAGTTCATTCAGAGACTTCAGCAGATCTGGTTTATAGTCAAGGAGAGCATGTTCTTAGGGGGAGCATAACCCTTTGCCCTTGATGTCAAAGGGGGAGAGTGATTTGGTGTTGTTGCCATCAAGTCCAAAGGGGGAGATTGTTGGCATTATGATGCATGTGTTGTACTTGATGGCAACCCTCTCATAGAAGATCATCTCACTTGTATACATTCAGATGAATCTACAGAAGAAATATCAGATGTGACAGAGTGCATGGGTTACCGGGAAGATCATCTCACTTGTATACATTCAGATGAATCTACAGAAGAAATATCAGATGTGACAGAGTGCATGGGTTACCGGACAGCACAAAGGGATCAGATGACAGTTCACAAGTAAGCTTTGCCATCAAGTCCAAAGGGGGAGATTGTTGGCATTATGGCTAAAGTGTTGTCCTTGATGGCAACCCATTCAGGTGATAGATCACAGTACTTCAAGTCAGCAGCAGAGATTGATGATCAGCTATCAAATATTGAAGAAAATAAGGGGTACGCAGGTACACCTTACAGAAGGTGCATACACGCAGGCCGGTGTTACATAAAGTGCGTACATATCTGCAGTTATCCCGTTCAGGAGGTGCGTACCCCCAGTTCACTTACTTCAAGGCAGAGAAAAGCACACGTGGGGTTTCTTATGTTTAACCCTTGGTATTTAGCCGACGATATTGTGTTATTATGGTTTTGGCTTGTGGTATTGATCCATGATTTGAGGAAGAGCTTGCCTATATAAAGCAAAGGAGATCATTTGGCTTGAGTAGGTTTTGGGTTGAACATCTTATGGGAGCTAGATCTAAAATACTATGATCTCTTGGGAGTAATGTCTAGATCTAAATAAGGCGAATCTACTGATGGATTGAGATCACTTCGGCGCATGATCAGATCTGTAGATCTGATAGTCTGGATTATTCTTGAAGTCTTGAAATTATCTATATCTGCAGGTACGCAAGTACAGTGAAGGAAAAATGCGTAGGTACGTAGGCGCAGAAGCGCTGCAGGTGCGGAGGTCCGCGACGCCACAGAAGGCGCATTTGCGGAGGTAAGCGACGCCACAGAAGGCGCAACTGCGGAGGTACACGGCACCACAGAAGGCGCAGCTGCGGAGGTACGCGGCGCCACAGAAGGCGCAGGTGCGGAGGTCCGCGGCACCACAGAAGGCGCAGCTGCGGAGGTGCGCAGCGCCACAGAAGGCGCAGCTGCGGAGGTGCGCGGCGCCACAGAAGGCGCAGGTGCGTATCTGCACAAGGATGTGCAGAGAAGCAGAAGAGGCAGTGCGGAGGTGCGCAGATAGGTAGAAGGTACAGGTGCGGAGATCCGCAGGCTCGGAGCAAGTGGAAGTGCGGATATCTGCAGATCTATACCAGTGAAGTTGCGGTCCCTGCTTGAAATTTGTTTTAACTGCCTTTGACTATTCTGCAGGGTTTTGGGTGCATAACTGATGATAGCAGCATGATTAATGACTTATCTTTATGTACTAGATCTGGTTGATAACTCTCATAATATCATTGTATGTGTATGGATCTGGTGATTGGGTGATTCAGAAGATTGTTTGATTATGTGCTTCAATGTTGTTGTTGGGTCCAGTATGAAAATTGGATGAAACGTGGCCTTTCAGATTATGTGTTGTGCTTCAGTGTATCCAGTATGAAAATTGATGAAACGTGGTACCTGGAGGAGAGAAGATTGTAGGCCGGCGCCTACGTACTAGTATCTAAGCTAGTACAAGAGCTAAAGGAAATCTTTGGAGCATTGTAGCAGGTAGTAGCCTGCGTACTAGTAAATGGATCGGCTAGTACAAGAGCAAAGGGGGTTGTAGCTCCCGTACTGGTATAAGACTGCACCAGTACAAATATTGTAAAAGGATTTTCTTATTAAGAAGAAGATTGAGATGACTTGCAGCAGGTGGTTTTCTCCCGCATTGGGTTTCCACCTTATATCATGGTGTTCATGTGTGTGCCTTATGTGTGATGATCTATTCTATGTTACTGCATCTGTTAATTGATAATATGATTGATAATGTTCTAATGCACTCATTGAAGATCAATTAACTTAATCATAAGAAGTTGTGGAAGTAGCATGTATGGATCTGATTATGGAAATGAAAAAGTTTTATTGTTGGAAATAATACTGATTAACCCCCCCCCCCTCTCAGTATTATTTCCAACAATTGGTATCAGAGCAAGTCCTTTGATAGAAGCTTGATCGCTTGAAGGAGATCCGTGGAACAATGGGAAAGAAGCTTAAGAAGAAAGCATCTAAGAAAAAGAAGTCATCTCAGAAGAACTATGACAGTGGAAGAATCGATTGGGGATTAGGCATAAGAAGCTCTTCAGATTCAGAATCAGATTCAGAATCATTATCAGGTATGAATGTGTTATCCTCTGATGTTCCAGCTATATTTCCTTGTGAAAGAGATGGAAGTGATAGTGAAACTACTGAACTTGCTCGTATGGGTGAACAAGAAAGATATCAAATAGAGGCAGAATTTAAAAGGCTGACAGAAAAAATTAGAGATCAACAAGATCTATTGAACAAAAGGGAATGTGACTTCAAAGAAGAAGCTACCAAACTAAAGGCCCAACTAGAAGAAGGAAACAAGGTAAGAAAACTACTCAAGGACAAGGAAGACCAATGTCAAAAATTGCAGCATGAAGTGACATCATTAAGAAAAGAAGTCAACGAAAGAAGCACAACCATCAAGAAACTCAAAGATAGATCCAGCTACTATGAAACTCTTGAAGCTACAATCCTCTCACTAAAGGGAGATCTTGAAGAATCAAAGAAGCATAATGAAGATCTACATCAAGCAATTCAAAAACAAGACAACGAAGTCATCAGCTTAAAATCCCAGCTGGAATATGCCTTCCAAGTTCGTCAAATGCAGCAGGATCTGAATGAAGAACAAGAAAAGGAGATTCTCAAACTAAGGGAACAAATGGAAGAAGGAAGAAAAGCTGAAGAAGATTTGAAAAAGCAATCTCTTGAAAAGGAAGAACAGCTTCAGGTTGAGGTAAATATCTTGAAAGGTAAAATAGAAGAAAAGGATAAGATTTTACGATTTCAAGATAGCTCTAAAGTCTTGGATGATATTCTTAGTAGTCAAAGGTCTCCTGCTATAAAGACTGGTCTTGGTTTCCATGAATCGGTTGAAGGTGAATCTAGTTCACAAGGTGAAGCAAGGAACTCTAAAGAGAAATCTAAAGTGATCAACGAAGAAATGAAAGATCCATCTCATCATCAACCAAGGAAAGAGATTCCTCAAAGAAAATCCTTTACTCCTCCTATGAATAATGTTGAATGTTATGTATGTCATAATCTTGGACATGTTGCAGCTAGATGTAGAAGAAGAAGAGTTCAAGACCATTATGCAGAAAGGTCATCTCAATCAAGGTACTTTTATGGATATTGCTTTGCTTGCAATATGTTTGGTCACAAAGCTGCTGATTGTTACAGGAGGAATATGAAACATGTAAGATGTTATGCATGTGACAAGCTTGGACATATAGCTAAGGAATGCAGGAACAAAGTGTGGGCACCATATCAAAAGGAGAAAATGTCATCATCACGCTTGAAGATATGGAGGAAAAAGGAAGTACAGTCAGAAAAAGGTGGCACAGCACAACGTACAGACGTACCAGAATCAGAGGGATCTGAAAGTACAAAACTTCAGTGTCCTGAATCTCATATGCAAACTCCATAAAGGGAAGTCGCGTATATACGCGAGTTGGATATTGCACAATCGCGTATATGATTATTTGAAGAAAGGCAGTAGGCAAAGTGAAGTTGGAAATGAACCTGATCAGATCTGGGCATCTGACTAACTGTGGCACACTGGTGAACTGCCAATTCGGCCCTAATCAGAAGTACGCAGAGCAGAAGAAGGGGCACAGCGTGGGTACGCAGAGTAGAAGAAGAAGAATTGCGTGGCTATAGTAGAAGTACGCGGCGCAATAGAAGAAAAGGTGCGTGTGGTACGCGGCGCAACTGATGGAACAGGTGCATGTGTATGCACTGTAATAGAAGATTTTCTGCGTATATACGCAGTGCAGCAGAAGGATCTCTGTGGGTGTACGCAAGGGAGCAGAAGGTGAAGTGCGTAGCGACGCAAGACAGATAAAGAAAAACTGCATACCTGTCTTAAGGCATTTATTGGCTGACTTTTTGATAAGATCTGACAGATGGCACCAGTTTAGGGGGAGCATATGTTCTTAATGCATTGTTGGCATTATGGTCCTTGGTGATGATGCTTATGATTCATCTTGCTATGGTTATGAGTTGTTCACATGGTTCTTGGATCAGATTTGTGATTGATTCTCTAATGATGCTTGCATGGAGTCTTTATTGTTCTTGGCACATCTATGGATGAGGATTGTTGGCTGGATTCATGATTGACTATTCAAAGTTGCATTGTTGGAGACATGATGATGACGAGATCTTACCTATATGATGATAGGTTGTTTCGTACATCTGTTGATTAATGCAGATGCTTCCATTTGATGACTCTTGGTTCATGTAGATCTGGATGGTTATGAATGAGTTGATGCAGACGTACCTTGCTGTTGACAGATACTATGAAGCAGATCATACAGTGTTGTTGCTGATGTTTATCTTAGGTGATTGGTATTTATGTAATAGTGTGTCTCTATTGTAGTTATCTCTTCAGGTCATGTAACGACCTATGTTTCCCCACTATGCCTGGGATGAATGATGTTATCATATGTAAATTTTTGTATCACCATTGTGATGAATGTATGTATTGAGTCTTTTGGTGATAGGAAGGTCATTTATGATATATAGAGTCATGTTCTTCTTGTAGAACATCTTTTTGCAGACCTTGCTTACAGTCAGGGGGAGCTTGAGCATGAGCAGCACTATATAGCAGAGCAGATATTTCAGCTTGTTCTCAGAAAGAGCATTATCAGATTGGAGCACCATGGCATATACAAAGGGGGAGTTCATTCAGAGACTTCAACAGATCTGGTTTATAGTCAAGGAGAGCATGTTCTTAGGGGGAGCATAACCCTTTGCCCTTGATGTCAAAGGGGGAGATTGTTGGCATTATGATGCATGTGTTATACTTGATGGAAACCCTCTCATAGAAGATCATCTCACTTGTATACATTCAGATGAATCTACAGAAGAAATATCAGATGTGACAGAGTGCATGGGTTACCGGGAAGATCATCTCACTTGTATACATTCAGATGAATCTATAGAAGAAATATCAGATGTGACAGAGTGCATGGGTTACCAGACAGCACAAAGGGATCAGATGACAGTTCACAAGTAAGCTTTGCCATCAAGTCCAAAGGGGGAGATTGTTGGCATTATGGCTAAAGTGTTGTCCTTGATGGCAACCCATTCAGGTGACAGATCACAGTACTTCAAGTCAGCAGCAGAGATTGATGATCAGCTATCAAATATTGAAGAAAATAAGGGGTACGCAGGTACACCTTACAGAAGGTGCGTACACGCAGGCCAGTGTTACATAAAGTGCGTACATATCTGCAGTTATCCCGTTCAGGAGGTGCGTACCCCAGTTCACTTACTTCAAGGCAGAGAAAAGCACATGTGGGGTTTCTTATGTTTAACCCTTGGTATTTAGCCGACGGTATTGTGTTATTATGGTTTTGGCTCGTGGTATTGATCCATGATTTGAGGAAGAGCTTGCCTATATAAAGCAAAGGAGATCATTTGGCTTGAGTAGGTTTTGGGTTGAACATCTTATGGGAGCTAGATCTGAAATACTATGATCTCTTGGGAGTAATGTCTAGATCTAAATAAGGCGAATCTACTGATGGATTGAGATCACTTCGGCGCATGATCAGATCTGTAGATCTGACAGTCTGGATTATTCTTGAAGTCTTGAAATTATCTATATCCGCAGGTACGCAAGTACAGTGAAGGAAAAGTGTGTAGGTAGGCAGGCGCAGAAGCGCTGCAGGTGCGGAGGTCCGCGGCGCCACAAAAGGCGCAGTTGCGGAGGTACGCGATGCCACAGAAGGCGCAGCTGCGGAGGTACGTGGCGCCACAGAAGGCGCAGCTGCGGAGGTACGCGGCGCCACAGAAGGCGCAGGTGCGGAGGTCCGCGGCGCCACAGAAGGCGCAGCTGCGGAGGTGCGCGGTGCCACAGAAGGCGCAGCTGCGGAGGTGCGCGGCGCCACAGAAGGTGCAGGTGCGGATCTGCACAAGGATGCGCAGAGAAGCAGAAGAGGCAGTGCGGAGGTGCGCAGACAGGTAGAAGGTACAGGTGCAGAGATCCGCAGGCTCGGAGCAAGTGGAAGTGCGGATATCCGCAGATCTATACCAGTGAAGTTGCGGTCCCTGCTTGAAATTTGTTTTAACTGCCTTTGACTATTCTGCAGGGTTTTGGGTGCATAACTGATGATAGTAGCATGATTAATGACTTATCTTTATGTACTAGATCTGGTTGATAACTCTCAGAATATCATTGTATGTGTATGGATCTGGTGATTGGGTGATTCAGAAGATTGTTTGATTATGTGCTTCAATGTTGTTGTTGGGTCCAGTATGAAAATTGGATGAAACGTGGCCTTTCAGATTATGTGTTGTGCTTCAGTGTATCCAGTATGAAAATTGATGAAACGTGGTACCTAGAGGAGAGAAGATTGTAGGCCAGCGCCTACGTACTAGTATCTAAGCTAGTACAAGAGCTAAAGGAAATCTTTGGAGCATTGTAGCAGGTAGTAGCCTGCGTACTAGTAAATGGATCGGCTAGTACAAGAGCAAAGGGGGTTGTAGCTCCCGTACTGGTATAAGACTGCACCAGTACAAATATTGTAAAAGGATTTTCTTATTAAGAAGAAGATTGAGATGACTTGCAGCAGGTGGTTTTCTCCTGCATTGGGTTTCCACCTTATATCATGGTGTTCATGTGTGTGCCTTATGTGTGATGATCTATTCTATGTTACTGCATCTGTTAATTGATAATATGATTGATAATGTTCTAATGCACTCATTGAAGATCAATTAACTTAATCATAAGAAGTTGTGGAAGTAGCATGTATGGATCTGATTATGGAAATGAAAAAGTTTTATTGTTGGAAATAATACTGATTCACCCCCCCCTCTCAGTATTATTTCCAACAATTGGTATCAGAGCAGGTCCTTTGATAGAAGCTTGATCGCTTGAAGGAGATCCGTGGAACAATGGGAAAGAAGCTTAAGAAGAAAGCATCTAAGAAAAAGAAGTCATCTCAGAAGAACTATGACAGTGGAAGAATCGATTGGGGATTAGGCATAAGAAGCTCTTCAGATTCAGAATCAGATTCAGAATCATTATCAGGTATGAATGTGTTATCCTCTGATGTTCCAGCTATATTTCCTTGTGAAAGAGATGGAAGTGATGGAAGTGACAGATGGAAGATTGAGATGACTTGCAACAGGTGGTTTTCTCCCGCATTGGGTTTCCACCTTATATCATGGTGTTCATGTGTGTGCCTTATGTGTGATGATCTATTCTATGTTACTGCATCTGTTAATTGATAATATGATTGATAATGTTCTAATGCACTCATTGAAGATCAATTAACTTAATCATAAGAAGTTGTGGAAGTAGCATGTATGGATCTGATTATGGAAATGAAAAAGTTTTATTAATGTGATAATACTGATTCACCCCCCCCTCTCAGTATTATTTCCAATAGCAATCACAAGAGATGTTGTTAAGTTTCCCTGAAGTCATTTGAAGTATCTTGTTACAAGCCCTAGAAAATATGAGAGGTCTCAAAAAATAATGCAAGTCTAGGTATATGCAAGAGTTGGGCTAAATAGCTCATGAAGGCCATTAATCAAATATGAAGATACTAAATTCCTTCAATAGCTAAGCTACATATAATGATAAGAAGTCTATGAAGAGTTTTATTTAAGAATGTGATCTGACGAACTCTTCTTCGAATTAATTTCGAAGGTATTGCGTCCCTATGTAGCAGCGAAACTACTATGGAAGATTGACATTTTTTTCTCTTATGTTTTGGAAGGCCAAGTTCAAGGAGAACAGGACGTGAGACATTTTGGGCATGGTTTTGGTTGATATGTTTTATGTGGTATCTAGGTGACAGTCGACCCTCAGATCTTTGCTTCAAAGAAAGGGTCGAGACCTTGTTTGAGGAGGAGGACGTGGACAAGTGAGGGTCGAGTCACCTTATGGTATAGTGCAGGAGTTTTCAGGGCTATAAGTGAGGTAACACAATGTATAAAAGACTGATATATGACTGAGGTAACCCTATCCGTAGAGTACTGTAAATTGGACTGAAATTTCAGTCAAGTTGTGCCCAAAACAATGGTTCCCTTAGAGTTATGCTAAAGTTTCCAAGGAGGTATGTTGATGAATTGCCAAGGTTGGAGGGTTGTCAATAAGGGTATTTGACAATAGTTTATTATGCCTAGTTCAATCATCTGAAGGGCCAACTAGAGGACTGATAAGAGGGTAGTTCGATGGCCTTATGTGCATTGACTTATGGTGTAGCAAAGCAATGCAAGAACACAGTTTGATTGAGCTCTAAGTTCTGTCATATTTGGAGCAACCAAGTGATGGTTTGAGGTCAGATTTGTTTGTTCCCTAGTTCAGTGGTTTGAAGTTGTCAAATCAAAGATAAAAGGGTTGCTTGGTGAGCAATGTTTCAAAAACCGGAACCAGTGACCGGACCAGTCTACCTCATGAACCGGGTTTCGAACTAGGACTGATTAGGTCTAAACAAACCAGTTTTAAAAAATACATTAAATAATTAATTTTTAATGAAAAAAAACTATTTTTAAGATTTAAAACCATGATTCCAAGCCAATAGAGACAAATTATGCAAATATTGCTCATTTATATACCATGTAAAGGTGAATATATCAAAATGGCACCGAGTGCAATACATATCATTGACAAAATACATAAGCCTACAAACTATGGGGCCGCTCTCCTACAACAAGTCTACATACATGATAATAGTGATAAGCGTTATCACTTGAAATTTCTCATGAGTCATCATGATCAAACTCAGTTAGTTGAGTCTCGACTCCCAAACTTCGCAACTACGTGAGGCACAAACTTCTCTATTGGTTTAGTGACTTGAGTCCCAAACTTCTGAAGGTATTCTGCCCTAATATGCCCTATTAATCCATTTGGTGCTTCACATGGCTTTACATGGCCTCCTATCCCAACCAACTGTTGCTTGACACTGTTAATACCCCCTCCGATATATTTTTGGCAATATTTGCAGATCATTTTGCCGTCAATCATATCACAATGAGCCCATGCAGTATCCTTGGCTTTTGGAGGCAAGATGTCTACTACTTAGCTCAAACTCTCTGTTGTTCCACTACTCCAGCAAAAACTCAACACTCTCCAAGCTCCCAATCAAACTCACAAAAACTCCAAATGAGATGTGTGAGGCAAATGAGAGGGTTGAGCTCCTTTTAAAGGCTTGGAGAGGGTGTTTTTGGAGGGAAAGAACCCTTATTTTCCCTCCAAAACACCCTACAAACTTGGAAAACTGCGTTGTGTCGGTCCTTTGTGGCCTTGGCAACTAACCGGCCAATTTAGGACGAAACTGGTCGGTTTGTGGCCTGGCAGCTAATCGAACCGGCCGGTTTGACCACAAACCAGTCAGTTATGACCATTTTTCCCCTTTTTGGGGAAAAATGAAGGGTCAAACTGGGTTTTTCTACCGATTTGAACCAATGGGCTAGCTAACCGGTCAGTTTGACCGGTTAGCGGTTCAGGCCGACCAATTTTTAAAACATTGTTGGTGAGGCCCTAGTTTAGTGAATTGCAAGTGGGCAAATCAGTGATAAGAGGGCATAATTGTGAAGACCCTAAGAGCAAGCTTCTTGGAGAAGCAAGGAGGTTGTTAGAGGACAGTTTGTAAGAGCCTAGGTTCAATCATCTTGAAGCAACAAGGGTGATTGATCGTGGCAGATTGGTTAGCTAGAGAAGCAAGCATTATGAAGTTGCAGAAGTATTGTGAGCAACAGAAGAGGAGGTCGAGTCCTTATAACTGTTACAAGCGTGTGTGTGTGCGCGCACACACACATATATATAAGTGTTATAAACCCGTTCCATTGAAGCCAAACTTGCAAGTCAACAAGGAATATATATTCATGTCTTTGAAGCCTTCATAAAAGGTGCCCTGAAGTCAATAATAAAAGCCCTCCATAATGTCATATTGTTGACTAAGCTGTTCACTATCTAGCAACTGATGCGATTTTTTTGAGAAGGTTTAGTGGCAGCCCTCCATGTGATCCTATTTTTGTCTCATCTAAAAAAAGTATGCAACTCCTTTATGTTGGCACCTTTGGATAAAGGTGATAGTGCCCTTGAAAGTCTAGCAGGTAAAAGAAGTGCAAGGCACTTTGGAGAAGACCCCTGTAGCAGCCTATATGAACGTAAAATCAAAGGTATGGTATCATTCAAGGTATGTGCCATGCACTTATTTTTATTTGTTTTAAGGATCTTTTGATGGAGGGTTTGATTTGAATAAGAACCCTAGATGGTTCTTGGGACACCCTCCAAGATAATTTGTACTCCTCTCCTATGCCTAGGAAGCAGTAGCAAAGACCCACGAAATGCCTGTGATAATGTTGAATTGGCTCACAAAGGATATCAACTTCCCTCCTTGGGTTGGCACTCAAAGTCCACCGAAGCAAAGGGTGAGAAACTTGCATGAGAATCTTGGGTGCAGACTTGGCTCAACAGCTCAAGCATGTTAGGTGAGAGTAATTGTCAAAGTGTCAAAAGATGCAAATTGAAGTGAGCCTCCTCCATTTATCCTTGGCTTCCTCTTCCTCATGTGGGACCCATCATCGAATGCCTTTCTTCCCCAAGAAGCTTGAGTTGCTTAGTGGTGCGTATTTTACCTCATGTGCGGCCCCCACATTCCACTAGAGACTCAATTTTCTTTTCTTTCCCTTATGCAAGTGCCTTCCTTAATCAAAATTTGGAAGTGGGATCCTCCAACCCACTTCTCCTAAGTCGGAAACCAAAATTGTCAAAATTGGACAAAAATTATATCCTCACTTAGCAATAGTTGCTAAGTGGGAATATCACAATTCGATTGCTTGCTCCGAAAGCACTATTAAGGCTGAATGTATATAGCAGCAAGTATGGCGTATTATAAAGCTAGTGGGTTGATTAAGCTCTTTAGTGAGCCATTTGAGCGTGTTGGTAACCACCTAAATATATTGAGATATTCTTGAGTGAGATTCATTTGTTTAGAGAATCCATGTTCCACGACAACTCCAAGTATTGGGTGGGTACCTTTCTATTTGGATATGGTACAACGGAGAGCAATCACGCCCTATCATTTCTGGTTGGATGCGCAAATTACAGTCATCCTTACATAGTCAAGATTATCTTTCTTCAGAGAGAGGCTAAGAGTCGTGGATAGACCCTACTATGAGGGTCCCTGTTGAACATTGAGCTCTAGGAGCTCCTGGGGGCTTGGGGTACTTCTTGGAGCTATGTGCGACCATAGGCTGAGTGGTTCACCTTCCCCTATAGGTATCTAGTGTATAGGGTGAGTGGTTCACCTTCCCCTGTGATACTCCATGATGATATATGAAAGCATAGGGTGAGTGGTTTGCCTTCCCCTATAGCTAATGATATATGCATAGGATGAGTGGTTCACCTTCTCCTATGGCATATGAGAAAAATGAGTGGCTCGCCTTCTCTTATGGCATATGAGCAAGATGAGTGGTTCACCTTCTCCTGTGGATACCCCAGTAAGAGATGCATATAGACATCTGTCGATTGTCACATGTGGACATGTTAGTGGGTCATGATTCGTCCTTTCCCCACATGTAGGTTGTTCATTCCCTGCAATCGATGGTTGACATGTCGGTGGGAGCTTCACCTTCTCATATGGCATATGAGCAAGATGAGTGGTTCACCTTCTCCTGTGGATACCCCAGTGAGAGATGCATATAGACATCTGTCGATTGTCACATGTGGACATGTTAGTGGGTCTTGGTTCATCCTTTCCCCACATGTAGTTTGTTCATTCCCTGCAATCGATGGTTGACATGTTGGTGGGATGTCGGTCTTCCTTTCTCCACATTAAGATCCTTCCTATAATTGTTGGTTGGCATGCATGTAGGAGGTGATTCATCCTTTCCCTACTCTTGTTGGTTTTCACGTGCGTAGGATGTGGTTTGTCCATTCCCTATGATGGTTGTGACATGTGACTATAGGATGTGGTTTATCCTTTCCCTACGTGTGGTTGTGAGCAAGATGTGATTTATTCTTTCCCTGTTGTTGCCCCAACATCATCCTACCCATGTAGTCCAAGACACACGGGAAGTACCTCTCATCTAGCCAATGAGCTAGGAAAAGTGGATAGGGACCATAGCACTATAGATGGACGCATTGCATACTACCGTACTCCCAATGTCTAGGATGCATGGTGTTCAACAACGTGATTTGGGACCCAGTTTGATTGGGATTCTACCCCTAGACTGACTTTTCCAGTGGAGAGTGCCAAGGTCTTGTGACTCACTCTCGATCAATTCTTCTTCATTATTACATCATTGTTCAACAGAGTTGAGATGAGATGCAGAGATGGTGCATGATGACAGGATGGCATCATGGATTGGTAGGTGGAATTCTCCCTAGTTGAGAAGGAGTGTTAAAATTGGCAACTAGGGCCAAATTCCACTTTGGACAGCTCATTTGATGGAGATGATTATTGCATTGAATTCCTCTTCTCAAGAGGACCAAAATCGACCTAAACATCATCAAATTTTGATAAGCAGAAATGTGGTTTTGAATTTATGTCCTCACATGTGCAAATTGTCAAGGTCAGCCTCATCCTCATGTAGGCTCATGAAGCCCAAGAGACATGTCACTTCACCCTCAATGATTTGTATAAATAAGAGAGACCTCCAAACTCATTTGGCACTTCACTCAGTCACACAATCATCTCTCTCCTTCACTGATTGGTTCATATAGCTTATTGGGCATATCTTTTCCTCATACATGTGGCAATAGAAGGATAAATTGCAAGACAAATTACAAGACCAAAATTTTAGAGACTGTTGCAGGTTTGACCAATGTTGACCAAGGGTGGTTTGACCTCATTTGACTGCAATTTTTGTGTCAGAATTTCGTTTTTGGCAAGCCGCATCTATTGGCACGGGAACTGAGGCATTTTGTTGACTTTGACTGCAAACCAATCGCAGGATTGACCACAGACCTAACCGCAAACCTAACCGCAAATTTTGACCAAGTTTGACCACTATTTCTGTGACTATATTGGGTTGTCTTTGACCACCTTTGAAGGTTGAGTTTGACCAGTTATGACTGAGTTGCATTGAGGACAGTTTGTTGCTACTTTAACCTGTTGTTGACTTTTTGGTTAGGGCAAAATTTGACTGTTGTTGACTGTAGATTTGACAGGGTTGTTTTGACTTCAATTTGGCAAGTCAATTTTGACTTTTGTACTTTGACTTTTGTACTCTCTCTGCTGAACATTTTGATATAATAATAAGAAGAATTGATCAAAGGGTTTTCCCTATCTCGGGGTTTTTCCCTGACATTCGCCAAATTTGGTGTCTTATTGTCTTGGCTTGTCTTCTACATTTATGTTTAATGTTCTTTCATCAGTTATTGTCATATGATAGTGGTTAATGTCATTGCTAATGGATTAATGGAATTAATAATGGGCTAATGGATTAATGAAGTAATTGACCTAAGCAAAGAACATGTTAACTCAAAAAATAACAAGGAAGAGCTCTATCCAAGTGCGTTGAGTCCAAGGAAGGTGCAAGGGTGCAGCAAAGAAGATCTAAGTCAACCAAGCAAATCAGATCAAAATCTAGGGCTTGATCATTGGATCAAATCCAAGGTATGTTGTATTTGTAAATTTATAAGAGGGCATTTTTCCTGGAAGGGAACCCAGGTAGATTTTGATATTATATTAATGAAGAACTAATTTGATTGGGCATAAAGAGTTGTTTTATTTGCTTCCATTGTTGTGCTTTTATTTTGTAGATCTATAATCTATTAGGAATTAAATAGCGAGGTTGTTAGGTTTATAAGGAAATTAACATGGTATCAAACCACAACTCTTAAAACCAATATCAAAAATTGTGCACAGGTGCCAAGTTTGTACAAGAATCGCAAGGGCCAAGTTTGGCCATTGATTGTACAAGGCACAATTTTTTATTTTTGTAGGGGTTGATTGCAAAAAGGTTGAGATTGTAGGCCATAGGCCATATGTTGTATGGCTCACTCATGTTGTAGAGTGGTTGAGTCTTAAAAAAAGATAAAAATAAAAATTGTTCATACGACGCTAAGGCAAACAAGCAAAAAAATTATAAAGTATAAGAAAAAAGTGTGGTTGTGTGGTGGTTGATAGCCGAGGGAGTTGTCAGACCAACTATGTTGTGGCCAACAACCGTGAGACTTGTCAAATCTGACCAAACCACTATCGCAAGCCTAAATGCACGAAGCCAGGTCGACAAAGGGGCGATCGAGCACAAGTACAGGGGGACATTGTCAAGTCATCCCTCAAGCCGCAATCACAAAGGACCTCACAGCCGAGCAAGACAACATGCAAGAGTGATTTGGGGATTGAGGTCGACGAAGACATGTGTTCAAACAACATGTCATAGGGATATCCACCAACACATCAAGTTCAAGCAGAGGGTGGTTGTGGATCATGGGGGAAAGGGTCCAACCTCATAGCAAAGTAACCAAACAATAGACAGGATTTGTGGATCGTGGGTCGTGGATGAACCAACCAACTAGGGTCACAATGTTGAGTTTGTCGTGGACCAACCAGGCCTGCGAAAAAAACAACGCGAGGGTTCTAGTGCACAAAGCTAACAAGCAAAGACGTATGAAATCGGCACCAAGAGCAAGGACAACACAGTAAAGGGACTTCTAGTCGACAACCCACTCATTCGTCAACAAGTCGTGAGGGAAAGGTGGGTTGGCACTGCTGCTAGCCACCGTTGATAGCCAAAAATACACAAGTCACGGAGGAAATGCCCAAGGGCTATCATGAGCAATAGGCCAGCTACCAATCCAGAGTCGCATATAGGACGTGTTGCCAACACAATGATAAGGCAGTGTCAGCAATAGAAAATCTAAATTTCCAGTAGCAACTTTTTAGAAAAATCATCTGATTTGGAGATGGAAGCAACCAATTTGAGGCTTGAGGATAGGTTGGAGGGTGCATCTAACATCATCCCTTGGAAGGTGAGGGTTTCACTTGAGGTTTGAGGATTGGTTGGAGGATGCATCTAATATCATCCCTTGGAAGGTGAGGGTTTCACTTGAGGTTTGAGGATTGGTTGGAGGATGCATCTAATATCATCCCTTGGAAGGTGAGGGTTTCATTGATTATGATGGAGAATGGCATGTGGGAGTTTATTGATACCTAACTCACCCCGCCTAAAAATGTTGCAAAACTAGTTGCCTATAATCAAAAGGGCGAGAATTATCTTCGATGCGATGAAGGATCATGTGATTCCTCACCTATCTGAGAAGAATACCAACAAGGGAGATGTGGGATATGTTGATGAAGCAATACTAGAGTGATAACACCAGCAGGAAGATGTTGTTGAGAGAGTGGCTCAAGAACACCAAGATGACCAAATCAGATACATGACCACTAATCTCAACAAAATCACATAAGTTTGTGATGAACTGGCAGTAGTTGGGGAGGTTTTGACAGATGAAAGATGGTGAGGACAGCCCTGAATGATTTCACCGAGTCATGGGCCTCGATCATCAAGTGTATTATTGCATGAGAGAGAGTTGATGTACCCCAATAAATGATAGGAAACCCCTGGCATTACACCTTCTTGATGGACACTGCTTTATTTTTGAGATGGTTTGATGATGATGATGATGACTTGAGACACCTCTAGAGGGGATGTTATATCGCTCTACATGATGACATCATGCCCTAAGTCCATGCAATGTTCCCGAGAAATTAATTACCTAAGAGACGAAATAGCTTATCAATCCCCCTAGGCTATAGTCCTCAATAAAGAGGAGAAACCCAAAATACCCAGTGTTTGGTCAAGTTTTGGGGCAGCTAGGCAAAGAAACCCAAAATTAGGGTTTGGAGTAAAATTTACTCAATCAATTAAGAAGTGACCCTTCTAGGAAATCTATAAATACAAGAGGGTTGAACTCATTTTGCAGCATCAAGTGTGGATTAGTTCATTTGTTTTCTTGAGCATTAGCTCTAAGGGTTTTAAGGCCCCTTTTCTCTCTTCTCATTTCGGTGGTGAAAGATTCCACCCTACTTAGAAATTAGATTTCTATCTTTTCTTTTGTTCTGGCACAACAAGGAGTAACATTTCTAAAGTAAACAAGTCTTGAATTGGAGTCACAACACTAGCAGATTAGCAACGAAGAAGATTAGTTCTATATGTGTCAACCTCAAGAAATTATGGGCAAAATTAGGGTTTATGTGTTGGTTGATCTTGTGGGTTTGAGGTTGGAATTTGTGCTTTGTGGCTTGATCCCCGAACTCCGTGACTTGTCCGTGGGGAGTTGTGGTGAAGTCCAAAGATCTGTGGATTGCTTTCACTCAAATTAGAGGTTTGTCATTTAATTCTGTGTTGGAAAATTCAAATTTGTGGATGAGGGAGACCCCTCGAAGCTGGGGCCATTTAAGTGTGGGGACATCCGAGCTCATAGAGTGGTGAAATACCTTTGAACCAATCATGTGGACAACTATTTGTGTAGCAGAATCTTCTTGAGGCTCAAGTTGAGGTCAAAGATAGTAGAGGGAGGGTGAAGTAAATTCCTGAAGCGGACTTGGTAGACAAAGGGTGGTCGAGGACTATAGCACCCTCAGATCAAACATAGCAAGTAATCTAATATATGTTTGAATTTGTTTGGAAAAATTTACTTAGGTTATTTTAGGAATCTGGCTAGGGCATCAATTTGTTGACCAAAAGCCTATCATTGTAATGTATGGTTTGTATCTATTCTGGATTGGACTACGAACTATATGAGATTGATCTTTTTGGGTTTACCGCGTTCTTGAATAATACAATGTCTCACCAAGGATTTTCCTGTATTGTCATTTATATAAAATAGAATTGTTAGATGGTATTTTGTTCATTGCTTCATTAAAAAGTTGGGTTGTTCAACAAGTAAATTGAATTGAGCTATGTACTAGAGAAGGAAATTAAATTGCTACAAGGAACACTAGGGCGGAATTACCCTAGCCTACTACAGTCCATGACATCCTCTTCCTGTGGCTTGGATTGATGACATGGGCTAATTTTCATGTTGACATCATGTTGAGGGAGCCTTGATGATTGAACAACTTCTTGAGGAGTTGTGGCTTTTGGTATGAGATGATCATAAATGGCACATTTTGATGAGAGACACCTTTTAGAGGATGACATCACCCTTGGAGGCCTTTTATATCACATGTGGGTTAAAAAAGGCTTGTTTTTATGTTTTATCATTGAGTTGCCTATTTTTAGGAGTCAATCTGTGACCTATCCAACTTGTAATCACATTTTATATTATTTTTAGGGCTTTAGTCTAATTTTGTAATCATAACTAACGAAGGTGTTCTTGGAAGTTATAAGGGTTCCCATCATTAAAAGAATAATAGTTCAAGGTTGGCCTAGCAAGAGTGGGATAGGGAGAGGAGAGGGATTAGCTAGGAGGGAGGAGGAAAGAAGGGCATGGTTAACTAAGGAGATAGGGATTACTAAGGAGATAAGGTATAAAGCAGAGAAATGCTTAACTATTCATTACCTAATCTAGCACAGTGACCTCCCACCATGACCAAGGCATGTGAAGTGGCTAGAATTTAAGAACAAAAGGAGGTTGTTCAAGATCAATGGCTCATGTTGCACAGAGTGCTTTCCATAAGTTGTACAAGGCCCCATAGCATCATCAAATGTCTAGTGGGTTCCAACAAAATTTGGAAATGTCTTCTAGATACAAAGCACAACCTTGGACCTATTAACACCAAATCCATCTACATGAATCCAAGTGCCATCTTTTATCATATGTTTGTCGACATTATACGTAATGGACTCAACATTACAATGTTTGTCATTTTTCATCGGCTATCCATCAATACCTTAGGCATATAGGTATCGTTGCCGTAAAATCTAGCAGGCCTAGTGCAAAGCCTCACTAGGCAAATCCAAACCTCAAAGCAACAAGAGATCGGCTACCACTATCACCTCAACAGCCTTTCTCTAGCTAATTAGTGGTGTTTAAAACCACAAGGGAGGGTTCCCCATAGATCACTTAAAGGATATTCAATAACCAAAGTTCAAGGTGATGGGTAAGCCTGAAACGTGTCCTAGAAATAAGGTTTTAGCATGCAATAAATGCTATATTTTACTTTTAGACAATTATTTAATGCAATTCCTACTTAGAGATCAATGACATGTCAAACAAAATTAGTTTTTTAACAATATTTCATAGAAACCCTAACCCTAACCATAGATATCTAGAATTTATGAGAAGAGGGAAAATTTAGCAAAAGTAAAGACACCACCTAGACTAGTGCCTTGATCTAAATGGGCAATGGAGTCATCTAGCACAAATTCAATGAGGATGGCTTTGTTGAAGAGGGTGAGATGGCAAAGGCATCTACTTACAAACCCTAGCAACTTCCTTTTCAGAGATATTTTAAATTTAAGAAATGTACAACTCAGAGTTCTCTTAAAGGATTCAAGGGAAAAAAGTTTGCATACCATAGAGCAAGATTACTAGATAAATTTAGCGATTTTAACCATGGCACATGTAGAAACCCTACTTCAAACAATATAACATGAGACTGTAGAAGATATGTAGTACAAAAGTACACTAAATTCAATGAAGATGGCTTTGTTGAAGAGGGCATCTACTTACAAACCCTAGCAGCTTCATTTTTAGGGATATTTTAAATTTAAGAGGTGTACAACTCAGAGTTCTCTTAAAGGATTCAAGGGAAATAATTTTGCATACCATAGAGCAAGATTTCTAGATAAATTTAGCGATTTTAACCATGGCACATGTAGAAACCCTACTTCAAATAATATAACATGCAAACTGTAAAAAAATATGTAGTACACTAAAGTGGCACCTTCCTCTTCTAGAAGTCATACACCCCCTTTGAAGAGCCTTCTTTGACATTTAGGAAGATTTATTCTATTTTGAAAAGCTATGTTACCTTGCAAACATTTAGGCCTACTCTATAAAGGCAAAAAGGGTAGTGACGAAAAGGTTTGGATCTTATTAATGGTGATTGTTTTCTCCTAATTTCTTGTTGGATCTTATTATTGGTGATTGTTTTCTCCTGAGTTCTCGTTTTCACACCCCCATCATCACTGGAGTGAATGTGAAGGTCCATAAATTTTCAGTGAAAGGTAGTTATTCCCAATTAGTTCATGTAAATCCATTCCTCAACTATGTGTGAGAATGTGCTGCAGAAGAGATTTGACACCCATTGGAAGTCTTGTAAATGGAGTTTATATTCCCCCAAACTTTATACTTGCAACATTGGAAATAAAGTAATATCTATTTGGCGGCCATACATGACTAATGATTATGTATTTCAATTTACTTCAATCCATGAATCAGTTAACATCTGATATTAATCCCTCTTAATCAATTTTCTAACTCTATAACCCATAATATTCAATGCACTGCATTCATCATTTATAATTTCCATCCTTTAAATCTCTGTTTTTTACATTCTCACATGCAGACCTGTCCTTTCTAAGGAGGATTTCTGTGTCCTATCCACAGACTTGCACATTTCCCAACATAGAAATTTGTCCCTAGGGGTAAATCTGTGATTCTGTTTGCTGTTTTAGTGTTTTACAGGTCTATTATTTCAATTTACAGCAAGCAATTAATACAGTATAACAGCATTCCAGGTACCTAAACCTCACAGTTTGCTTCGAGATTGCAGAGGGATTCTCCCCTGTGGTGAGAAAGCACTACTGTGAAGTGCAGAGAGGTTCCATGAGGTGACAGTGTGCATTATCTAGCTACCTTGGAACCCTTCCAATTTCTAGCATTAGGACTGATCATGAAAAGGAAGTTGGCAAGCTGTGGTGCATGCGTTGAAATCATCCATGAGGATATATCGCCCATCATGAGAATTGAATTATGC
Organism: Pinus tabuliformis; assembly: GCA_031772625.1. NCBI lineage: Eukaryota > Viridiplantae > Streptophyta > Pinopsida > Pinales > Pinaceae > Pinus > Pinus tabuliformis. The sequence continues at coordinate 673,834,781 of CM062817.1, forward strand.
CAAATTACAAATCTAGATAAGGGTCCCAAACAGAATCACTATAAATGGCAAAATAAGAAAATGTTGGGGACAAGTAGAAAACTTAGAGTAAATGTCTTTGGAAAGAAGAATTAAACCATTGATTTGAATCCAAGTGAATCTTGCAAACTTCTCAGTAGCTACCATAGTGACACAACCTCGAAGAGAATCTCTAATTAAACAAGCTATCCCATTTGGACCTCAAATGCCACCACAACACTTCATCACCTATCTGCAAATAGAAAACTAATGAAACCCAAGAATGCTGAGAAGCAGTGGGGACTCGCATGGGTCTCATTAACAAAGAGAATATCTAATGGACTTAGTGCATTAAATATCATTCCCAATGATGACCAAAAGACCCCATTGCCATTTCAACACCCCACTAAGATTCAAGTGCCCTGCCTCCTCTCCCAATGGGTCCATCATTTGGAAAACCCCAGAACAACACTTGAAGGAAATGGCTAATTGCATGCTCCAATCGAAGATAGTAAGTCCTTATTTCTGGAGACTATCAATTATGACAACTACATAGGTAGTTGCACTCTCACTTGAGATTTTAAAAATATAGCACCAAGCAAAGCATGAAGAATCATTAGAAAGGGATCTTAACTATGTTGCACGGGTACCCGCACCCGGGGGTGGGCGAACCCATCTCGGGTTCCCGCACCCAAGTACCGGATTCGGGTATGGGTTCTTCCCAGACGAACCCAGAAGAACCGGGTTCTTCCATGAAGAACTGGGTTCTTCAAAAAAAAATTTGGGTTCTTTTCCTTTAACGGGGTCTTGGGTTCTTCGGGTGCTTGGGTTCTTGTGTTCTTCGGGTTCTTCGGGTTGGGTTCTTCATAAAAAAAACTATATTAAAAATTTAATTTTCAAATAATTTTTTTTTATTGAAATTTAAAAAATAACTTATAACAAAGGTAAAACTTTTAACAAAACCTAAAAAACCCTAAATCAATTCTTGTAAATCAATTTGGAATGAAACATTCTTCCAAGGTCCTTACCATCAAAACTTGTGTTGCACGGGTACCCACACCCGGTTTTTAAAGTTTTTTAAAAGTCTTGTTTTTTAAGAATTCCTGTAAATCAATTTGGAATGAAACATTCATTCCCGAGCCAAATAACCATCAAATTATAAACTGTAAATGCACACATACAGGTTCAAACATTTTCGATCAAATAGAAAGTAGGATTGAGACTAGCCATAAGCTGTAATCAGCTGATGTTGTTAAATGGCGAAGAGCTATTTTGGACAATGGCTAAATTAAGTATCAAAATCTGCCAATTTCTCACAGCATTCTGATAACATCATGTTAAGATTAAAACTAGGAAAATATGCCTAAATCATATATGGTCTCTACAGACTTGTACACCAAGTAATCTCTAAAAGTTGCGAAGATGTTTTATGTTTAGATAATTAATATTCAGGCAGAGCTTCACACTCAAAGACAAACTATCCCTCAAGCCATCAGATGGTTGTTGTGCATTTTATTGGGAAACAAAGACTGATAAGCGTGTTTTCTGGAAGGGTAAGGCTGCCACTGTTTTTGGGATTGCTTTACCACAGAGCACACCATGCATGGGGCAGGTGGATGATTAGATATCAAGAAAATTCTAGACCACTATCAGGTTGAGAAGAATCTCCTATGAAAAAATTGTGTTTTTATATGGGAGAGACTAAACATTCAAAGCAAAGTTACAAGCTCAAGCTCCAGCAGAATGAGCAATTTCAATAAGGAGAGAAGCTGTCTTGAAATTAGAGTAGGAGGCAGAAATGCTAACACTCCTTGGCTGTGTAGGAGGAAGGGTTTGTACGACCACATCCTGATTCATTGATAGGCATCCTTGCAAATGAACCTAAGCTGCATAGTTATTTTAAAGCCTGTGTGTGACAAAATCTGTCCCAAGTTTCACCAAAATAGCTGAGTCTAGCATTTATCCTAGTATGTATTTTTAATTTTCAGTTTTAGTAGTAGCCTTGAGCTCTCTCACATAGCTGTCACAGTGTCATGGTTACACGGAAAAGATTCAAAAGAACAGTTTTTTGGTGATAAATTTTGAAATTTCAATGTCAATGTTGAATGTTCAATGATGTGCATGTTTAAATGATTATCATTAAATTTTTCTTGTTTAAAGTTGAAAAAATATACAAATTGAAATTTCATATATATTATTAATTATAAATTTATAATTTATAAAATATAATTATTAAAATTTAATATTATTATATTACCTGACGAACCCACGCACCCTGTTTCCAAAAATGCCGTCCCCGTCCCCGTTCCCGTCCCCGTCCCCGTCCCCGCACCCACGTTTCCTGGCAACATAGGATCTTAATGAATTCTATCCCCCTCATTTGATACATCACATTGATGGGAGGTCCATCAAATCAATGCTAAATCCACTCTCTTAAACGGGATTTACAATAAAAACTTCATGAGGACCAACCTCCTAGATTTCTTTAGAGTGACTCAAGTCTTGTCCCCTGCCTCAAGAAATCCCTCTATGGCCTCAAGCAAGCTCCTCAAGCTTTGGATGAAAAAATGGACAGATTCCTTCTAAACTCCAGCTCTTCTAGATGCCACTTAGACCATAATATCTATACCAAGTGAGTCAGAGACCATATTATCATATGTTTACTTTATGTTGATTACCTTATACTCATAAATAGTGACACCAAACTTATAACCCATGTGAAATTTAGCCTCAAGAAGAAATTTGACATGACAGACTTAGGACACTTGCATTATTTTCTTGTCTTCTAAGTTTTGCAAACCCATGAAGGGATTTATCTTTCCCAACCCAAGTATAGATGTGATCTTCTTTGCCTCTTTAAATTTTCTGCCATTTAAACCTCACCCAGAGTGGACATCACTTTGTATAACAATTAGTTGGTAGACTTTTATATTTAACTCATACTCACCCTAACCTCTGTTGTAAATTTGCATCCACATGATACACAGTTCTGCACTCACAGAATTTGTCCTACAATTAAAACAGAGAGACTGAAACATCACACAATGCTTTAGATCTGTATAAACAAAGGTGTTAAATGGAAGAGTTAGAAGTGCTGCCACCAAGGGTTACTTTAGAAGGAAAATGATCTTTGGGAGATTGTTGACAAAGTATTTCCTTGACCGACAGATCCACATCAATTGGCAACCCATGAGAAGGAGATCATGCAGTGAAGGATCATTTGATTCCTCAGTTGTCCGAGAAGAAGATGACTAAGGAGATGTCCACTGCCCTTGTAAGTCTCTACAAGGGCAAGAACATAAACAAGATGGTACTAAGGAATGAGCTCAAATCTACATAGACGTCCAAATCAGACTCAATTATCAATTACAAAATCACCCAAATCCATGATAAGCTTACAATATTTGGAGAGAAGGTGACCTATGCAGAATTGGTAAATATGACACTGAATGGATTCTCAAAGACTTGGGAACCATTTTTTAAAGGTACCTCTGCATGAGAGAAACTTCCCATTTTTTAGAGGCTTTCGGATGATGGTGTCCAAGAAGGGACTTAGGAGGAGGAAGGAGACGAGAACTTGACCCTTGTCATTGAGAGGATGAAGGGCAAAGGAAAGGGTTTCAATAAGGGAAAGAGTGGTGAGTCAACCTCACTGTCAGGGAAGAAAAAAGACTTAAGTAAAATCAAGAGTTTCATATGTCATAAGCATGGACATTATGCATCACAGTGTCCAAAGAGGAAGAAGGGCAAAAGGAAATTGCAACAGCAGGAGGTAGCAACTTTAAAAGAAACTTAAATGAGAGAATTTTCTATGAAATTTGTGAAATATTTCTCATTAGTCTATTACATTTCTACCAGCTTATTTCTAGGAGTGCATGGTACATAGAAAGTGGTGCATCTCACCATATGGCATCAGCATAGGAGTTGTTTACCAATATGACAAAGTGGGGCTTAGGAGTACATGTGGAGCCTGGTAATGATGCCAAGTATGTAATAAGAAGAATCAGGTCAATCTCACTTCAACTTGAGTCAAGTCAACGTTGCAGGAATCGCCCCCCCCCCCCCGGATCCTAGGCCGGAATCGCGTCCCGTACGGAAGCGTTCCGGAACCTCCAGGCGAAGCGCGATTCCAAAATTCATGAAGCGTGATTCCGATTTTTTGAAACGATTCCTGGAATATGGGTTGCGTTGCCCCGGATCCGCGCTTCGGAGGGCGCTTCGGGCCTCCGGAAGTGCCACGCTTCGGGCCCGGAAGCGCACGCTTCACGAGCTCCGGATCCGCGCTTCCGGAAATTTCCGCGCGGGCAGCAATGTAACTTGAATTATTTTTATTTTTTTTTAAAAGTTAACTTGAGTTTGCATTGAGGGGGTGGGTTAGGGTGAGGTTAGGGTGAGTTTAGGGTGAGTTTAGAAAAGAATAAAGCCCCCATTCTCTTCTCATTTTCTCACTTTGAGTTTATGAGAGTTGGAGAAGAGAAGAGAGGAGAGGAGAAGAGAAGAGAGGAAAGGAGAGGAGAAGAGAGGAGAGCTTGGAGGAGTGAAGAAGGAGGAGCTAGGAGAAGGAGGAGGAGCTTGGAGCAAGAGCTTGGAGGACTTCATCTACAAGAGCTAAAGAGGTAAGTTCAAACCCCAAACTCCCTTGTTTTTTTGAAAAAAAAATTGTATTTTTCTCCTCCCTCTCCTACTCTTTCCCATTGTTTCTACTTGCTCCTTTATTTACAGGTTGTCCACCACCTATATCCATATTCCAAGATGGTGTTCTTTTGGCTTCTATGTATCATTCCACTCTTGGTTTTAATGATGGCAAGGGTGAGGAATAAGGGGGAAGAGGAAGGGGATGAACTTGGTCCTAATAGTAGTGACCCAATGTATGATGAGGAGGAAGGGTTTGAAGAGGAAGGGGATGAACTTGAAGGGGACACTGAAGCACAAGATGGGAAAGGTACATCAACACCCTTGTGGAACTATGTGACCAAACTTGATGGGGGAAAGGGTGGTGGATCTTACAAATTTGTGTGCCCTCATGGTTGTCATGGAGGAAAACCATATACGGGTTCATATACCCATCTGAGGAGGCATCTTTGTGGGGTGCTGGACAGTGATGAAAAAAAGGGTTCTGTGGGGGTACAAATTTGCCCAAACATTTCAACTGAAGAAAGAAGAAAATACATCCAAATAGAGATGGCTGCACAATGAAAAAACAAGAAACAAAAAACTCATTCTGAATCAAGTGCAACCTCTAAATTTGGTAGTTGCCCATCTCCTCATGGTACTTCTGCAACCTCTGGAGGTAGAAAAACAATAGGGGATTTCCTTAATGTTGCTGGGAGGGATGATGTGGATGGAAAGATAGTCCGTTTTCTTTGTGCTTGCGGTGTACCATTCAATGTGCTTCGCTCTCCCTATTGGCATGACATGGTAAAGGCCATCAATGAAGCCCCAAAAGGATACAAGGCCCCCAACTATGAGAAAGCTAGAACAGTGTTATTAGAAAGGGAAAAAGCTAAGGTTCAAAGAGCTTTGACACGTTTTACACATGAGTGGGTGGATTCTGGGGTATCCATTGTATCAGATGGGTGGACAAATATTAGAAACCAACATTTGATAAATGTTCTTGGTGTTTCTTCTAGTGGTGCAGTATTTATTGCATGTCATGACTCCTCCTCCATCAGTGCAACTGCACAAAACATTGCAGATCTCCTATTGAAATCAATCAAAGATGTTGGTCCGAATAATGTGGTTCAAGTGATCACAGATAATGCAGCAAATTGTAAGGCAGCAGGAAAAATTATTGAGCGTACTCATCCACACATCTTTTGGTCTGGGTGCCTGGTTCACACATTGAACCTTTTGATGCATGATATTGTGAAACACAAAGATTGTGGGTGGATTGCTGAGGTTTACAGGAAAGGGAAGCAGCTCATTAAATTCATCACAGGGCATACAAGGGTAAACTACTTCTATGGCACTTACTCCAAGTTGCAATTGCTTAAAATTGCAAAGACAAGATTTGCTAGTTATTACCTCACCTTTAGGCGGCTAGTGAGGGTGAGACAAGCTTTAACTAATCTGGTGTGTGCTGATTCGCTGAAACATGGGATGAAATTAACACTGACACAGATGGTGCTAATGTAGTCAAGGACACTGTTCTTGACATTTACTTTTGGTCACAGGTTAAATATGTTTTGCAATTCACCAAACCAATTTATTACATGATCAAGTTTGCAGATTCAGATCGACCAGTAATTGGGGAGGTGTATGAGCAAATGGATAGCATGTTGGGGTAGATTAAAGACATTGTTGAGCCTAGAGATACCACCTTGTACAATTATATTCGTGTAGAGGTGCAAAACTGATGGGAAATGCTAAATATTCCATTGCATGCATTAGCATATGTTTTGACACCTAAATACTATCATCCATCATGGCTTTCAACACCAGCACCTGGGGGGGGAAGCAGGAAAAAACCACACCAAGATAGAGAGGTTCACGAAAAATATATGGCTGCATTGAGTAGATTAATCCCTGATAATGAGGAGGCTGCATTGGTATGGAGACAGGTGAGCAACTATACGCTCAACACTGGTCCATTTGGGAGCATGCATGCAATTCAAGATCGAGAGCATTTTTCTGCTCTTGAGTGGTGGAACATGCATGGAGGGGCTACTCCACTTCTACAGAGTTTGGCATTGCAGGTGCTATCACAGGTGGTAAACACTTCTTCTGCAGAGAGGTGTTGGAGCTCTTATTCTTTCATCCACAGTGTTAAAAGGAACAGGTTGAATTTAGACCGGGCAGAGAGCTTGGTTTATGTTCATTACAACTTGCGATTGTTGTCCCATTACTATGAAGATGCAAAGTCTAATAAAGACTTGTTGACTTGGGACAAGAATCCAGAGGAGCCCAATTTGGAGGATGGAGTGTTGCGACTAGAGAATTAGAGGATGCTCTTATCCAGGTATGTCCATTGTGGTATGAATTTTCCAATTTTCCCTTATAAAGCATTTCTCTAATTCATGTTTTTAATTTTTTTGTTAACTAGTGTTTTTTTTTTTTGCATGAATTTTTTGAGCGATTCTAGGATGATGATGACCGTGTTGATATGCCACCACCCTCACCCCCATCTGGTCCCTTGGTTCCTAGGTTCCATGGTTCAACACCAACAGCAGGGGGTTCTTCTTCATCAGTTCCAGTGCCACGACTTACACAGGGACCATCTTCTTCATTGCCACCACGTGGAGGCCCGCCATCACATTCTATTCGTGGTGGAAGGAGGAGAGATTAGTAGATATATTCATAATCTACTTCTTTTTGTCATAGATTACTCATTAGACTTGTAGACTTGTGAATTTGAATTTTGAACCTTTTTGGCTTGGCGGTGACCAAGTGACATATTTTGTAAACATTATTATTTGAATTTTGGACATGACAAATGTTGACAGTTGCTCACTTGCTAGATAAATCATAATATGCTCTATGTTTTATGTTTTATAATATGCTTAAATGTTTTATGTTTTATAATATGCTTAAAAATTTGATGTATGTTTGTAATAGCTAGAATATAGATGATTGTTGTACTAGTAAGTAACTACAATGGAATCATGGATGCCATATCTATCTTGATTTATGCAAAAATATGCATGTTTTCATGTCTTCTACAATTAATTTGGTATTTGGGATGTTTGTTTTGAGTATAAATGCAAAAAAATATAAAAAAAATATATATATATAGCAGACGCTTCCGCGGACGCTTCGCTTCCTAGATTTTTGGAAAATGACGCTTCCGCGCTCCGCGCTTCCGCTTCGCTCCCGCTTCGTGCAACATTGAGTCAAGTAGCTCATTGGAAGTGAAGGATGTGTTGTATGTTCTAGAGCTCAAGAAAATCTTGCTTTCAGTCTCTGTCACAGAAGATAATGGCTTTACCATTGTGTTCCAGAAAGGGCAAGCACACATTAGACCAAAAGGATCTAACCCTAACACAACACTAATAATTGAGTTTATGTAGGGCAATTTATACAGGTTACGGGGCGAGCTTGTTCGAGCCTTGATTCATAATAAGTGACAACCTATGTGAGTTGTGGCACAAGACATTGTCTATTATAAGAAAGATTGTCACTGGTCTTCTAGATTTCAATATTGGGCAGTCGAGGGCGTGCAAAGGGTGCACACTTGACAAATATGCCAAGGCTACTTTCACAAGCAGAGAATCTAGATCCAAGGATATTCTAGATCTAACACATTTGGATGTATGTGGGCCAATGTCAATAGCATCAATACAAGGAAGCATGTACTACATGTCTTTTAATGATGACTTCTCTAGGAAGACATGGATCTACTTCATGAAGACCAAGGATGAGGTTTTCAGTCGATTTCAAGAGTTCAAGACTAGAGAACCAGATAGTGAAGAAGATCAAGGTCCTCAAGTCAAATAATGGGAGTAAGTATACCTCTAATGACTTCAAGAAATTCTGCATGAAGGTAGTAATTAAGAGAGAGGTGACAATATCTTACAACCCATAGCAGAATAGGGTTGCAGAGAGGAAGAATTGATCAATCATAGGAGCTACTAAGGCCATGATCCACAATCAAGATTTGCCCATATTCCTTTGGGAAGAGGCATGCAATATGACAGTGTGCATTCAAAACGAGTCCTCGCAGGATCTTGGAGAACAAAACACATAAGGAAGAATTCACTAGTGTGAAGCCAAAGGTGATCCACTTATGTATCTTTGGCTATCCAGCATACATACATGTACCAGAAGAGAAGAGGACCAAGATGTAGCTCTCCAACACAAAGCATGTGTTTGTGGGATACAACGAGACTTTGGAGGCTTACATGATTTTCATTCCAACACAACGAAAGATTGTGGTGAGTCAGAGTGTGAAGTTCAAGGAGGACATTGCATCCAAGAAGTCACATTAAGAAGAGACGAGGAGGGGAGAGCCCCTTCTAATTCTGTCAGGAGACCTCGATGGTTCATGCAAACATTGAGGGATTCTCAAGAGCATGTTGGGGGTTAGGGCAGCATTCAAAGAGAGCAAGCCTTCGAAGAAGTTTCCAAACTATATGGCACTAATGAGTAGTATTGTTGATTCTGAGGAAAAAGCAAAGCAACAGGTTTGGGGGGCATGCCATGGTGGAGAATGATGTGTGGGACACTATGCCAAGACCAGAGGGAAAGCCAATCCCAATTGGTTCCTCAAGAAGTTCCTTCTCGACTAAGAAAGATTGTTAATGTTTATAGTATCAAACAGGGACTTCCGCACAAGTCTAGTGTCGAACATGTTGAAGTCATCCACAAAGGACCTTTCTTACTTTTGTAATTCACTTTATTAAAGTGAAGAGTCTTTTTAATTATTGAGTTAGGAGAGTGTAACAAAGTGTAATTAATTACATTAGTGATTTGAATGAATATCAACCATTGTTGTCAAGTGAGATGAGATTTAACCCATTCATCAATCACTTTGGAGATTAGAATTAGGAAATTCAACTCAATCTTATAAAAGAAAGACAAAGTGAAAGGAAAGACATAGTGTGATACAAAAAGAATATTAGAGTAACACAATTGAGACACAAAGAAAGAGATAAAAGATTTTCACTTAGTGTACAAGTCCCAAGGAGGAAAGAAAAAATAGTAACGGTAAAAGAAGATTAAGACAACTCCCAAAAATTGAAGGAGTCATACACACCGTAGTGCGGAGGCAACTTCAGGCCCAAGTGGTTCCTCAAGAAGTTCCTTCTCCATTAAGAAAGATTGTTAATGTTTATAGTATCAAACAGGGACTTCCACACAAGTCTAGTGTCGAACGTGTTGACGTCATCCACAAAGGACCTTTCTTGCTTTTGTAATTCACTTTATTAAAGTGAAGAGTCTTTTTAATTATTGAGTTAGGAAAGTGCAACAAAATGTAATTAATTACTTTAGTGATTTTAATGAATCTCAACCATTATTGTCAAGTGAGATGAGATTTAACTCATTCATCAATCACTTTGGAGATTAGAATTAGGAGATTCAACTCAATCTTATAAACAAAAGACATAGTGCGATACAAAAAGAATGTTAGAGTAACATAGTTGAGGCACAAAGAAAGAGATAAAGGATTTTTACTTAGTGTACAAGTCCTAAGGAGGAAAGAAAAAATAGTAACAGTAAAAGAAGATTAGGACAACTCCCAAAAATTTAAGGAGTCATACACACCGCAAGTGCAGAGGCAACTTCAGACCCAAGTGGTTCCTCAAGTAGTTCCTTCTCCACTAAGAAAGATTGTTAATGTTTATAGTATCAAACAGGGACTTCCGCACAAGTCTAGTGTCGAACGTGTTGAAGTCATCCACAAAGGACCTTTCTTACTTCTGTAATTCACTTTATTAAAGTGAAGAGTCTTTTTAATTATTGAGTTAGGAAAGTGTAACAAAATGTAATTAATTACATTAGTGATTTGAATGAATCTCAACCACTGTTGTCAAGTGAGATGAGATTTAACTCATTCATCAATCACTTTGGAGATTAGAATTAGGAGATTCAACTCAATCTTATAAAAGAAAGACAAAGTGAAAGGAAAGACATAGTGCGATACAAAAAGAATGTTAGAGTAACACAGTTGAGACACAAAGAAAGAGATAAAGGATTTTCACTTACTGTACAAGTCCTAAGGAGGAAAGAAAAAATAGTAACAGTAAAAGAAGATTAAGACAACTCCCAAAAATTGAAGGACTCGTACACACCGCAAGTGCAGAGGCAACTTCAGAAAGCCATGCAACCCAAAAAAAGAGAGGGACAGTTATACAAATTTCAAGGACAGATCTGGGTAGCAATTACAAGTTTTGGTAGGATCATACAAGTCGTACAATAGCAAAGGGAGCTCATGGACCTTACAACAGTACACAGACCATGCAACCATACACGGGATGTACAAACATATGCAAGCCGTACAAACCATATAACAGGGAGACAGACCGCAACCATAAAGGGCCATATCAATCCATGCAAGTGGCAACAATAGCAAGAGGGTTTTCAACCAAATATGGTAGGGTCGTACAGGCCATAAGGTGCACCAAATCAATCGAGTTTTCGTTGAAGTTTTCATATTTTCTTAGTGGGTTATTTTCCCAATTCAAGAGCCCTTGTAAGCTTGGAGTAATTTTTAATAAAAAGTTGATATTTGAAATAGTTCCATTGATTTTTTATTTTAAAGTTAAATCTCCAACAAGTGTATTTTATTCTATGAGCTAAAGAATTCAATTTAACTTATTTTTTTAGTGAGGAAATCATAGGGAAGTAATTTACCTAGGTTGTTGGAATATATATTTTAACACTTCCTAGGAGAAACCCTCAAAGAAACCAAAAAATAACAAAATCTCCTTCATTGTTGATTTCGTCATCCAATATAGGCAAAAGTCCTACAAATCCATTTGAAAGAAACAAAGAGGATATTTTAATAATATCCCGCGTATAGTTTGGTTTGGTATATAGCATTGTATTGTTGGTTGGTTTTACATAGTCCAACTAGTTTGGCAACCCTGATGACCTTGAGTCTGTTAAAAGAAATGTTTTCAACCTTGGTTCCAAACCTGCCACTTGGGTTTGCAAAAAACAAAATGCCCTCTCTTTCTTTCACAAAAGCAACATATCAAACAATCATGCCCCTATAAGTGAAGAAGTTATTTGGCTTGAGAAGTTATCGAGGGATCTCTCTGTGCACTAAGAAGAAAGGTGAAAAACCCATACTCTATAAGGCTCTGAAGCAACATGGCAGTTGCAAGGGGGGAGCTTTGCTCCCTCCTATCATAATATTCTAATTGACAGAGGGAAAGGTCAGTGTTGCACAAATCGGCAAAAAATCGCGATAATATTGTATTATCGCGATTTTTTCAAATTAGAGATTAAATCGGGGGTAAAAATCAAGATTTTTTTTTGGCCGAATTTTTCAAAAAAATCACGATTTTTACTCAAAAAATCGTTCAAGCGTCGGGCAGCGCGTGTTTAATAGGAAAAAAACGATTTTTTTAAGTTCATTTCAACAGCAGAGGGCGCAGTGGAGCTTAGAGAGTTGAAGTAATAGAGGCTTGGAGATTTTGGAGCTAAATCAACTACCTGGAGGCTTAAATCGAAGAGTGAGCTAAGGAGGAGAGTCTAAAACCCGTATGGACACCATAGTTTTGTGTTTTCATTGTTTTGTAACTTTGTTTTTGTTTTTTTCATGTTTTTGGCTGGGTTTGGAATGGGGTTTTGTCCAATGTAATTTTTTTTTAGTTTTTTTGGTTGGGTTTGGAATGGGCCCATGGGGTTTTTGACATTTTTCCAATGTATTTTTTTTGTTTTTTTGGTTGGGTTTGGAATGGGGTTTCTTAAATTGTATGTAATTTTTTTTTAGTTTTTGTAAAATGTAAATAGCAAAATACTAAATTGTAAATTTGTAACTTGTAAATACTAAATTGTAATCCTTATTTTCCCATAGGTTCACTGAAACACCATTCAAGTTTTCAACTTCAAAGTTCAAAATCAAACATGCCAAGGAAATTGGACCCTTTCTGGGAATTTGGTGAACCTACTGCTCCGAATGATAGAATAAACTTGTCTTGCAAGTTGTGTGGGTGTCATATGTCCGGAGGGGTGTACAAATTGAAATATCACATGCCACAAATCCCTAGATTTGATGTAGGGCCTTGCTCAAATACAAATCCTGAACTCATCCGAAGAGCCATGAAAGCATTGGAAACTTTAGACCACACTAGAGAGGCCAAACAAGAAATGAAGAAAGCCAGCTGAACAAGGAAGTGGCAGTAGTTCTACTGCAACATCAACCAACCCAGTAGCTGCCTCATCATTTTTTGTTCCTCGAACACAGCGATCTATTAATTCAATGCTAAAAAAAAACTGAAAAAGAACAAGCTGACAAATTGCTGGCAAAATTTCTCCTTTGGAGTGATATTCCTTTCAGCGTTGTAAGGAATAATCCATTTTTCCAGCCTGCTCTTGATGCTATTGCAACTGTTGGCCCAGGGTACAAAATCCCTTCTTACCATGACATGAGAGGCCGGATTCTTCAAAATGAAAAGCTTGACTGGACCAAAAGATTGGAGGATTTTAGGGAATCATGGGCAAAAACAGGTTGCACTATGATGTCAGATGGTTGGACTGACCAAAAGGGGAGAACCCTTATAAACTTCTTGGTTAGTTGTCCCAAGGGGACTATGTTTATCAAATCTGTTGATGCATCTACACAAATCAAAGAAGTAAGAACTTTATGTGATTTGTTGGATGTGTTTATTTTGGAGGTGGGTGTAGAAAATGTTGTCCAAGTCATAATGGACAATGCTGCAAATTATGTTGCTGCTGGCAGGATGCTTATGGACAGGCATCCTACTTTATTTTAGACACCTTGTGCTGCACACTGTATTGATTTGATGTTGGAGGACATAGGGAAAATTCCCTTTGTCAAAGATATTGTTGAGCCATCCAAAAGCATTACAAAGTTTATATATAATCATACATCTATGCTTAGCTTGATGAGAAGATTCATCGACAACAAAGAGTTGGTGCGCCCCGCCATTACACGGTTTGCCACCAGTTTCATATCTCTTCAATCCCTCTTGAATTCTATGTGGGATGTGACGAGAATGTTTCTTTCAGAGGAATGGCGTGCTTTGCCAATGGGCCGCAAACCAGATGGAGAGTCCATATGTAGACTAGTTTCATATCAGGAAGACTTCTAGGCGAGAGTGCAAGAGGTGTGCGTCGTTACTGAACCTTTGGTAAAGGTTCTTCGGTTAGTTGATGGTGAGAAACCCACAATGGGCTATTTGTATGAGGCCATGGACAGGGCGAAAGAATCCATTCGGGCCTACTATGATGATAATGGAGATGAAGGGTTTCAGAGACAACTCCTCCTATGGGGAGTGATTGATGAACAATGGAACAACACACTCCATTGTCCCATTCACGTTGTTGGGATTTTCCTGAACCCCACATTTTCTTACGCATGTGGGTTCGTATTCGATGCTGAGATCATGGATGGATTCTTAAACTGTGTCCAGAGGATGGTGCGATCTCAAGCAGAACGTACAGAAATCTCTAAAGAAATTGAGACATATAGGATGGCAGGTGGCACATTTGGCTTTGACATGGCTGTGATTGATAGGACGATTAAAATGCCAAGTATTTTTTAGTTCGTTTCAAATTTCATTGTCTCTTCAAATTACATTTTTTTCTTATGTTTATTTAAAATTTTATTTGTAATTTTGTTGTAGATGCATGGTGGAGAATGTATGGTGCCAGGGTACCCCTTCTACAAAAGCTTGCCATTCGGATCCTCAGCCAAACATGTAGCTCCTCGGGATGTGAGCACAACTGGGGTGTATTTGAAAAAATACACAACAAGAAGCGCAACAAGTTAACACTTAAAAATTTAAAATATTGCAAATTTCCAAATAAATTTTTGAATTCATTAAACAATATTTTTTTATAATTATTAATTTATTATTTCATGATCTTTGTACAAGTTGGAGTCCCAACGACTTAATGACATGGTCTACGTCTACTACAATCTTCGATTGTTGTTGAAGCAACTTGAGAGGACACCTGATATGGAGGCCATCTCATTGGATGGGATTGACACCACTGCTGCATGGAGGGTTGAGTCCGAGAGGCCTCGGAGTCTACTGATGATTTGTTAGTGCAGGATGCAGTGGAGGGGGGGGGGGGGGGGAGGAGGAGGAGGAGGAAGAGTTGGAGAACCAGGAGGAGGAGGTGACACCACTTGCCTGAGCTACCCTTGCCACCGGTAGAGGACATGGTCTACCTCCTATAGCTCCTACTCCTAGTTCTTCAGGTTCTAGAGCACAACAGACTCCACTGCCAATTCCACCAAAGACAGCATCTACATCTAGAAGGAAAGGGAAAGCTATGGCATTTTCTCGCAAGAGGGGTAGAGGAAATCAATAGTATTAGACTTTAGTTATTTTGTTCATTTCATTGTATATGACATTATGACTCATAAGATACATTATTATATTTTTTGTTGATATTTTGAGGCTGAGTTGGGACTCAGGAGTCAGGACTTACTATTCAGGACATGATTCACTGTTATGTGTGATTTTAGCACTAGAAATGATATTAAACATCTTATATATTAGTTCTTTTATCATATTTATGTGTCAATGTATTTATTTTATGTTGTAGATGGTTTAGATATTAAAAAAATTGAAAAAAATGAATATTTTTGTACCAAACGATTTTTTCCCAATTATTACCGATTTTTTCCTGATTATTACGATTTTTTCCCCGCGCCGAAATTATCCCGATAACGATTAGTGCAACATTGGGAAAGGTATCCAAGGGGGGACTGGAAAGTCTTCCAATAAGTCAGGCGGGATTGGTTCTTGAACCAGTCAAGCTTAGGTGAAAAACACGGAGGTAGACGTCACAAATCTCGATGCAGGAAAAGATGCAGAGGCAACGGAGGAAAGGCGGTCTAAACAGTGAATACCAAAATGAGGTTGTAGACCTAAGTCAACAAAGGCACCAAAGGCAGTCCTCATGGACTAGCAAACCCAAGCCCACATGAACCACATGAAGACATGCATTAATTTGCAAATTTATGGGACTCTGGCCCAATGAGAAACTTCTTAGATATTGGATTACAAATGTTTGAAAACACAAAGGGAAGGTGGACCTTCACCTGAGATGTAAAGGTTTCTTTACAGTTATATTTGCTAACCTTGAAGATAGGTGTAGAATCTTCGAAGGAGGCCCCTATTTCCTGTCATCAGCAGGATTATAAATGCGCCCTTGGAAGGAGAACTTCACTCCAAAACAAGAAACTTTCACATCGGTCCCAGTGTGGATCAGGCTATATTCGTTACCACTTGATTATTGGCTCCCAAAAACCCTTGAAGCTATAGGTAATTCCCTAGGTCGCTTTCTCAAACTCTCAGAGGCAATCCAACAAGGCAAATACACAGCAAATGCCCGAATCTATGGAAATGCCGACAATGCCATGAACATGGGCACCTTATTAGAGAATGCCCACTAAATGCTAAGCCCAAGAAAACTAAGCCCAGTCCAGAAAGAGATGTTGATGGTTTCACAAAAGTTGGATCCAGGGGGAAAGCAAGAAGGAAACAACAGCAACGAAACCATGGTGGGAATAAGGAGTCAAAGAACATATATGAAGTGTTTGCTAAGGAAACTATTCAAGTAGAAGCAAAGCATCATCCTGAGTAGGAGACCTTGGAGAAACAAGCAGCAAAGAGTGATCCTCCTGCAAATGAAGAAAGACCGATGGCACCCACACAGTTCCCTGAGAAGGAAGGTGAGCCAACTGTTCCTCTACAGTCGGACGAGGATTTGGATATGACACCTAACGAGACAGGGATAGAAGATCCAGAAATGACAAAAATAATGGAGCGGGAAGTACTAGACCTCCCTCAACTCCTAGAAAAATGGAAAGCTCAAGGGTTGGACGTGATTCCAAAGGACCAAATCAGTCGGATGCAATACTTGTTTCTAACCAGGGAAGAAACCTAGATGAGAGGGTCCAAATGGACACATGGGGAAGCTAAAGGCCTAGGAGTCAAGCTAAAGGTCCAGAACAGCTAGATGCCAAAACAAACCCAAGGAAGTAAGGTCGGAAAACAAATAGTGTTGCACTGAAGGAATTGGGGGCTCTCCTGATAAATTCAAGTAAGATGAAACCCCAGAACCCAAACTCCCCCCCTCCCTCATTACCAATGAAAGTTCTAACACGGAATGTAAGGGGCTTGAATAGCCCTTGAAAGAAAAAAATCTGAAAGAAAAAATGAAAAAAGAAAATCCTGATGTTATGTTCATCCAAGAAACTAAATGTATCGCAGCTCGTATGAAAATAAGCAGTGGGAAATTTTGGTCTCAGTACGATTTTGTAGATATAGAATCTAGAAATTCAGTGGAGGGCTCTTAACCTTATGGAATCCCCAAACAATCCATGTTGTGTCCTTTGAAGCCTCTCGGAATGCGTTGTCTCTGGTCATACAATATATAGGGTCGCTAGATCTGGTTCTTTGCACCAATGTTTACGGCCCTCAACAGATTGATGAGAAGCTTAATTTTATCTAGTCCTTAGAAGCTCTTCGAAGAAGGTTTATCTTGCCTGGGGATTTCAACATGATTCTTTCCCTCGTAGAAAAGAAAGGAGGAACTAGGAAACTGGATAAGGACTCTGAAAATTTCCAAAATATGATTTGACGACTTGAAGCTAGTGGATTTAGAGACCTCAAATGGTATATTTACCTAGACAAATAAAAGGGGAGGTAAATGCTTGGTAGCTTCGAGGCTAGACAAATTCCTAGTCTCAGAAGAGTTGATCTTGCAAGGAATAACCATGGAAATTAACATCTTGTATAGCAACAGATCAGATCATTGACATGTATCCCTGACTGCCCAAATTACAAGAACCCCAAAAAACAGACTCTTTTGGTTTGAAGGATTCTAGTTGGATCATCCCAATTTTGTAAACAAAGTGAAGCAATGGCGGCAAAAAGCTAGAATTACGAGAGGCTCCAAGATGTTCAGGCTACAGTAAAAGTTAATGTTTATTAAAGAACAACTTAAATTGTGGAACAAACATGAGTTTGGGAATATTTTCCAAGAAAAGAAAAACATAGAAGCTAAACTAGAAACTCTACAAAGATCAGCGGTGGAGGAAGGCTTCATAAAGGAAAAGAAAAATCAAGAACTCTCCCTGCAGCGAGAATGGGAAGAACGATGTAAACAAGAAGAAAAATTATGGAGACAAAAATCTAGAGTACGATGGCTTCAAGATGGGGAGAAGAACACCAAATTCTTCCATCATACCACGATCGCTCATAGAAATCACAACAAGATTCTAAGATTGAAAGATAAGGGAGGGAAGGAGGTCCATTCCCATCAGGAGATCGAGCACATACTAGTCCAGCACCTATAGGATATTACATCAGAACTGCCAAGAGATAGATCAGGGGCCATCAGGAAAATCTTGAGGAATATTCCCAGACTAATCACAAAGGAGCAAAATGATAATCTCAACAAGCCAATCTCGATGGAGGAAGTAGAATAGGCAGTACAAGATATGCCTAATGGCAAAGCACCTAGCTTGGATGGATTCATAGTTGACTTTTTCAAAGCATGTTGGGAGATTGTGGGTCATGAGATAGCTGAGGTAGTCGAAGACTTACGCAAATCGGCATTTGTGATAAAAGCCCTAAATGTTACTCTCATAACTTTGATCCCCAAAGAAAAAGAAGCCAACACTCCAGATAGGTTTTGACCTATTGCTCTCTGCAATGTAGTCTATAAAATTATCTCAAAAGTCATTGCAAACAAGATAAAACCCCTACTCCCAATTCTAGTATCGGAGGAACAGGTTGGATTTGTGGAAGGTAGGCAAATCCTCGACAATATAATCCAGGCCCATGAAATCATTCACTCCCTCAAGGCTCAGAAAAAGGCGGGGATAATTATGCAATTGGATATTGCTAAAGTGTATGATAAGCTAAATTGGGAATACCTGGAGAACCTTTTAAAAGCCCTTGGATTCAGGCATCATTAGATCCAGTGGGTAATGTCCCTTGTCACCTCCACCAGTTTTTCAATCTTGGTCAATGGGGCCCTGACGCAACCTTTCTCCCCCACAAGAGGCCTAAGACAAGGAGATCCTCTATCTCCCTTCCTCTTTGTTCTGGCCATGGAGGGCCTCAGCAGAGCCATTAAAACTACAACTACTATAGGGGAGATTAAAGGATTACAACCTTACGCAAAATGCAAGCCGACACAATGCTGAATGGAATTCCCTCAGTCAAGGAGGCAAGAACCTACAAACAGATCCTTGAGGATTTTGTTGTTGCCTCAGGTATGGAGGTCAATCATTCCAAGTCCATGGTTTTCTTTTTTAATACTCACATTGTTGTGAAAAGAAACATGTCCCTCATTTTAGGCTTTCAAAGGAAATCTTTGTCGTCAAAGTATTTGGGAGTTCCCCTAATGGACAAAGTAGGCAAGAAATCAACCTGGGAGACACTAGTAGAAAAATTACAACACAAGGTCAGTTGGTGGACCTACCATGCTCTAAACCTCGCAGATAGGCTAGTGTTGACCAAATTGGTTTTGCAAGAAATCCCTATGTTTTTATTATCGGTGCTCCCAACTCCTAAAGGCATTCTCAATAAAATCAGAGAAATCCATAGGAAGTTCCTGTGGAATGGGGCAGAGGAAAAGAACAAATGGTCATTAGTGAGTTGGGATAAAATTTGCAATCCAAAGTCCTGGAGAGGGTCAGGCCTTCTAGACCCAGAAAAATTGAATGTTGTATGTGGAGCCAAATTATGGTGGCGATGGATTAAAGATGTCAATCTCCCTTGGGCATCATTTTGGAAGGATAAATATGTGCCACACTGGCACCCTCAAACTTAGATCAAATTTAACGACAGGGTGACAAGATTTGCCTCATGGAACCTGGTCTAGAAAAACAAGGGAGTGATACAGGAGCATTGTTTTTAGGAAGTAAGGAATGGCAAAACACCACTATTTTGGGAGGACGCGTGGCAACAGGAACCAAAACTAGATGGACTAGAACGAATTGAACTCCAGGAGGTGTTGCAAGCAGAAGGCCAAAGAACGATTCATCAATACTGGGACCCTGGGGGAATCAACCAAAAATGGAGACAGTGGACCATCCTAAACCAATTCGCACAACAATCGCTCGCACAAATTGCCCAAGGTTTGAACGAGGACCTTCAGCTACAAAGAATTCTCCATTCAGAGGATGAGGATCAACTTCGATGGGGGAGACATGAAGGTAGTTGTTTTACCTTAAAGGAAGCCCGAAGATATCTTACGAAAGACCAACTGGATATCAAAGTGTTGAACTGGAGTAAGATCTGGTCATCATAGTAGTGGCCAAAAATCAAAATCTTTATTTGGTTGGTAATGCACAAAATCATCCTTACTTGGGAAAACCTCTGTCGTAGGGGTTTTTCAGGCCCCTCACAATGCAACTTATGTCAAAATAAGGAAGAAACTATCAACCACCTACTAAATAGCTGTGAATACATAGCTACGATATGGGACTGGGTTGCTCGGGTCATTCGACAGTCAAACAGACAAAGAGACAGCATCCAAGAGACTTTAAATAATTGGAGAGGAGAAATACTGAAAGACGGAGTGGCCAATCGTGCCTAGAACCTGAGTCTTGGAATTGTGATTTGGGCGGCATGGAAAGAGCGAAACCGCCAGATATTCCAAGACAAATTTGCCCTGGCTTCGTCATTGATCTCCCAAATACTGCAACAAATACAAGAAACAATCCTAAGTTGTCAAGCATGAAAGGAAACTAATAATCCTATAGTGCAAGAAAACAGAATCCTAGAAACTTTAGGTCTGAAAGGGATTCAACCTCCGCTTCACAGGAGAAAGGAACCACGCATGTTGGGATCGACAACGTCCTGGACACCACTGGCGGCAAGGTTTCTGAAATTAAATTTTGATGGGGCCTCGAAGGGCAACCCAGTCGCACTGCTACAGGAAAGGCAATTCAGGATAGCAACGGTGAAATCCTCAGACTCTACTATTCAAATTTGGGAACGACGACAAACAATGCAGCGGAATTCCTGGCTCTAGAACAAGGGTTGGACCTACTAATCAAAGCCAATATCCACCATCGCATAATAGAGGGAGACTCAACTTTGGCAACCAGGGCAGCTAGAAGGATACAATGTGGCTCCAACTTGGGGAAGGTGACAAAGCACTATCGCCTGAGCCAGATCTTTTAGAGGATTCATGGACACTTGGTTCACAAGAGAACCATTGAGTTCAGCCTCGTTCGTCAATCAGCCAACAAGCTATCGGACAGGTTGGCAAATGAGGGGGCAAAGGAGCTGGCAGTCCAGGGTGAATATGAACGGGAGTAGGTCCAACTTGGGCAACTCAAGGATGATTGCGATAACATAGCTGAGTTGGACATGAGAACAAGCAATCAGACTCAGGCAAACATCATGGAGTGGGTACTCACCCCGGGGGGGGCCAAACCCCAAGAAATGTTTAATGACCATCAGGAATTGAACTGCATGGCTGCCTAGTAACCAACACAAGGGATGGTTGTTACAGCAAAGTGGCATTGGAATTATCTAGAGATGTGGTACGTGGAGTTTAAAGGCCGGTGAGGTGGCAACAGAGGAGGGTACAATCCTGTGTACAAAATCCCCTCTCCCCAAGGACAATAGTGATTATCAACCGAAGTGTCAGTGCTCACAGTTAATTCCCATGTCAAATCGTGCAATAACGAAAGGATATCGACCTAAGCAGACTGTTGGACACCTAATCCTCTAAGGGTTGGTGTGGGATGTGAACAACCATGAGAGTCCAAGAGACCTTGGGATGTGGAACCCAACGGTCACACGAATGTACTATAAATGTATATCATTGTCAAATAATAGATACAATCTCATGTTTATCTTTCCTATTTTGTCTCTAACATGTGTGTGTTTAACACAGTATCAGAGCTGCAGTCGAATTTTTGGCCTGCTCTAATTTGAGCCACTTGTTTTGTGGACTCTCTAAATGTCAGCTCTGCCTTCCTACTGCCTTCCTGTGTGTCAGAATTGTCATTATTATTCTTGCTGCACGTTGTCCTACTACCTTCCTTAATTGTCAAGTTGCAGACCTGCACCAGACCATTTCAAAATTTGTAAGATTCTTCCTCATAAACCGACTTTGTCTCTTGCTTAAATTCTTCCAAACCGTTTCCGCTTAGTGGTCAATTCATGTTATTTTCCTGTGTAAATTGCAAAAGAGCTGCAGCATATCCACTCGTTCCATAATCACGCGTCATAACAACAACCAGTCGCACAAGACTTTTTGCATTTGCATGTGGGATTCTTGAAGCCAAAGCATCAGGTGGATAAGAGTTTTTGGTTGTCGTTCCAATCCCTAGTTTTGAAATAGTCAAGTGAGCAGGTGAAAATGACCTAGAGGAATGTGATTTTGGTGATAAATAGGTGAGTCGGCCCTCCGAACAGTCAGCCCTCCGACCCTCCATTGGCTCAGTGGTATCAGTTCACCGAATCGCTACTTCTCTCTACCATGTAATAATATGCCTACCAGTTTTATTACATGCATTTTCGACTCTCCTCCGGTGGCGCGATTGCCCATACCATCATTGGCTTAGTCCATATAAATCCTCCCACTACATACCACCATCATGATACCTCCTCCTCCATGGTAATACTCTGCGACTCCAACCGACACTTCTGAGAACTGACACCTCTGACTCACACCTCCACTCTCTCACTCTCTACTTACCACATTATCGCCTCTGCCTTCCAATCGACCATAACTCTCCTTCCTTCATCCCTCAGCCAGCGACCCATAGTCGACCCCTTGCACAGAGATCCCTTGAGAGCAAGCCAACTCCAAACCTCGCCTTCCAAAACCGGTTTGGATTATTCAATATTAATTCTGGTCTGTGGTATGGCAGTGTGATTGACCTTAGATTCGACTATTGCTAGGCGGGCTCGGAAGAAATCACAGTCAGTAAACACAAGCATAAGCGAATTCAGAGATCTGCTCTTCCCTGATCGTAGATGCCAAACGACTCTTGGCATTCCCTGGCCAAACACTTTTGCTCTGCGATAAAGCATTACGAGGTTGTGCGTTAAGACCACACCTCCATGATTTTTGCAAGATAGAGGTATGGAGTATCATGTGAAGCCATCAGTGAGTGCATATTGATATGGTGGTTGTTGTTTTCTCTAACAGATTAATATTCTTTGGGGAAGCTTCCATTCGAAATAGTGCAAAATATGCGCTACGACAAACTCTAAAACTCGCATTCCCAAGTCCTGTCCGGGACATCCTCTTCTGCCTGCTCCGAACAGAATCGACTTAAAATTTTCAACCTCTGAATCGATGGAGCTGCCATCTTCCATGAATCTCTCTACGCATCCATGATTGTCATTCAGATATGCTGTTGAAGTGCTCTATGATGACCCTAGAAATTATGTTTGCGTGTAAATGTGGTGGGGACAAATTTCTGAGTAGCTAAAGCGTGAGCATATCATTGTTTGAAGGGCGTATTCCTCATCTAAAAGCCACTTCTTATTACAAATTGTTTGTGGGAATTACCTCTAAACTGGGACGTAGAATCTCTCTTTACCTGTGCTTCCATTTCATGGGCAGCATACATCATAAACAAATGCAGGAGTGGTCACTTAATGGCTATTGCATTTAATTTCTGAAGTTGCTATTGAAAAATACAAGTTTATTTGGAGACTGTGAGTGCATGTGGAAGCCTTAAAAGCATTGTACAGTGAATAAACTTATGAAAATCACCCATAGTGGAGAACATTGTGGCAGAAATCATTTGCATATCAGGGTTTATCTACTGAGACAATGGCCAAACTTGAAGATGCATTCAAGTTATTGAATATCCTAATACATTCCACCGTAGATGAGATGGTAAACATTAGCAAGGGCAATCTTTCCGACATTAAAATATGTCTGCAAAATATAAAGGAAAAGATTGATTTTTTGCAACTAGAGTCTCAAATCCAACGAGATGAGTTACAACAAAAAAGGCATCATTCTGAATTGGTTTATGTTCGGAACAATCCTCTATTAAACATTGAGACAACCACCCATTAGCAGCAAGTCAATATTGTTGAAGTTCATTCAGATTTAGTACCAAATAAAGCAGCAGAGTTACATGCAGATGCAGAAGTTCAATTTGCACTTCCCAAGCCCATCATCAGACCTTGGGAAGAGCTTGTCCACAACAAGCATAGAACTGGTCTTGGATATGACAAGGACGTGTCCTTTCATATTCCAGATTACTCAAAGCCCATTCAGTTTCAGAGTGTTGGATTTCTTCATGGCATTTCATCTTTAGTTGTTTCAGATTTTGCTCATCTTCCACAGCAACAACAACAAGTTGTGAAATGCCAACACTATGACCAAGTTGGCCATATTAAAGATCACTGTTTTGATCTTCATCCATGTAAGCACTATGATAAAACCAATCATTCTTCAAATAGATGCTTCAGAAACAAACCTCCTGCAAGAACAAAGATTCATCTTAGATGGATCGCTTCTTAGCAATGGGCATCAACAGCCAAGAATATATTCCAGTCATATGTCAGAACTTGTTCTAGAGTATTGAACAGTCTTGCAGTTGAGTTTCTCCATCATCTCACCTTGTATCTGACAGGGGGGGAATGATGGTCATCTACAAGCTTCAAAGCCACATCAAGCGAGCCTGAGCCACGACCTACCATACCAGATTCAAAGTCGGAGCCAAAGACAAATATGCCCCTGAGCATGCCTTCAGTCGGTCATACATCTTCAAAGAATTGGGGACACTTCCTCTAGCAGAAGACTTCAGCTTCTTGCCAGTGTTGGAAGAGTTCCAGGAATCGCATTAAGCATTCCAGAGTTGTTGGTCATCCTTAAACCATCACAAGTTGAGACCTCCCTTTTCAAGTTGAGGTTCTCCCTTTTATCCGCGGTGAGACCTCCCTTTATTGGTTGAAGGTTTCCCTCTTCAAAAAATTAGGAGCACTTCCTCTAGTAGAAGACCTCAGCTTCATGCCAGAATTGGAAGAGTTCCGGGAACTGCACTAAGCGTTCCAGTGTTGGTGGTCATCCTTAAACCACCTCCCTTTATACCAACATTTCAGAGAGCATATTCAGCCTAGTGTTGCCATGCATTTTTGCACATTTTGTATTACAGCTCTCTTCTTGGACTCATACATAACCCTTCGGATTAAGGGGGGGAATGTTGGACACCTAATCCTCTAAGAGTTGGTGTGGAATGTGAACAACCATGAGAGTCCAAGAGACCTTGGGATGTGGAACCCAACGGTCACACAAATGTACTATAAATGTATATCATTGTCAAATAATAGATACAATCTCATGTTTATCTTTCCTATTTTGTCTCAGGGTAGGAATTCGTGCGCATGGATAAATTTGTGCGAATTATTACACCTCGTTCTGGAAATAATGGCCTAAATAAGCAAGTTGCAGAGTAGTGGGGACTCTAGGTTTGGGCACTCAATGCTATTTATTACCCCACTTGTCGTTTTTTCCTTCACAATGATCTATAGTTCCTCGAGGTAGAGAATATCCATTTGGTGCTAAGAAGAACGGTGGCTCGCAAGAGTATGGAACGTGGCAAGAAGGTTTATCGTCAAGGAAGGCCAAGAGGCGGGCAATCGTCATCCACCCCTCGCAAAAGAACAAGAATGGAGACTTTCTGCACAGGAGGTTGCACAAGCTTATGTGGACCTTGTCCCGGAAAGGGGAAAGGCCATTCTAGAAGTTAAAGAGCAAGAAGTCCAAGAGCAAAGAGCAAACAAATCGGAGGATCTCGTGGCGAAGGAGGTCGATTGGGTGATAGATAAAGGCATCACTTGAACACAAGAAACCCTGTATCATAAAACTGTGGACACAGAATGGCACATGAAAATGTTGATGGGCAAAGTCATAGCAGAGACTGGTTCTCAAGGTATCTAGTCGCGACAGTTTGACATCCTTCAGAGAAGAGTGGAGAGACTAGAAACCCACCTGTGCACACTAGTGCACCTTGAACGTTGTCACAAGGACTGTAACGACTCCTTGGCGAAAATTTTTTATACTTTCTTGCACTATGTTCATCACCTAGACATCCTTCATGGCAATGGGGACAATCAATTGGCTGCTATGCGCCATGTCTATGTGCATAGCACAAGAGGGGAGCCATCATGTCAAGGCAGCAACCAAGACCCTCCTAAGCAAGCAGACCCTCCTAAGCAACCATGTTGGATATAAATTTTGCAACCAACTTTATCTTGTGTTGTGATAGCATTAAAAAGAGGTATATGGTGCATTGAGAAGACATCAGAATGGACAATTATGAACATTACTCTATCATTGATCGGTTTCCTACTTATACCTTGCTCAAGATAAGTTGGTTATATTTTGCAACAAGCAGTTGTATATAATATGGTCATTAAGATGGGGTATTAGAATATAGTTAAAGGTCATATCTACAGCTTTAGACAGTTAACTCAGAAAGTATGTTTTGGAATAACATCAATTTATTATGACTTTTTTTGTAAGTCAATATTTTATTCATGGTTCCAAAAAGAGGTACATCAAAAGAAAAACGCAAGTAGTCTCACCCCAACCAGGTTTGTTGACTACCGTTGAAAGCAGATGACAGTGAAACAAAAAAACATAAAGAGACACAGTCCACAACTTAAGAGGCCATAGGCACCAATAAACAAACAGAACATATAAAACACTTGTATCCATGCTAGTCGTCAGAAGTGATGGAGGTTGACTTGTCAGGGGTTGTTCCAGTAGGCGGCAAAGGACGAAAGGAGCATTGGACATGCTCCTCGAAATGGGCCATCCAGGCCTCCAACTTCTCAACCTTCTCCAATAACAAATTATGGCCTCGCTAGACCACCACTACATGCTCCCGAACATGGCACTGGAAGTAATGCATTTTGTTCAAAGTTGTTATCAATTCAGTATGCTCCTCCTGTCAAACCCGCTCCAAAGTCTCTAGATGCTCCAGAATTGACTAAATCAAGTTCCGACATGACTCAACACAACAAACTTGTCGTTGACCATGACCACCATGACGCACCGGCACACAACGCCCAGAAACACCATGACGAGTCGAGCCCCCTCGTTGCTGGATAGGCGAAGTGTGGCCAACCTGACCTACTGTCAAGCCCCCCTGCCTACCACCTGAGCAGCAAGCCTTGCGCACCCAAAGCACCCCGACCACCCACCTCCTTTGCCCCCGATGTCGCGCAACTCGACCCACCACCGCTCTGACCACCCTGAACCGAGCCACTGCTACCACTCACCATCTCGAGCCTAGACCTAGATGTGTCTGCGCCAAAACTGCCTGAATTGGGCTGCACTTGGGCGAAGGAACACGCCAAGCGAGGAACATGGCTCATGGTTGGCTTCCCAACACCACTGGAATGAACAAAGGACCACCCGCCCGATACCGCCTGAACTTCCCGCACAAAAGGAGATACCACCAGCCCCGGCTAAACCTCCACACCCCACAGCGCCGAGGCATACAGAACACAAAACAAACACCTACCACGAGCCAAAAATATGCACCTCCCCTAAAGTGAGCATCCATGAGCCACACTAACCAGAGCCCAAGATTATCTCTCCAATGGCTCCACCCATCAACACAAAATCCTGTAAATGGACCGAGGAGGACCACTACTACTTGCCCGTTCCAAAAAAAACTAGTTCCCACCTGACCCAGACTGAAACTGCACAAGATGAAACAGAAACAGCATAATACCGCCCCAAATAGGCAATCATACCCTGCTTTCCTTGCACACTCACAGTGACGAAGCCCAATTCGGCAATTAACAACAACGCACACCCGAAAGCAAGGGAGGAAACGTTGATGGCGATGTCATCGGAACCTCTACAACTCCCACTTCTTCCCACAATGCCCACACCACAGACACCAATACTCACGCATACACAGAATGCCCAACGAACACCCTCGCCACCCTCCATAACGCTCAAATGCTCGCCACCACCCTCAAGACCCAAGGCGACATGAAACCTCACATGCCAAAATTTACTCTCTCCCATACTTAAGGTGTTATGGGAGGGCAGGGAGGCTAGCCCGCCCACCTAAGGTCACGTGCCTAACATGAACGCCCATGCGTTCCCTTAGGAACGCCATCTTCTCCGCTTCTCACCCCCATCGGGGAGTGAGATCATCCGATCATCCAACTAAGCAAATAGAGTCCAATAATCCACAACAAATATTTTCATGAACAACAACAATTATTTTCAATATTATGACTTGGGTCAAAGAGCTGTTAGAAAGCAGACATAAACACTTGAGAAAATACATATTTAGGTTTGTCATTAGTTGTCTATAGGATATGCATTACCAATGACCATGCCCACTCTATAACAAACTTCAATGTTGCTTTACCAAGAACACGAGGGAAACGAAGCAAATAAAAGAATAAAATACATGTCAAAACACTTCGTTCCAATTACATCAACCTTGTGTATAAAGCTAATACGAGCTTTCTCCTTTGAAAGTTGAAAGGCATTGCAAAAAAGTTTGGCACCATCTCCAATGAACATCTAAATTGCCCAAAAGGGTGCAGTATTATATTTTATATCACAATCTCCACTGAAAGAGTATCACATTTGGTATGCATCTATTTTATGTTATTTTTAAATAAGGGAAAAACTATTTCATACCCTTCACCACTAATAATAATAACACAAGTTCCCTTTCTAAACTTACTTTCTGCAACAGTAAAATGTTTGCAGCAGTGTGTTGTCAAGTTGCCTACATCACTAATTTTCCAGGAGAAGATGCAAATATGCCTTTAATCATCTTATGCAATATTTGAAAGCTTTTATTGATTATAGTGATTATTTACTTTTTAATTATCCTCTACTAAACAGGACTAAAGATGTTATCTTAGTTTATCAACCACCAACGTGAAAGAAGTTTGAGTGGGGCTTAGTTCAGCTGGGCTCAAAAAAAGTAAGACGCCTAGGACTTAGGGTTTCTTTGACAAAATCAAAAACTTTTGAGATGGACTCTTCAGACTAACATTAAGCAGATGGTATAGAACATCTAGTCCAAACTCAAGGACATTACTAACATGAAAAGAAAAAGAAAAGAGGATTTATGCAACATGCAAATGTGAACATATCAAATTTTAAGAAATGGAACAAACACAGCCAAGAAGGTTAATCCCAAAGTATTCAAATAATTGTTTTGTCAATGTGCAACATGCAAATTGAAACAGTGATCAAATTCTAAGAAATAGAAATCCTGAATTACTCAGATGGTTGTGTTGTGAATCTCTTTATCTGCATTATACTTTGGTACAGCTCAAGAGGTCTATGGATAGTGGTTTTTATATTCACTTTAATGTTGCTCTCCTTCATAGGGTCTGTTGAGAATATGTGGCTAATATTCACTTGTGGCCACGTGCTAGCCCACTATGTGGGTAGTTGAGGTCCATAATGGACTGACCAGTGGGTTGTTAAACCCACCATTTTACTTTATTGTATTTTATTCTATTTTGGGTAAAGGCCAACCTAGTCTACTTCAAGTGGTATATATACACTAACTTCCTCATTTATAAAATAATCTCATTTCAAGTGCTTCCATATATTCTTGTCTCAAGGACCCCACAAAGAATTCAGTCCTCTTGCTATGTTTTTTGCTCTTGGTTATGGCTGATCTATCATGGAGAATGTATGGCATGTGAATCCATCTTCTTGTTTACCATTTAAGTATAATTATAAAACTGCGCCTTTCTTCTACAATTCTATAGTGTGATAATAAAGTGTGTTGAAGATGGTAAAGAATCCAATTTTCCATGAGAGGACAAAACAAATTGGGATAGATAGAATAGGTTTCAGTGGATTGAATCAAGTTAGAATATTGTCCTTCAACAGATCAGTCAATAGATATTCTCACAAAACCATTATCAAAGATACATTTAAAAAACACATGACTCCAATGGGTAGTTAAAATGTTGATGAACCACATAGTTGAAAAGTTTTCCTAGAGAAATAGAAAGTATAGCAGTTGGAAACGCATATAGCCTAGTGGACATATACTTGTTTATATGGACATTGATAAATAATTGTATCAAGCTAGCCATAAAATAGTACAAGTTTTTCATGAAGGGGAAGTGTTAGAATAAATAATAAAAGGCTTGACTCTATCTAATGTCAACATGAAATCACACCCTCTAGTTAGTTGGGTTCGTTGACTTATGTATGGCAGCTATATAAGATTAACTGATGAAAAGACTAACAACTCATCTGTTAATTAAGACTAGTAGGTCAAACAATTAGATATGCTCATGACTTGCTCCTATAAATAGAGTATGAATATATGTTATGTTTAAACTTTATGCCATGGATTTCAACATGAATATTATTTTGAGCACAGTAAACATTGGAAGAAAAATAAATACAAACCTGGAATGAGAAGCTTATAAGCAACCTCCATGCAATGAGTCGTTTTGAGGCCACTGCTTAGCTAATCAATGAGGTCGATTTGATATGCCGTGCTTCATGTTGAAGCTACACAATAAATGCATAACCTATCTTCTACCTTCAAAAGCGTTGAACCTACATTACATAAATCAATAATCATTTATCTCGTAAAATATAAAACAAAAATTCAAGAAGTATGAGAATCTGAAGTCCTATCAAAATTCTTATGAGAAACTCTAATAAAAAACCTAAAATCTATGAGAATTTTTAAAACAAATTTAATACAAAAACCTAAAATCTTATGAGAAATCCCATAAGAAACCAAAATATTTCGAAAAATCTCAAATAGCAGCCAATGATCTTGTGAGAACTCTTGAAGAGAGACCTAGAAATACCACAGAAATACATGCAAGAAGTTTTAAATAGGGACCAAAGAAATCTGATATTCAGTGATCAGAAATCTTATGAGAAATTTCAAATGAACAGCAAAAATCTTAGTAGCCAATGATTTTGTGAACTCCTGAAGAGAGACCTAGAAATACTTGCAAGAAGTTTTTAAATAGAGACCAAAGAAATCTGATATTCAGTGATCAGAAATCTTATGAGATATTTCAAATGAACACCTTATGACATTGATTTGATATGACATGTCTCCTTTAGATTGTACACAATACATGTATAATTCATCTTCCATTGTCCACATTTTTGCAACACTTTTGCAGCTATAGTGCATAAATTAATAATTGCCATGTTTGTCTCTCACAAAATGCATAACATATGGAAATCCAAGGTGATATCAAAATCATCAAACGAAGATCTAATTTCTTATGAGAAATTTTAATTGCATATGAAAAACAAAAAGCTGAAACTACAAGAGATTTTATATGAAAACCTAGAATATCATATGAATATGTTACAGAAGGAAACCTAAATATTATGAAAAATATTAACCAACTACCACAAATTTTCAGATAACTTTTGAAGAGGGACCGAAAAACTTATGTCTAGTGTTAAATAGAGACCAAATAAATTTTATGGGAAATACTAAATACAACCTTAAATACTTACTAAATACTTAAATTTGCAAGTTAAGTGAAAAGTGCTTTTACAGTCTAGGTGAAAGACCTAGAAAGAAATACATTATTGAATTAATATGCTCCTACAACGATGTTTGCCTCTGACATAAATTTATAGTCGTGATTACTGTCAATTTGATGGCCATCATGTAAGATCCAAATACAAAAGGAAATCCTAAACCATATCTATTTTAAGCCGTTGGAAATTTTTTATGGTTTTAATCCTAGGTTAAGAAGAGGATATTCCCTGCACCTTGATTTTCTCGGCTATAAGCGCCTGTGCAACGATACAATGCTAGTGAAGATAGTCCTGATGTTCTGCCATGATAATATGTTTGAAAGGCGCTTCCCATTTTGAGTTGGTTCGTAGAGCCTTTATTGATCATGAAACACCCAAGTAACTGCAATCCTACGCAAAAGCCAGAAATCACAAAATCACGAAATCCAACAGGAGGAATAATTGCATGCATGGTTAAATAAGTAAGGAGAACGATTTGATAGCAAAAGGTAAGACAAATTTTCTAAGAAAGAGAACTCGCCCCTGCCTCTCCCTTTACCTTGGGGCTCTACTACACTGCCCTGCTTTTCTCCCTTGGGGCTCTACTACACTGCCCTGCCTCTCTCACAAAAATATTATTATCATGAAAGATCCTCCACATTCTCCGCCTTCCTTCACCTGCATTGTATTGCAATCAGTCAGTGTTGTATTACAATCAGTGCATAAACGAATAGCAAATATTAAAAATGAGTCTACATTTATAAACAGACATGATATGATAATGTACAGCAAATGTAACATACATACCTCTTTCTCATTTTTGTGATGTCTTTATTCGAACTGACCTTGCTTCTGTGAATTATACACCCGGATATGACACTCAATCTTCGGTATCCGCGTTACTAATCAAAGGACTCCGCCTACGGGTTTTATCCGTCTCCTCATGTCCAAAACAAATATACTTTGGTTTGGAAGACTTACGAATTCTCATGCCGCCTGACTATATGATTTATAAAGGGCTTCCTCAGTTATCGGCCTGCGCTTCGCTCAGTAGCTAAGACAGAGGTTAGCTCTGTGCCCTGATCCGAAAACATGGTTCCAAACGGTTAACACTCCCCACAGGGAGGAGATGATAACATTTCTCTTGGAAAACCCTATTGATCGCAGACCAAGCAGAGCTAGAAAAAAGATGGACCAAGCAGAGCCAGAAAAGGGTGGAGCCACCTCAAGGTTAACCTACCGATTGTCTAGCAGCTATAAAGAATCTATCTATCGTCGTTTCTCTCGTTTGCCTTTTGTTTAGCTCCTTGATGAAGGAGGAACAAAAGCAAGGTCCGTTCATTTTCACTCACTATATCAACCCTAAGCTTACAGGCTGTTAAGGCTTTCCTTAATATTATTACCACCAAAATCCAACAAAGAATAAACCATAACATGATCAGAGATGAGAAAAATATAAGGATAAAAAAAAAAACAAACAAACAGGAACAACAATTATCAAACAAATCATAAAATCTCATAGCCATTCTCACATAAAATACAACTCAACAAATTAACAGTGAGAGGGAAAAAAACAAGAAGGCCAGCAAAAAGCTTTAAAAGAAAATTAAGCAAAGGAAAAAACAAAACCAAACAGAGCAAAAACAAAACAACTGTTCAAGGTATTTAAATCAGTCCGATGTTAGTCACTCATCTCCATCGAATTCTTAGGTGTTGATAGAAGCGTCCCGGGCGGTTTATCGCGTTCGTTCCGCGCCTGTCTTCGCTACGGATGGATAAATTACTCGATATCAAAAGACAGAAGCACGACCACGATCACTAAAGATGCTTTAACGCTCAACCAAGCTTTCTTTAGAAGGAAGGAGACAGAAAGAATGTATGCACTAACCGTAATAAATCGCATGTGGCAGATGTCGAACACAACTACAGCGCACCTGCCCAGACATCTATCTTTTGCACTCCCACAGACCTCCGCTTCGCTTTCTATAGGCAGGCAGGGGGCGAGGAAAGAGAGATTTCTTAGGGGCTTCATCCACCTATGACCGGAGGCCAGGCTTCTACCTAACGCTAGGACAGGCTCTTAAAGTCCAATTAAAATATCCATATATCGATAAATACTTGACAATAGCTACAGAAGCTTCAAAAATAATTCAAATCAACTCTGAGAGTCCCGAAAGCCTCCATGACCATGGATACCTTGAAATCTCCATCTAAATACTTGACAATTGCTACAGAAGCTTCAAAAATAATTCGAATCAACTTAGGTCAGCGAGTCCAGAAAGCCTCCATGACCATGGATACCGTGAAATCTCCATCCAAATACTTGATAATAGCTACAGAACCTCCAAAAATAAATCAAATCAACTTTGCTCTGCTAGTCCAGAAAGCCTCCATGACCATGAATACCTTGAAATCTACTTGACAATAGCTGCAGAAGCTTCAAAAATAATTCGAATCAACTTTGCTCTGCGAGTCCAGAAAGCCTCCATGACCATGGATACCTTGAAATCTCCGAAGTGTTTTTTCCTTGACTGGGTCCTCTTCCGCTTCTGAAATGTCTGTCACTTGGTACTCGAGCGGCGGCGATTTGAACCTCTGGCGGAACGTGACAACACATTCTCGTTATCGTGTTGCGTTCTTGCCAATCTTGCAGTGCGTCTGAATCATAAGAACTCATACTGAGCCAGCTGACAGCCCCATCAACGGCACACAAACAGAGGGAAACCCTCCATAATCCCTCCATATTTTATGATTATTTATGAATTTACGAAATACTTTAAATTTGAATTTCAGTTTTTTTTTTCTTTTTGCTTTCAAGCCTGACACGTTCGGGTGCGGCGCTTTTTGTTTGTGTGCTTTTTCTTCTAACGGACATGACAGTGACACTTGTAATGAACCATCTTTATTTTTTAATAAAATGAATCCAATTTTCAGTTACCTTGCAATCATTACTTACCATTTGTACCAAAAAGTTGCAAAGACATGTCCATAAAAGTGTAGAGGAATGTAGTGCAATCCACAATAAACTCATCATTAAATTAGATTTTTGAGGAGATATCACTAGATTTTACCCTTTTTTTTTTAAACAACATCTAAGAGATTATAATAAGAAGAAGTTGTTCAAACATCTTAGAGATTATAATAGGAAGTTGTTTAGATGGGGAGAAAAAAAAGCTATTGCGAAAATGGGGTGTTCAGAAGCATTAACGAATTGAATTGGTGTTTTTCTATGTTGCAATTTAAAGAAGAATTTTAAGTATTTGTATCATGTTGTGATTTTGGATGGGCAACAAGTGGATTACGTGCTCTCATGACGAAGATTTTTTTTACAACACTATCTAAATTGGAATAAATATATTAATTTCATTGTAAATAGAGAATTACAAAGAACCCATTGCATTCTCCGAGAATGATATTTATAGCAGCATTCTTTTGTGCATGTCCTCTTCTTATTTAGCGCTTCCCATTCTAACATTTACAACGACCTCCTTCTGTAAGTATTTTTGGTGTGGGTCAACCATATAGTAACATTACATTCACCTTCATTACTATTTTACTTCCAGAAATACATGAAATGAAGGAAATGAAAACCACACAACTAACGAGTTGAGAGAGTTTGTGCCATATCATGAATTTACCTATAGCAAAGACGGCTACATAGAGGAAGATTAGACTTTGAATCTCTCTATTTGTATGTCTTTTTACAGGATGGCCTTGCACATTTCTCACGAGCAGGAGGATACCTGCATGGTATAGAATTGAATATGCCTAGAAATTATGCATCTTCAAAAAATGAAACAATTGTTCCGGATGGCCCAATAACCCATTTTATCGTATTTGGAGTAATTTTCTTTGCAGCATCCCTGTTCTCCTGTGTCATTTCATCCATTTGTCTGCAGAGCTTTTCCTCTAGCTTTTGCTTAAGAGTGGCTTGCCCTAATATTTTCTTAATTACATCATCCTTAATCTTTTGAGTTGCCTTTTCAGCTTGCATCTTGTGTCTCTAAGTTGCATCTGCTTTCTTCAGTTTTTGTTCAAATTCTGGAATCTTTTCTTGACATTTCCTTCGACTAAAGTCAAGCAACCCATCTGGAAATTCAATCAAACTTTCTCTAGCTTCTAGAACTGTTCTTGAGAATTGAACAACCCTCTGTCGTGCAGTCAAAGGAACTTTTTTACTGTCAAATATAAAAGATGGAATGTTTGCTTTCCTCATCTTGACATCATCAATCTCAGAATCTGAACTTTCATAATCTTCATTACTTGATGGAGGTCCTTTTTCATCCTCATCATCCTGATACAATTCTTCTAATCCCCTCTTAGGTTTCAACTTTCTCTTCGATTATAGTGCTTCATAATCATCCTCATCCTCAACATATTCATCTTCTAGCAAATATTTCTTTGGAATCCTAGAGCGCTTTCGCACTGGTAGGGGTGGACTACCATTAATTGTATCAATCATTCTAAATATTCCTCCATCTAAATGTTTTCTTCAAATATCGTTTATAGTGGAATCAGAATGCTTAACCAAGGCGAGTATTTTAATTGTCGCTAAATGCTTTGGTGAGTCTTGGAATCATTGTTCTGTATTTGGAGAAAAATCATCTTCATCATCTGAATTTTCCTGGAGAATTAGTCTTTAGTGACGGTTAACGCCTTTAGATGTTCGTGGAGACTTTGCTAAAGGGGAAGTGTAAAAATAAAGATAACCTCCACAATTAGAAAAGGGATGGGACTCTGATCTCGACCTTCTAGTGGAAGCACTTCCACGCTTGTGTGCACCCTCAAAATAAAATCCTTCATCGTTGTCCATGGCCCTGTAGATATAGCGACGTTGACGAGAATTTGTAGCTCTTGGAAGACGTGATGGAGAGAGTTTAAAAGGGGGCGACATTCTTGAGATTCGCGACCCCTGTTGAGGACGACAAATCTCAACAGTGTCACCAACAACAACCTCATAATACAATGCCTATCAGCATAACTATAAACCTCCTCGGAACCATTTGTCAAAAATTTAACAAAGTGCCAATATAGACTATGCCCAAGTGCTAATACATATTATGCTTGTGTTGTTCACCCAAGTTTAACACATATCAATTCACATTATGTGATTGTTTTTATGTCATTGCATAGTAGTGACATCTATGAGCCATGGCTTCGTATCAGTTTTGTACGTACAAAAAAAAATTGCAAAAATTCCATGGAGTTTCAATAGTAAACATTAAGTTTTTATTTTCTCAAGAGAATGTTATGAGCACAGTAGCCATATTAGGGATACAGAGGTTGATGCAATGTTGGGTCCTTTGTATCTTCCTCATCACTAAAACTGCAAGTCGATGGCCAAGGATACATAAATAGGCAGCGTAGAAAACACCATTGACTGACAGTCAACATGGCACAAGATGTCGATGGGCTACAAAGCCCAAGCAGGTGAACGAAACTGTTGGTCCATCCACTTGGACAACGACCCATATGGATTATAGTTTGCAATCCGAATTAATTAACTAATTTGGGTTGCTCAAAACGAGAGGGGCGTGCGTTCTACCACCTCAAGAGGACGGTGAAGATCTTCGCAGATTTGTTTCGTGACAAGCACTTGTTTGAAAGTCGACCAACCTAAAACCAACTCTACGAAATGAAAATATTGAACGAAAAGCATGTCAGAGAGCTCTTATATTATCACGCCTTCCACCTTGGGCATGTTTTTGTACTCATAATGTTCTTTGTGTATTTGTATTACAGTCATGTGAAGAGCAACAAAATCAATCCCTGTGATTTTTTGGGAGTTAAGCTTCAGTGGTTCAATCACAGGAAATTGAAGGGTGCTACCAGCTTGTTCGATGATTCAGTGAAGTTGGGGAAAGGAAGATGTGGGGTTGTTTATTTACAAAGGAGTTTTGAGCAGTGCCAAGGAGGTGCCTGGTTGTTATCGTCCATTCTATCCAGAAGTTATAAACTTGTTTTGCATAAAAGTTGGTAAGTACCCACGTTAGTTCTTAGACAACTTCATGGCTTTCCATCAACTTTCATCTTACTTCATGCAAAACTGTGGGTTTGTATACATTTATTTGGTCTTCTTGAGGCTTTTGAGTTATTATTTCAATGAAACACCCTATTGTGTAGATTGAAGTAATGATTTGCATATATTTGTTGCAAAGTCCCAATTACCAGTTATAGCACATATGTTTGCAAGAAGTGCAAAATTTCCTGTATTTAAGGTTCTAACTCAAATACATGCTCAATCTCACATTTTGCTAGCCTCTATCTTGCAATAAGGTTCCATTTCCCTTAGGCCACGTCCTAGAGGCAACAAAATCATTTTTAGATTTGAACTATTAAGAGAGAAATTTAGTATATTTTTCATTTGTAACAAAAAAAATCATGAATGTCACTTATGATAGAAATCGTAAGTTCAATTTTTGGAATTCCCCTTTTCTCATGAATGTGTTATGCTTGACGAGAGGTCCCACGTTCAATTCTCGGAATACCCCTTTAATAAGATCAAGTACTTTGTTGCTCTAATTAAGAATGTCGCTTGTGATAGAGATGGCGAGTTCAATTTTATGAATGTTGCTTATGATAGAGATCGCGAGTTCAATTTTTGGAATTCCCCTTTTCTCATGAATGTGTTAGCTCAACGAGAGGTCCCTAATGCAATTATCATAATTCCCTTCTAATAAGATCAAGTACTTTGTTACTTTGATTACGCATGTCGCTTGTGATGGAGATGGTGAGTTCAATTCTATGAATGTCGCTTATGATAGAGATCATGAGTTCAATTCCTTCTTATTGAGAAGTTGTTCATCTATTGTTGTTGATGTGATTCAATATAAATTTCACTTGCCTCACATTGAAAGCAAGGTTATCATTTTATTTAATGTTGCTTAATAGAGGTCCTGAGTTCAATTCTTGAATTCTCATTTTTCTCATGAATGTGTAATGCACACAATACCATTGAGTAGATTACAACTTCTTGAAAAAAAAATATTATTTCGAAATCTAAAAACAAGACTTTCGAAAACCATGGAAAGGGTTGCTTGATGATCAGTCGACGTTTGTGCCCCTCTACTTCTTGAATCGTTGGATTAGGCTATAGAGAATGTAGGTGCAGTGTGAAACATGAAACCCAATAGTAACGTAGCTTCTAGTAGCAATCCTCCTTTCCTTGTATATGTGTACGGATGCTTGTACTTGTAAGATTACTGAACTAGAACTCTGCAAATTAATTGAGAGAGGACATAAATTATAGAGGGTTTGTTTTACTCTGAGTATATTTTGGTTACTCGTGCCAGCTTAACTAAAAACAACCTTTGAGATTCACAAGAATTTGCTAAATTTTTACTTCTTTTTCATTATTCTTCACAAGCTATATATCTTCATAACATTGGTATTTATTTTGTGATTTTCATTTCATACCTTATATATATTGTGACGTGGAAATTGATTGATGTTGTAACACCCTCCTCCCACATCTACCCAAGCAACTGGCCAGCCAAGGTAAACATGTGACGAGAGGCCACGATGGTATGATTTGACCTCCTAAGTCACCTTAAGGAAGTGGAACCAACGTAAACACACCATACAGACATCCAACATCATCAATAGAACCCTTAGAGGACAAGTCAACCACTCAAACATCATATCCCTGGGTCCCACTATTGTTTTAGGTCTCTTGGGCCATAGTCGTTCTCATGGTATCGACAAGGGAACGACCAATAACCTAAAGTAGCTTTGGCAGGCCTACTTGCCAGTGACTATGGACTAAAATTGTTAGTGTTGTGCCAGCGACCTCGGGATTTAAGCCACTTTTTCAGGCTCGGAGCCCAGGACACTGCCAAAAAATGATCCATCTCTTCAAATCAGTAAAGTAACATGGAAATGAAAGTAAGAAAGCAAATACTTATTCAAGACCTTGACTGGATACCTACTAGCCATGACAAGCATTTCGTCAAACATATCATCGACATGTAACCGATAGGTGTAAACAACATAATTAAGTGTAGGGATCTCGTACTTATCTGAGAATCGCTATGAACCATTGTTCCCTCATGCCATTTGCTACATTATCATCTATTAGGTCATAGGCAATTTATCCATTCACATACAAGTAAAAACATGTTGAGGGCCGTACATAGTTGTTATCATAAAATGTGCATATAACCAAGATAATAGGAACATAAATACAATAAACATATCAGCCATCAAATCCATAAATACATCAGATTCTTTACACATGAGAATCAAGGGAATGGATTTCTCATTAATGATGAACTAGCCGGAGATGGGACTACCACGTTCCACCCGACCGTAGAATGGCTGAGCCAAATCTCTCTTCAGCCATTCACCCCCGTGCCATATTCCAAGCATGAATGTGGGATCTCATAAAGCACATCAACCAAAACTCATCCACGGATTCCAGAGGCCATCCACCTCAACCCATCAAACAGTGATTCCACCACGGTTGGACATCACAAAACCATCATCAGATCGGTCTCTATCCAAACCTTCCAAGGCTTGAGAGAGTTTTCCCAACCAAGGCTCCAGGACTAGTAACTCAACCCACAACTTTTACCTGGCTCCAAATCATTTGTCTAACCAAGGCTCCAGGACTAGTAACTCAATCGACCAAGGGCTCCAAAGCGTTTGTCCAACCAAGGCTCCAGGACTAGTAACTCAATCCACCAAGGGCTCCAAAGTGTTTGTCCAACCAAGGCTCCAGGACTAGTAACTTAATCCACCAAGGGCTCCAAAGCATTTGTCCAACCAAGGCTCCAGGACTAGTACCTCAATCCACCAAAGGCTCCAGAGTGTTTGTCCAACCAAGGCTCCAGGACTAGTAACTCAAGCCAAGCTAAGGAAACACGAGAACCAACCAAAAACAAGCAATGAAAGTAAACCCACAAACACCATGGCTATCTAGGAAATGGAAAGGCTAGGCAATCCACTGTCGATCCAGGCAATCCTCCATGCCAATAATAGATCACATGCATATGCCATGCATGCCAAAACTAGTGAAGAAAACATACATGCAACTCAATACCTACAAGAAAATCTGATGTAGTTGTTGATGTCAATGCCTTCTTGCACTTTCCCGCTCTTCCTTTGCCTTCTTGCTACAAAAATCCAAGTATGCCACACCCTCCAAGAGTGCTCCAAGAAAACTCTAAGTATCCAAGAGTACGAGAGAGAGAGAGAAAAATGAGAGAGCTCCAACTCTGAAATTGACAAAAGGTTACTAGCTTATCCTAAGAAGCCTTTTTATGAACGAGGCCTCTATTTTCTTCATTTTCCATTAGTTTCCTTCATTTTCCTCCCCACATGCAACTTGTGACCTTTCACCTTATTTTTCTCTTAATTTATATTATTTTCATAAATAAATGTGCCAAAATTCCTTTTAATGTCTTATCCAATTTCCTTAGCCATAAACAACCAAATGAACACCCCCTAGGATGTCTTACCCAACATTCAGCTTGGAATAAGTGTCTCAATCATCCATGGTTATTATTTTTAACATTTATTACATGGAATTTTCACCAGGGTTGTTACAGAACCCTCCCCCTTGGGGGACACCATCCTCAATGTTCAATCACACATATACCTCAGAAAACTGTTGAAAGAAGAAATAATGCTTATGGAGCTTTATAACACAGCTCGATACAGTATTTACAATGAAAGATCTACTCAAGACATAACATCATGACAACATGACAACATACCGCATAGTGGACCTTTATAACACAACTCATTATGATATTTACAATGATCATCACGCTGAGTGCCAACTCATATGACATCATAACATCATGATAACATAACCACATGATATGTTATGAAACCAACTCAAAAAAAAATAGAATGGATAGATCAACGCCTTAGAATTCAGCCTCTTCGAGGGGGCAACCTCCTTTGCATTACATACATGAACAATTCTTGGATGATTCAAATGGAAAAACCTCCTTTCTATATGTAGGAGTCTAAGGAGTCACAATATAACCCAGCCGACCTAACAATAATAATATAAAGCCACAAAAATAACAATAGAGGGATTCTATGGGGCACAGTAATAACAATATGGGGACAATAAGGGCACAACAATATTAATAAGGGATACAACTACAATAGTAATGGGGTAATCACTAGTATTATAGGGACCTAACATGCCTCTTTCCTTCAAAAAAGTGTTGTCCTCAACGCTTGAGTAGTTCTGATGCTTCTGTATAAAATTTTCATCCTCCCATGTGGAATCTTCAGCGGATAAGTTCTTCCACTTGATAAGATACTCCGAAATTGATCGATTTCGTTGTTGTTGAGTTCTTGTTTCTGTGACTGCTTCCGGTTCCAATATAATTTTTCCTTCCTCGTCAAGTTCTGGCAATAATGTTTGAACTGGGAGCTTGTCGCCTATAACCTTCTTTAAACATGAAACATGGAAAACTGGGTGCAATCGAGAAGTTGCAGGAAGCTCCAATTTGTAAGCCATAGTACCAATCTTTTGCAACACCTTGTACTGACCATAATACTTTGGTGATAATTTATTATCCTTCTTAGCTTGCTTGAGGGACATTTGCTGATATGGTTGTAGCCGTAGAAATACCCAATCATCTACATCAAAACTTCTTTTACTGCAATGTTGATCTCCCTGTTGTTTCATTCTATTCTGTGCCAACATGAGGTTATCCTTTAAGAGTTGGAGGACTTGTTGTTGATGTTCATTGTGATGTTCCACTGCTTGAACCTTAGAATTTTCTCTTAAATATGATGTGATGGATGGTGGCTGATATCCATAAAGTGCCATAAATGGGGTCATTTTTGTTGTTGTATGGAAGGAAGTGTTATACCACCATTCAGCCAGAGGCAACCATTTGACCCATTGTGTTTGTTTATCAGATACAAAGCAACGAAGATATCCTTCCAAACATTTGTTTACTATCTCAGTTTGCCCATCAAATTGAGGATGATAAGATGAGCTATGAGCTAAGTGAGTACAAAGACAAGAAAATAATTATGTCCAAAAATTTCCAGTGAAAATGGAATCTCTGTCACTTACAATAATCTTTGGGTTTCCATGTAGCTTTTGAATTGTTTCCATAAATGCAGTAGAAACTGCACTAGCTTTAAATGGATGTGATAATGCACAAAAGTGTGCATACTTGGTAAGTCTGTCAACTACCACCATGATGACACTCTTTCCCTCAGACTTGGGTAAACCTGTGATAAAATCCATTGAAACTTCCTCCCAACGTTGGCTTGGAATGGATAAAGGTTGTAATAGACCTGGTGTCTTAATTGTTTCAACTTTATTTTGTTGGCAAACCAAACATTCTGCCACAAACTCTTGAATATCCGATTTAAGGCCATCCCAAAAAAATTCCTTCTTAACCCTATGGTAAGTTTTCAAAAATCCTGAGTGCCCTCCTAAGGGAGAAGTGTGCAATTCCATAAGAATCTTTTGTTTTAGTTGGGAATTCTTACAGAGGTATAAGTGATCTTTGTACCATAACGAATCATTTTGCCAGCTAAATGTATCAGATGTACTTGAATCTTGTTGTAACTTTCGAATAAGTGCCCACACTTCTTCATCATTCTTCCATTCCTCCCTTGCTTCATTTATCCAATCTGATTGGATAATAGAAATGGTGCACAACAATGCTTCCACATCCTCATCCTTTCTTGAGAGTGCATCTGCCACCACATTTTGCTTCCCTTTTTTGTAGATGATTTCAAAGTCATAACCCAACATCTTTGTGACCCACTTTTGTTGCTCTTCAGAGGATAATCTTTGTTCTAAAAAGTGTTTAAGGCTATCATGATCTGTTTTTACCTTGAAGTGTCTTCCCATTAGGTAGGGTCGCCATTTCTTAAGTGCATGGAGTATTGCCAACATTTCCTTCTCATAAATAGCTTTGTGCAAAAACTTTCCCTTGATTGGACGACTTTCAAAAGCAATGGGTCTTTCATCTTGCATTAAAACAACACCAATTCCATTTCCTGAAGCATCACATTCCACAATAAAGGTTTTTGTGAAGTCTGGTGTAGCTAAGACCGGTGCTTGGCATATTGCCTCTTTAAGATGTTCGAAGGCCTTTGTTGCTTCTGGAGTCCATGAAAATGCATCTTTCTTCAATAATGTTGTTAGAGGTGCTGCTATTCTCCCATAATTCTTAACCAACTTCCGATAATACCCTGTCAACCCGAGAAATCCTCGCAGATGCTTTATGGATGTGGGGATTTTCCATTCCTTAATGGCTTTAATTTTGCTAGGGTCTACCTTAACTCCTTCATGAGATACAATATGACCCAGATATTCCACCTCTTGTACTCCAAAGAAGCATTTGGATCTTTTTGCATATAATTGTCTCTCCTCCAATAGTTGTAGCACCCTGTCAACATGTTCAACATCATCCTTCCAAGACTTGCTGTAGATTAGTATATCATCAAAAAATACTAACACAAATTTTTTAAGGAAGGGTTTAAAAATGGAATTCATCAAACCTTGAAATGTAGAAGGTGCATTGGTAAGGCCAAAAGGCATGACAAAAAATTCATAATTACCCTCATGAGTTCTAAATGCTATTTTCGAAATGTCTTCAGTCTTCATTATGATTTGATGATATCCTGTACGAAGATCTAACTTGGTGAAGTAAATTGATCCATGTAATTCATCCAGTAATTCATCAATGATAGGAATGGGAAACTTATCTTTAATAGTGAGCTTGTTGAGCTCCCTATAATCCAGACACATGCGCCATGATCCATCCTTCTTGTGCACCAATACTACTGGAGCAGAGAAAGAACTTTGACTAGGTTGAATTATACCCGCCTCTAGCATTTCTGCAACCATACGTTCAATTTCACTCTTTTGGGCATAGGGATATCTGTACGGCTTGATGTTTGGAGGAACACTTCCTGGAATCAGATGAATAGCATGATCATGATCACGAATAGGTGGGAGACCTTTGGGAGTCTCAAATACCTTGGAATGATTGTCCAAGACTTTTTGGAGATCTGGAGAAATAGATGATTCCAATGTGGAAACATCTAGTGAACATAATTGTGCAATTACACCTCTTTGTTCCTTTTTTAGAAGCTTTGTCATACCATTAGAGCTTATTATCTTTCTTGGTTTCCCTGCAATACCGCTTAATTCAACTTCATTTCCTTCCACAGAAAATTTCATGAAAAGTTCTTGAAAATTAAAAGCTATTGTACCCAAGGATTGTAGCCATTGGACTCCTAGTACAACATCAGCACCTCCCATTGGAATGGAAAGC
This sequence comes from Pinus tabuliformis, assembly GCA_031772625.1. Lineage (NCBI taxonomy): Eukaryota > Viridiplantae > Streptophyta > Pinopsida > Pinales > Pinaceae > Pinus > Pinus tabuliformis. The sequence continues at coordinate 673,879,150 of CM062817.1, forward strand.
ATTGGGCTATTCAATACATATTCTCCCATGGATAGCTTGATATTATGGCACTTTCCAGAGAAATTTATCGTTCCTCCATTTGCAACCATCACTTGACACTCTGGTGCTGGATATAGGAAGCAATTCAATTCTTTTGCTATTTTACAATGAATAAAATTGCGGGTACTTCCCGAATCAATCAACACTATTACCTTTTTCTTCTTGATTTGTCCTTCTATCTTGATGGTTTGAGGAGTGGTAATTCCAGCCAATGCATTACAAGATATGGTCGGATTCATTTCTTCTTTATCTAGGCTTTGTTCCTGGAGTATATCCTCTTCTTTTGACCTTTCTTGCTCCTTTTCTTCTTCCTCTTCACAATCGATGTAGAATAATTTCTTCTCGGCACACTTATGACCTTTAGTGTATTTGCTATCACAATTGTAACAAAGCCCTTTTGCTCTTATTTCTTCCAATTGTTGTGGTGTCAACCTTATAGGTTGTGGAAGACTAGGGGCAACAACACTTCCATCTTTATAGTTGTGAGTGGTATGCTTCCTGGTTGCCATAATTTTGCTTTCCATTTTTCTTGCTAACCTGAATGCCTTCTCTAATGAATCAGGTTCCCAAAGGCGAACATCATGTTGGATATTATCCTTTAAAGTCCCTATGAACACATCAATCCTATGCTCCTCTGGAATATTTTTTACCCTTATGTTCAATTTATGGAACTCCTCAATGTGCTTCATTATTGAACCCTTTTGTTTGAGACTTATCAATTGGCTAAAAAAAGTGTTGCTTTTTGTATCCTCATAATGTGCTGTCAATTCTTCCGTAAAAATTGCCCAAGTGATAATTTTTTTACGAGAGCAAATCCATTGATACCATACAAACTGATTTGGTTCCAAATATAAAGTTGCAATACCTACCTTTTGTGTGTTTTGCACAATATTGAGACCAAAAAATTGCTCCATTTGTAATACCCATGTTGCGGGATCCTTGCCATCAAACTTCCTCATATCAATTTTTGGAATATGGTGGGTCTTTGGTCCAACATTAGAGTCTATGAAATCATGATTAACATTTCTTTTGTTCTCATCATGAGTTTCCTTTACTACCCTTTCACCATTAGTAAGCATTTCTTGTAGAAACTTTGTCAAATCTGTCTTCAAATCTTCCATGCCTGTCTTCAAATCTATCTTCAAATTGTCCATCTTAGCTTCCATGCAATTCATCTTAGCTTCCACGCCCTTTATCTTAGATTCCATGCCATTTATCTTAGATTCCACGCCATTTATCTTAGCTTCTGTTAGCTTTTGTGAGAGTGACATTTGTTGCACTTGGTCTTGTAATTTTGATATATCATGTAGCATTTCTTCCTCTTCTTCATGAGTCACACTAGCGCTTTCAGGTTGCTTACTAGGTGTTTGCATTTTCTTTCCTCGGGGCATCAGTTACCAATAATAATGCTCTACTATGCCCTTTGAATTCTTCAAAATAATTTTTCAAACCAAGCTTAAGAAATTTTTTTAAAAAATCTACACACCTTTTTTCACTTTGTAGGAGCTCGATATTGCCTCTGATGTATCTCTGTAATTTTGGATCATCCAGTTCTGAAATTGCGACCTGCAGTAGTCTATGTGTCCTCTTTCCAATTCCACCAATCTGATCCAAATTGGATTCTCCAAGGAAGAATTATGCCAAATCTTTCACAGTGACTTGATTATAGACTAGTTCAGTAGAGAAAACTTGTATGACGTTCCACGAGTCACTGTTTCAACCTTTTTCTTTGAAAATATATACAAAAAACTACATTCCATCCTCTTTCTATACCTTCTTACGAAATTTCAATCCGATGCTCAGAGAGAAAGTTATGACGATTTTCCCCAGGTCACCTGTTTGGAATTTAATTCAGGAGTCTGCAAAAAGACCAACTTCCTCAGATCATATCCCCGCAAATATAGCGCGAAAAGCCCTGAAATTCGGACTCAAGGTTCAATGCAATTTATTCTCAAATGGGTTTTTGTTTTAGCTTCCGAAACGTTGCAGAAAAAAGTTATAGCGAAAATGCCACAATCACCTATTTGGAGCAGTGAAACCCTAGAATCCAAAGCTCTGATACCAAATGTTATGAAACCAACTCAAAAAAAGATAGAATGGATAGATCAACGCCTTTGAATTCAGCCTCTTTGAGTGGGCAACCTCCTTTACATTACATACATGAACAATTCTTGGATGATTCAAATGAAAAAACCTCCTTTCTATATATAGGCGTCTAAGGAGTCACAATATAACCCAGCCGACCTAACAATAATAATATAAAGCCACAAAAATAACAATAGAAGGATTCTATGGGGCACAGTAATAACAATATGGGGACAATAGGGGCACAACAATATTAATAAGGGATACAACTACAATAGTAATGGGGTAATCACTAGTATTATAGGGACCTAACATGATAGCATAATAACATAACACCCATACCGCACAGTGGAGCTTTATAACACAGCTCATTACGGTATTTACATCCATACATGGGTGTACATATAACAACATCATCAAAGTATATATACCAAAACATATGCCAAATCATATATCAAAACATATATCAAACATATACTAACATCATATAGCATATATCAACTATCATAAAGCATATATCAATCACCATAAAGCATTTACTAAACCAATATAAAACAAATACTAAACCACCATGAAGCATATACCAAGCCATCATAATCAAATACTAAACCACCTTAAAGAAACTACCAACCACCATAAGCAATCACCAAACCACCGTATCAAAGTTGCTTTGCCTCAACCAACAAACAAGGAAGGATACATTGCCTGCATCTGATCTACCATCTCCCATGTAGCTTCGTCAGGTCCAAAGTGCTTCCATTGCACTTTAACTTGCTCAATTTCTCGGTTCCGAAACATGAGCACCTTTTTCTACAATATACACTGAGGTTCCGACTGGAATTCTCCATCTGGTTCCACCTGCAATATAGACCAATCAATTACATGATCAACATCTTTAACATACTTCTTAAGCAATGAGACATAGAAAACATCATGGACTTTCACTGTCGGAGGTAGTGCAAGTTGATAGGCTACTGGCCCAATCCTCTCAATGACATTGAAGGGTCCACAAAATTGTGGTGCTAGCTTGGCACATGATCCAATCCGCAAGGAGATCTTCTTCGGTTTGATGTGCAAGTACACCTGTTCCCCAACCTGGAAATCCTTGAACAACATGTTCATGTCTGCATAAATCTTCTGCCTATCATGTGTTTCCTTGAGATTCTTCTTGATCACTTGCATCTCTTGTTCCATGTCTGCCAACATATCTGGTCCAATCAATACTTTGTTAACCATATCACTCCAACTAATGGGAGTGTTACAACTCCGCCCATACAATGCCTCAAAAGGACTCATCCTCTGTGACTCCTAATAATTGTTGTTGTATGCAAACTCGACCAAAGGGAGGTACTCTTCCCACTTCCTTTGCTGATGCATTACATCCATCTTCAACATGTCCTCTAATATCATGTTGACCCTCTTCGTTTGTCCATTTATCTGCGGATGATAAGTTGTGTTGAAGGCCAACTTTTTGCCCAAACCTGCAAATAACTCCTTCTAAAACTTGGAAGTGAACTTCGCATCCCTATCTGACACAATCTTCTTCAGGACACCATGTAGTCTAACCACATCTCTGATGAATACATGTGCCACATCACTAGCTGAGAACGTAGACTTCATCGGAACAAAGTGTGCAACTTTTGTTAACTTGTCCACAATGACCATGATGGAATCATGCTGCTTCACTGTCTTTGGCAACCCTGTTATGAAATCCATGGAAATGACCTCCCATTTCCATTTTGGAATTGCGATTGGTTGTAGCAGTCCACCTGGATGTTTGCACTCTACCTTCACTAACTAACAATTGAAACATCTCGCCACAAACTCTACTACATCCCTTTTCAGATTCAGCCAATAGTAATATCTCTTCACTGCTGTGAGTGTCTTCTGATAACCTAGGTGACCTAAATACGGTTTCACATGAAACTCCCTCAAGTTCACCTTCTTGAGCTCACTGTTATCCGGTACATATATCCTGTCTCAGATTTTGACCAATCCATCTATTGTAAGACAATAGTCCAAGTCATGTGCACCTGCACCTGTACTTGTACCATCATTTGTACCTGTACCACCACCTGTGCCTGTACTTTGCTACAACCTGTGCATAATCTCCATATATATGACATCATGTTGTCCTGCTCGCAAGATCTTGTCCTGTAAATCTGTCCCACAAGAACTCATAGTTGCTGAGTGATTCACCTGTATCCGTCTACTAAGAGCATCTACCACCATGTTCTCCTTACCTTTGATGTACCTGATCTCGAAATCAAACTCGTTGATCGTGTCCAACCATCTAGCATGTCTGGCATTCAAATTCGGATGGTCAAACAAATATCTCAACCTAATGTGATAACCCATAAGCACAAACTGCCTGCCAAGAAGATAATGCATCCACATCTTCAGTGCATGTATAATCAGTGCTAGCTCAAGATCATGCATCGGGTAGTTCTGTTTGTGCTTGTTTAGTTTATGGGACTCGTAACATACCACCTATCCATCTTGCATAAGGACTCCGCCAAGTCCTCTCTTACAAGCATTTGCACATACTACAAACTCTTTTTCCGGATCTGAAATTTGTAGTATTGGTGCATGTGTCAGTAATTGTTTAAGCTGCACAAAGATAGTCTCACACTCTTCAGTCCATTCAAACTTCTTACCTTTCCTCTACAATGATGTGATGGGGTAAGCAATCTGGGAGAAGTTCCTGATGAACCTCCTATAGTATCCCACCAAACACATGAAAGATCTCACCTCATCCACACTCTTAGGAGCTACCCACTCCATGATGGCCTTTATCTTCTCTGGATCTACTACAATGCCTTCCTCGGAGACAACATGTCCCAAGTAGTGCACCTTAGTCTGAAAGAAACTAAAATTGTTGAGCTTAGTATACAATTGATACTCTCTAAACAACCTAAACATTGTTGCTAAGTGCTCGGCATGCTCTTCCTAATTTTTAGAATATACCAGTATATCATCAATGAACACAATAACAAACGTATCCAAATATGGACACAACACAGTATTCATCAAACACATGAATGTAGTTGGAGAATTAGTTAGGCCAAATGGAACAACAACAAACTCATAATACCAATACATGGTCCTGAACGCAGTCTTGTATATGTCCTCATCTTTGATGCATACTTGATGGTATCCGGATCTCAAGTCAATCTTTGAGAACACTGCTGCTCCCTTCAGCTGATCGAACAAGTCATCAATCCTCAAAAAAGGGTACTTGTTCTTGATTTTCACTTTGTTCAGTTGCCTGTAATCAATGCATAATATGAGGGTACCATCTTTCTTCCTCACAAACAAGACCGTGCGCCCCACGGTGATACACTTGGCCTATTGTATCATTTGTCCAACATTTCCTTCAGTTGCAATTTTAAGTCAACCAACTCATGTGTGCTCATCCTGTAAGGTGCTTTCGATGTTGGAGCTGCCTCTGGCACTAACTCAATAGAAAAGTATACCTCCCTATGCGATGGCAACTTTGTGATGTCGTTAGGAAATACATCCTTGAACTATTGTAAAACTAAGTATTTGTTCAACACATCTACATCCTCAACCTCCTTACCCTTATCACTATAAATATGTAATGCAAATAGCTTGCACCCTTTCCTGCAGCTATGCTTTGCTTGCATAGTTGTCACCATCCTAACTGATGTGGCTTTCTTCTTACCTTGCAAGACTCTTGGTTCCCCATTGTCATCAACACACTCAATAGCTTTGTCATAGCAGTCAATTTTTGGAATTCCCTTTTTCTCGTGAATGCGTTATGCTTGACGAGAGGTCCCGCGTTCAATTCTCAGAATGCCCCTTTAATAATATCAAGTACTTTGTTGCTCTAATTAAGAATGTCGCTTGTGATAGAGATGACGAGTTCAATTTTATGAATGTTGCTTATGATAGAGATTGCGAGTTCATTTTTTGGAATTCCCCTTTTCTCGTGAATATGTTAGCTCAACGAGAGGTCCCCAATACAATTATCATAATTACCTTTTAATAAGATTAAGTACTTTGTTACTCTGATTACGAATGTCGCTTGTGATGGAGACGGTGAGTTCAATTCTATGAATGTGGCTTATGATAGAGATCGTGAGTTCAATTCCTCCTTATTGAGAATTTTTTCATCTATTGTTGTTGATGTGATTCAATATAAATTTCATTTGCCTCACATTGAAAGCAAGGCTATCCTTTTATTTAATGTCGCTTAATAGAGTTCCTGAGTTCAATTCTTGAATTTCGTTTTTCTCATGAACGTGTTATGCATGCAATACCATTGAGTAGATTACAACTTCTTGAAAAACAAAATATTATTTTGAAATCTAAAAGCAACACTTTCGAAAACTATGGAAAGGGTTGCTTGATGATCAGTCGACGTATGTGCCCCTCTACTTCTTGAATCATTGGATTAGGCTATAGAGAATGTAGGTGCAATGTGAAACATGTAACCCGATAGTAACATAACTTCTAGTAGCAATCCTCCTTTCCTTGTATATGTGTATGGATGCTTGTACTTGTAAGATTACTGAACTAGAAGTCTAAACAACAATGTATAAATTAATTGAGAGAGGACATAAATTATAGAGGGTTTGTTTTACTCTGAGTATATTTTGGTTACTTGTGCCAACTTAACTAAAAGCAACCTTTGAGATTCACAAGAATTCGCTACATTTTTACTTCTTTTTCATAAACCTTCACAAGTTATATATCTTCATAACATTGGTATTTATTTTATGATTTTCATTTCATACCTTATATATATTGTGACCTGAAAACTGATTGATGTTGTAACACCCTCCTCCCACATCTACCCAAGCAACTGGCCAACCAGGGTAAACATGTGACGAGAGGCCATGATGATACGATTTGACCTCCTAAGTCACTTTAAGGAAGTGGAACCAACGTAAACACAGCATACAGACATCCAACATTGTCAACAGAACCCTTAGAGGACAAGTCAACCACTCAGACAACCTATCCCTGGGTCCCACTGTTGTTTTAGGTCTCTTGGACCATAGTTGTTCTCATGCTATGGACAAGGGAGCAACCAATAGCCTAAAGTTGCTCTGATAAGCCTGCTTGCCAGCGACTATGGACTAAAATTGTCAGTGTTGTGCCAGTGACCCTGGGATTTAAGCCACTTTTTCAGGTTCAGAGCCTAGGAGACTTCCCAGAACTGAACCATCTCTTCAAATTAGTAAAGTAACAGGGAAATGAAAGTAATAAAGTAAATACTTATTCAAGACCTTGGCTGGATACTTACTAGCCATGACAAGCATTTCGTCAAACATATCATTGACATGTAACCTACAGGTGTAAACAACATAATTAAGTGTATGAATCTCGTACTTATATGAGAATCGCTATGAATCATTGTTCCCTCATGCCATTTGCTGCATTATCATCCATTAGGTCATATGCACTTTATCCATTCACATACAAGTAAAAATATGTTGAGGGCCATACATAGTTGTTGTCATAAAATGTGCATATAACCAACATAATAGGAACAAAAATACAATAAACATATCAACCATCAAATCCATAAATACATCAGATTCTTTACACATGAGAATCAAGGGAATGGATTTCTCATTAATGAATGCAATGAACCAACCGGAGATGGGACTACCACGTTCCACCCGACCGTAGAAAGGCTGAGCCAAATCTCTTTTCAACCATTCACCCCCATGCCATATTCCAAGCATGAATGTGGGATGTCATAAAGCATATCAATCAAAACTCATCCACGGCTTCCAGAGGCCATCCACCTCAACCCATCAAACAGTGATTCCACCTCATGGTCGAACATCACAAAACCATCATGAGATCGGTCTCTATCCAAACCTTCTAGGACTCGAGAGAGTTTTCCAAACCAAGGCTCCAAGACTAGTAACTCAACCCACAACTGTTACGAGGCTCCAGAGCATTTGTCCAACCAAGGCTCTAGGACTAGTAACTCAATCCACCAAGGGCTCCAGATTGTTTATCCAACCAAGGCTCCAGGGCTAGTAACTCAATCCACCAAGGGCTCCAAAGTGTTTGTCCAAACAGGGCTCCAGGACTGGTACCTCAATCCACCAAGGGCTCCAAAGCGTTTTTCCAACCAAGGCTCCAGGACTGGTAACTCAACCCAATCTAAGGAAACACGAGAACCAACCAAAAACAAGCAATGAAAGTAAACCCACAAACACCATGGTTATCCAGGAAATGGCAAGGCTTGGCAATCCACTATCGATCTAGGTAATTGTCCATGCTAGTAATAGATCACAACCAAGAAATCACATGCATATGCCATGCATGCCAAAACTAGTGAAGAAAACTTACATGCAACTCGATACCTGCAAGAAAATTTGATGTAGTTGTTGATGTCGATGCCTTATTGCACTTTCCTGCTCTTCCTTTGCCTTCTTGCTACAAAAATTCAAGTATGCCACACCCTCCAAGAGTGCTCAAAGAAAACTCTAAGTGTCTAGGAGTATCAGAGAGAGAGATAAAAATGAGAGAGCTCCAACTCTGAAATTGACAAAAGGTTACTAGCTGATCCTCATAAGCCTTTTTATGAATGAGGCCTCTATTTTCTTCATTTTCCATTATTTTCCTTCATTTTCCTCCCCACATGCAACCTGTGACCTTTCACCTTCTTTTTCTCTTAATTTCTATTATTTTCATAAATAAATGTGGCAATATGCCTTTTAATGTTTTAGCCAATTTCCTTAGCCATAAGCAACCAAATGAACACCCCCTAGGATGTCTTGCCCAACATTCAGCTTGGAATAAGTGTCCCAATCATCCATGGTTATTGTTTTTAACATTTATTACATGGAATTTTCACCAAGGCTGTTACAGAACCCTCCCCCTTGGGGGACACCATCCTCGGTGTTCAATCACACATATATCTCAGAAACCTGCTAAAAGAAGACATAATGCTTATGGAGCTTTATACCACTGCTCGATCTAGTATTTACAATGAAAGATCTGCTCAAGACATAACATCATGACAACCTGACAACATACCGCATAGTGGAGCTTTATAACACAACTCATTACGGTATTTACAATGATCATTCTGCTGAGTGCCAACTCATATGACATCATAACATCGTGATAACATAACACCCATACCGCATAGTGGAGCTTTATAACACAACTCGTTACGGTATTTACATCCATGCATGGGTGTACATATAACAACATCATCAAAGTATATTTACCAAAACATATGCCAAATCATATATCAAACATATACTAACATCATGTCTAGGCATATATCCAAACATCATATAGCATATATCAACTATCATAAAGCATATATCAATCACAATAAAGCATTTACTAAACCAACATAAAACAAATACTAAACCACCATGAAGCATATACCAAGCCATCATAACCAAATACTAAACCACCATAAAGCAACCACCAACCACCATAAGCATTCACCAAACCACCATATCAAAGTTTCTTTGCCTCAACCAGCAAACAAGGAAGGATACATTGCCCACATTTGATCTGCCATCTCCCATGTAGCTTCAGTGGGTCCAAAGTGCTTCCATTGCACTTTAACTTGCTCGATTGCTTGGTTCCAGAGCATGAGCACCTTTTTCTACAATATATACTGAGCCTCCATGATGCAGGAGCATCTAAGCACTCATAATTAAAGGAGGAATCCAAAGCAGAGAAGGAGGAGACGTGGACCATCGGAGCAAAACAGGGGAAATTTCTGTTAAAATAGAGCTAATTTGATGGAATCAATAAGTCTCTAGAAGACTTTATTAAATGTAATCTGCCACATATGTATGCATTGTTGAGTGATTTGTGAGAGGAAATCAAGGAGAGGATTGATCGGATCCTTTCAGTGATCCGATCCAATATTCCTGTAAACGATGAACCTGTGTGTTCTATATATATCATGAGACAGTGATAGATAGGGGGTGGTAATTTGAATGAGAAAAATGTAATCAATAGGGAACTTGTTTCTAAGGTTGAAATGCCTTATCTTTTATTCAATACTGTGTATAATGAATAGATTATGTGTTCTGTGGATTTCCGTGTGTCTATATGTTTTTTTCAGTTCTTTTGTGTATATATGCGTTAATGGCTTGAAATCCCATTTTTAAGTGTGTTGATCGACCATCGATCATTGTAGGATCAATGGCGATCCAACAATATATTGTTATATATGAGTGTTCTGTGTGAAGGCAGAGTATGGTAGAGAACTGGGGTTTTAACGTAAAATCCATCAAAACAAACAGAAATCCAATTAAGGAGGAATGGCAAAGGAATTGGATGTCGACCGTCTGATCAACAAATCAAGAAATCAACGGTCATCGCACGACAGAGATGTGAGGGCGTTAATTCGTGAAGAAGTGGTTTCGCAACAGTGGAAGTGGTATTTAAGGTAGAAGAAATGTCGTAAGTGGTATTTTCCGATTGGCTCTGATTCCATTTAGTGGAGGACACGTAGCAGCGAGGAGGAGAGAGGAAACCACTTTTCAAGCAGTTAATCCTCGTGCTTGTTGTCCACCCAAAATTGTTGTGGAGCTTTGGATCAGATGAGGGTTGGATCTACGACGCAGAGTCAACAATTAGTTTCATTGGTTGAATGTAACAACAACCGTCGGATCAATGCCAAAACGATGGTCGCGATTTAATCACAGAGGTGAAGGGCTGGCGGACAATGAGATGGAATGCCGATTAAGCGATGCACTGATAGCTGTTGGATCGGAGGATACAATGGATGGCGAAGATTGGGCGATCAGAGATGGGAGTTCAGAGGAGTAAGTGTAGCCAAAAAGTGAAGGATGAGCTTGGACTCGATGATATTTATAGATGTGGGCTTATAGATTTTGAAGTCCGGCCCAAGGGTTCAAGTGGGGTTTTCCGTGTAATTTCCGTGAAGTTCTTGTGTAATTCAATAAATGAATGGTCCCGGGTTTTGAGGTAAAATCAATGTTTAATGCTTCCGATAGGTTTGTCAGCCCATAACCCATAGGCCTCAGGATCGATTCTGTAAATGAAAGGGGAAATTGGTTTACCCCCAAAATCTCCTTTCATCATTTGGTATCAGAGCAGGGAAAGGGAAAAGTTAAAGGGAAAGTTTTCCTGCGAGAAGGAAGAAGGAGTGCAAGTAGAAGGAGAGGAGGTACAGTTGTTAAAGCTAGAGAGTTATGGTCTTTACTATCATGTAGTGAACGGCAGCCGAAGGTGAGAAGACTTGCAGCAACCTAGAGCGAGGAGTGCTCAATTGGTTCCAGAGGAGAGAACCAAAAGGATGCCAAAAGAATAAAGCTCAGAGGAGGAAGCTTGGTGAGGTATCGTGTAGCAGAGGAAGACTGTTACTACAGAGGTTGGTTGCAGCTCACAGAAGATCATGAAGGCAGTTCCACTGAGAAGTGGGTAGAATTACTAAGGACAAGGAGAAGCATATGACCAGGAGGTCATAAATTTTTGTGCCTCGGGAGTCTGATGCAGGAGCATCCGAGCACTCATAATTAAAGGATGAATCAAAGCAGAGAAGGAGGAGACATGGACCATCGGAGCAAAACAAGGGACATTTTTGTTAAAATAGAGCTAATTTGATGGAATCGATAAGTCTCTAGAAGACTTTATTAAATGTAATCTGCCACATATATATGCATTGTTGAGTGATTTGTGAGAGGAAATCAAGGAGAGGATTGATCAGATCCTTTTAGTGATCCGATCCAATATTCCTATAAACGATGAACCTGCGTGTTCTATATATATCGTGTGACAGTGATAGATAGGGAGTGGTAAGCCAAGTGAGCAAAATGTAATTGATAGGGAACTTGTTTCTAAGGCTGAAATGCCTTAGCCGGTATTCAATACTGTGTATAATGAATAGATTATGTGTTCTGTGGATTTCCGCGTGTCTACATGTTCTTTTCAGTTCTTTTGTGTATATATGTGTTAATGGCTTGAAATCCCATTTGTAAGTGTGTTGATCGACCATCGATCACTGTAGGATTGATGGCGATCCAACGAAATATTGTTATATATGAGTGTTCTATGTGAAGTCAGAGTATGGTAGAGAACTGGGGTTTTAACGTAAAATCCATCAAAACAAGAGAAAATCCAGTTAAGGAGGAATAGTGGAGGAATTGGATGTCGACAATTCGATCGAAAAATCAAGAAATGAACAGTCATCACATGACAGAGATGTGAGGGTGCTAATTCGCGAAGAAGAGTTTCGCAACAGTGGGAGTGGTATTTCGGGTGGAAGAAATGTCGTAAGCGGTATTTTCTGATTGGTTTCGATTCCATTCATTGGAGGACACGTAGCAGCGAGGAGGAGAGAGGAAACCACTTTTCAGGTGGTTAATCCTCGTGCTTGTTGTCCACCCGAAATTGTTGTGGACCGTTGGATCAGATGAGGGTTGGATCTACGGCACAAAGTCAACGATAAGTTTCGTTGATCAGATGTAACGACAACCGTTGGATCAATTCCAGATCGACGGTCGCGATTAATCGCAGAGGTGAAGGGCTGGTAGATAGTGCGATGGAATGCCGATTAAGTGATGCACCGATAGCCGTTGGATCGGAGGATACAATGGACGGCGGAGATTGGACGATCAGAGATCAGAGTTCAGAGGAGTAAGCGTAGCCAAAAAGCGAAGAATGAGCGTGGAGCCGACGATATTTATAGATGTGGGCTTATAGATTTTGAAGTCCAACCCAAGGGTTCAAGAGGGGTTTTCCATGTAATTTCGATGTAGTTCCTGTGTAATTCGATAAATGAATGGTCCCGGGTTTTGAGGTAAAAGCAATGTTTAACGCTTCCGATATTTTTTTGGGCCCATAACCCACAGGCCTCAGGATCGATTTTGTAAATGAAAGGGGAAATTGGTTTACCCCCAAAATCTCCTTTCATCACTCCAACTGGAATTCTCCATCTAGTTCCATCTACAATATAGACCAGTCATTTACATGATCAACATCTTTAACATACTTCTTAAGCAATGAGACATGGAAAACATCATGGACTTTCACTGTTGGAGGTAGTGCAAGTTGATAGGCTACTGGCCCAATCCTCTCAATGACACTGAAGGGTCCAAAAAACCATGCTGCCAACGTGGCACATGATCCAATCCGCAAGGAGCTCTTCTTTGGTTTGATGCACAAGTACACCTGTTCCCCAACTTGGAAATCCTTGAACAACATGTTCCTGTCTGCATAAATCTTATGCCTACCCTGTGCTTCCTTGAGATTCTTCTTGATCACTTGCATCTCCTGTTCCATGTCTGCCAACATATTTGGTCCAATCAATACTCTGCTAACCGTATCACTCCAACTAATGGGAGTGTTACAACTCCACCCATACAATGCCTCAAAAGGTCTCATCCTTAATGACTCCTGATAATCGTTGTTGTATGCAAACTCAACCAAAGGGAGGTACTCTTCCCACTTCCTCTACTGATGCATTACATATATCTTCAACATGTCCTCTAATATCATGTGTACCCTCTTTGTCTGTCCATCTGTCTGTGGATGATAAGTTGTGGTAAAGGCCAACTCTGTGCCCAAACCTGCAAATAACTCCTTCTAAAACTTGGAAGTGAACTTCGCATCTTTGTCTGACACAATCTTCTTCGGGAAACCATGTAGTCTAACCACATCTCTGATGAATACCTGTGTCACATCACTAGCTAAGAACGTAGACTCCATCGGAACAAAGTGTGCAACCTTTGTTAACCTGTCCATAATGACCATGATGGAATCATGCTGCTTCACTATCTTTGGCAACCCTATTATGAAATCCATGGAAATGACCTCCCATTTCCATTCCAGAATCGTGATCAGTTGTAGCAGTCCACCTAGATGTTTGCACTCTAACTTCACTAACTGACAATTGAAACATCTCGCCATAAACTCTACTACATCCCTTTTCAGATTCGGCGAATAATAATATCTCTTCACTACTGTAAGTGTCTTCTAATAACCTGGGTGACCTGATTACGGTTTTGCATGCAACTCCCTCAAGGTCACCTTCTTGATCTCACTGTTATCCGGTACATATATCATGTCTCAGAACTTGACCAATCCAACTGTTGTAAGACAATAGTCCAAGTCATGTGCACTTGCACCTATAATTGTACCACTACCTATACCTGTACTTGTACCATCATTTGTACTTTTACCACCACTTGTGCCTGTACCTGTACCTGTACTCTATTGCAACCTGTGCACAATCTCCATATAATTACATCATGTTTTCCTGCTCACAAGATCTTCTCATGTAAATTTGTCCCTCAAGAACTCATAGTTGCTGAGTGATTCACCTGTATCCGTCTACTGAGAGCATTTGCCACCCTGTTCTCCTTAATTTTGATGTACCTGATCTCAAAATCAAACTCGTTGATCGTGGCTAACCATCTAGCCTGTCTGGCATTCAAATTCGAATGGTCAAATAAATATCTCAACCGAATGTGATCACTCATAAGCACAAACCGCCTTCAAAGAAGATAATGCCTCCACATCTTCAATGCATGTATAATCGTTGCTAGCTCAAGATCATGCATTGGGTATTTTTTCTCATGCTCGTTTAGTTTCCGGGACTCATAACATACCACCTATCCATCTTGCATAAGGACTCTGCCAAGTCCTCTCTTGCAAGCATCTGTACATACTACAAACTCTTTGTCCGGATCTGAAATTTGTAGTACTGGTGCATGTGTCAGTAATTGCTTAAGCTACTCAAAGATAGTCTCACACTCTTCAGTCCATTCGAACTTCTTACCTTTCCTCTACAATGATGTGATGGGGTAAGCAATCTGCGAGAAGTTCCTGATGAACCTCCTATAGTATCTTGCCAAACCCATGAAAGATCTCACCTCATCCACACTCTTAGGAGCTACCCACTCCATGATGGTCTTTATCTTCTCTAGATCTACTACAATGCCTTCCTTATAGACAACATGTCCCAAGTAGTGCACCTTAGTCTGAAAGAAACTAAATTTGTTGAGCTTAGTATACAACTGGTGCTCTCTCAATAACCTAAACACTTTTGTTAAGTGCTCGGCATGCTCTTCCTCATTTTTAGAATATACCAGTATATCATCAATGAACACAATAACAAACTTATCCGAATATGGATGCAACACACTATTCATCAAACACATGAATGTAGTTGGAGAATTAGTTAGGCCAAATGGAACAACAACAAACTCATAATACCCATACATGGTCCTGAACGCAGTCTTGTATATGTTCTCCTCTTTGATGCTTACCTAATGTTATTCGGAGCTCAAGTCAATCTTCGAGAACATTGTTTCTCCCTTCAGCTGATCAAACAAGTCATCAATCCTCGACAATGGCTACTTGTTCTTGATAGTCACTTTGTTCAGATGCCTGTAATCAATGCATAATATGAGGGTACCATATTTCTTCCTCACAAACAAGACCGGTGCGCACCACGGTGATACACTTGGCCTCATGTATCCTTTGTCCAACATTTCCTTCAGTTGCAAATTTAACTCAACCAACTCAGGTGTGCTCATCTTGTAAGGTGCTTTCGATGCTGGAGCTACCCCTGGCACTAACTCAATAGAAAATTCTACCTTCGTATGCGATGGCAACTCTGTGATGTCCTCAGGAAATACATCCTTGAACTGTTGTGAAATCAAGTATTTTTCAACACATCCTTGAACTGTTGTAAAACCAAGTATTTGTTCAACACATTTGCATCCTCAACCTCCTTACCCTTATCACTAGAAATATGCACTGCAAATAGCTTGCACCATTTCTTGCAGCTACACTTTTCTTGCATAGGCATCACCATCCTAACTGATGTGGCTTTCTTCTTACCTTGCAAGACTCTTGGTTCCCCATTGTCATCAACACACTCAATAGATTTGTCATAACAGTCAACCTTGGTTCTATGTAGATACAACCAATCCATGACCAATAACATAATGTATGAACCCAACGGTAATACATTCAAATGTGTTGTTGTAGGCATACCATTTAAGTCAAATGTGCAAGATCTTACCCAATGTTGAAGTTGCTTCTTCGTACCTGTAGCCAATTGCACTAACCAAGACTTTGCATGAAATTCCTTACTCAAACCACACTTATCCACTAAGTCAGGACTAACATAGTTATAATTAGATCCAGGGTCAATCAAAATAGAAATAACTTGATCACAAAGCTTACCGTCCATCTCAATGATAGATGTTTGGTGTTATGTCTGCATGTTGTCCACGGTTGCATAGATATGAGGAATACTTTGGCCTACATCTCTAACAGTCTGTGCATCCTATGCATTGTATATCTAAGGTCTACCATTTTGATGTTGCGGACAATCTCTCCTAAGGTGATCTTTACCACAAGTCCAACAATGCACGAGATCCTTACTCTGCTCCTAAGGCTGATGTCCTTGTCCTCTATCTAATGCATTGAACTTCTTAGGTGGTGCAACATTCTCCTTGTTATCTATACCTTGTGGCCTTGCTCGCTTTTTATCCCATTTTCCTTTGTTCTTTACATTACCTCTCCAGTCTAGCTTAGTCTCAGTTCTACGCTTTGATTATTCATAGCAATGCTTTAGCTTTCGAATGGCCTCCTCCAATGATCTAGGCTCATCGAATTCAATCATGTCTTTGAATGCAACTAGTAGTCCACTAATGAATCTTTGAATATTAGCCTTCTCCTCCTTGAGGTAAGGCACATACCTCAATAGTTCCAAGAACTTACTGGTGTACTCATCATCTGTCATGGATCCCATTTTTAGTTCATAGAATTATTTTTCCCTGTCATCGAAGTATCTCTCTGAAAAATACTTCTTCTTGAATAGCTGCTCAAACTCACTCCAAGTCAGATCTTCCTCATCTATATCTTTGACATTCTTCACATCTTCCCACCAGATGTCTGCTTTACCTTTAAGATTGAAAATAACCACTCTAGCTTTCATGTTCTCTAAGTAGTCATGCAACCTAAAAAAGTTCTTCATACCAAGCAACCATGCCTCTGCATCCTGTGATTTGTAGAAATTCTCACTGTAGATCAACAGATTATGCAATATACTAAAGCAAAATACAAGATCTACTCCTACAACAAACTTGCGAAAGCTTAATCAAATATGAGCAAGATCAAATAGAACACATATAACTGAGAATGAGAAATCAATTACACATGAAGAGAGAAGAATAACCCTGGGAAAGCCTCAGCCTAAAACCCCAATCTCTGTATTATCATACAAGTGGAAATATGTTCAGATTACAAAAAGAATCAACTCACAAGCTATCTTGCTTTCTCTGCAATCAAACATTACAGCTCACAGACTGAATAGACACAAGATGTGCCTTCCCTCAGCCCTCCAAGCCTCCTATTTCCTTGCGCAGTTTTTCTTGGGGTACAATGATGCCACCTGTGTGATTGGCCTCATCACACACTCACTAAACTGAAAAAGTAACTGCGCAATCTCCAAGGAATGAATTCCTTCTGCATGCAAGAGATATCCTCCATGGAATATTCCTGCAACTGATAGTACACTATCCCATCATCTGATCTCAACTGGGTCTCTGTCTGAACTGACATGCATGAGTTATTTATGAGAGAATATTCAGTTATCTGAAGTGCAGCAGCTACATGCATGCATGCATTAACTCGCTGAACTCACAATTAGTTCAACAAACTATTTGAACTAATCTAACTGGATTTAACTCAGTTAATTGAGCTAACTAATTACAACTCAAATTACAAGTCATCCTTATCTCTTTAACTAAGGGATAAATTCCTCAATTTATGGGATAACTGTTGCATGTCCCCACATAGACTTCATGTTTGATTTTCTACAACTAATTAACTCAAGATGAATTAATTAATTATTTTACAAACAGCTACTAAGATCAAATTCAAATTTTACTTCTCTATTTTAGTTCAGGGGCTAACTAAAATAGGAAGGTATCCCGAAATGTTATTTATGGCAGTGCTAATTTTAACACTTCTATATTTAGCATTTCTTGTTGCTATTTTCAACATGATATTTGTATCTCTCCATCAAAAGTAGGTGGTTTTGCCTTCTTAAACTCATCTAGCAAGTATCCCCTATCATTCCTCCTACAAGGATGATAACGATGACAATCATAGTGCATATCTGAATTAGAACTAGAATCATACCCACATCTATCCCTTCTCCTCTCTGGAGTATCTAGCAATCTTCCATCTGATCCAGGTGGATATTGGTGGCCACCCGCTAATTCCACTTGGATCCCCTCTAGTGCTTCTTACAGTTTTTTTCAGTTTCCTTAATTATAGCACAGTTTACTATTTTTAGCAGTTTTTCGGGTCCTAAACTTCCGGAGCCGTTTTGAGGCCCTAAACGACGTTTTTTGGGAAATCCACCACAAGCGATTTTTTTGATAAAAATCGTCTTTTCCGTCGTAGTCCTCGAAGAGATCTTTCCAACGGGCTATCATGCACGTCAAACAGAGATAGTACGACCAATTCGCGACCCCGGGAAGTTGATGTACCAACTTACCCAAAAACGGGGCCCACAATTTGGCGTTTCATCTTCTAGGGTTAGGTTTTGGAATGTGAAGGGTTTTCCATTGTTTCTCAACAATAAATAGGCCCTCGAGCCTCATTGTAACACAGTTCAAAACAGTTCAGAGGCATGTAGCCGACACATCTCTTCTCAGAGATAAGCTACCATCGCCCTAGCTGGGTTATTTCTATTTGTAAGCATATTTCAGTATTCTCCATTAATGAAATGAAGTATTATTTCCGCTGCATCTCTATTTTTATGGTTATCGCATCTCTGTATTTATGGTTATCTCTGTAATCTATTGCGTTCCTGCTTAAATCCGGATCAGTGGTATCAGAGCGGTCTGCTTTTCTCTATTTTTCTTTGCATGTCCCCAACGAGGTCGGGATATAAGGAGTTAGGGCTTGAATTGGTCGAACCTTTGCAAGAACAGCCTCGCAAATCTCGACGACCTCCCATGGCAGATGAGAAGAAAGACGAGGGGGCAGGAGATCCTATCAAAATCTTGCTCGAAGAAGCCCTCGAGCGGCAAAGGAACACGATGATGGATAGCTTTGCGCAGATCCTTCAGCGGCTACCCAGAGGCGACGCATCGGCTTCCAACAGCTACTCTGGAAATGCCACACCGTTTAAGGTACAAGTTAATTTTGAAATCCCCATCTTCGAGGGTCAAATAGATGCAGATGCCGTAGATAAATGGTTAAATCTACTAGATGGGTATTTTTCTGTTCATGAATTTTCAAGTCGGGAAAAGATTGTTTTCGCTCTTCTTAAAGCAGCCCCCCACGTCAAGGACTGGTGGGAAACATACTGCGAGCAGAAGGGTGAAAGTACAGGCTCACTGTTTTCAGCTGCCCCCACTTGGAATGATTTCCGGGATGCCATCAAGGAGCAGTACTACCCTGTCAAAAGCTATGAGGAAAAATACATCAAATGGACCACACTGCGGTAGGGACGAGACCAAGATGTGTCGGAGTTCACAAACATTTTTCATGCCCTTCGCACACAATTGGGTATCAAAGATTCTGAGCTGCATCTGGTACTCAAATACCGCGGCTGCCTACATAGATACATCCAGGAAGAGATGGAGTTCTTGAACATCTCATCACTCGGCACAGCATACCGATACGCTGTCAAAATCGAGCAAAAGTTCAAACAGAAGAAGCGAGACTTTGGATCTGTAAATCCAAAGCCCAAAGGACAAAGCCAAGGCGGGGTGACCCAAGACAACCCATCGAAGCCGCAAGAAAATAACAACACCACGAAGCCGAAGAAGGACACAGGAAAGTGGTGTGAGTTCCACAAGAGTCCCACTCATAACACAAGTGAGTGTCGGACCAAGCAGTCGCTGGTGGCCGAGTTGAAGGCTTCCGAATCAGATGCATGTTCCGACTTTGAGTCAGAACCCGACAAGGGGAATGACAAAGGGAAGCAGATCATTGATGCGGATCCCAGCGCCACTGTTGCTACTGCCAAGATCCAGAAAAATGAGCCCGAAGATCCAGAGGAGGGGGAACGTCTTTTCCACTCACAGATGTGGGTGAAGGGTTCGCCGCTGCAATTCATTGTCGACAGTGGCAGCCAAAAGAACCTCATTTCAGTAGAGGTCGTGAAGCGGTTGGGCCTACCAACTACACCACACCCATAGCCGTACAGTATCGGTTGGCTTCACGAAGGACGAGATCTCAAAGTTCACCAGCAGTGCCGCCTTCCCTACAGCATCAAGCCCTTCACAGATGAGGTGTTGTGTGATGTTACACCTCTGGATGTTTGTGATGTACTATTAGGCCAGCCATACTTGTGGAGGCGACATGCTGTGTATGAGTCAAGGCCTCGCGCTGTCATCATTTCTTTGGATAATTCATTATACAGGATACCGGAGGTAGCCCCACCTACCGCCACCTCTTTGATCACTGCTAAGAAAGGTAGCAAGCTCATCTCACAGACTAGGAAATTTATTTTCTGTCTGGTTTGCTCCCAAAGTAAGGGGAAGATCGTTGCTACATCCATGACCCCCGTGAAGGGTTCCTCCACACAGCAGCAGCAATAGAGGGATATAGTCGTGACAGAACACAGGAACAACTTCTCCTTACCCGGAGGGGTACCACATAAGTTTCAGGTGGGAGACAAAGTTTGGTTACATTTGTAGAGGGAGCGCCTTACCAGAACCCATCAGAAACTCCAACCACTTTGACATGGTCCTTACACCAATAACAAGGCTACGGGAAACAATGCTTTGAAGCACAACATTCCTCCATTCCTTCGCTTGCACCGAGTGTTCAATGTCGACCGCCTTCGGCCATACTTTCCACCATTACTAGACACATCCGACATTGCAGAACAACTCACACCCACAGAGTTAAATCCAGCTTGCATGGAACAAGCTGCAACTGATCGGATCATGGACACACAGATCAAGCACACTCGCCAGCAGAATATCCAACTGTATCGAGTTGTCAAAGCAGGACAACTCCTTCACCAGGGCAAGTGGCTCACCAGGGACCAAGTGCAACAGAAGTTCCCTCATCTCATGGAGGAACTCAACGCAATGGGGACCATTGCTTCCTAAGGGGGGAGGAATGATCCAGGTGGATATTGGTGGCCACCCGCTAATTCCACTTGGATCCCCTCTAGTGCTTCTTACAGTTTTTTTCAGTTTCCTTAATTATAGCACAGTTTACTATTTTTAGCAGTTTTTCGGGTCCTAAACTTCCGGAGCCGTTTTGAGGCCCTAAACGACGTTTTTTGGGAAATCCACTGCCAGCGATTTTTGTGATAAAAATCGTCTTTTTCGTCGTAGTCCTCGAAGAGATCTTTCCAACGGGCTATCATGCACGTCAAACGAAGATAGTACGACCAATTCGCGACCCCGGGAAGTTGATGTACCAACTTACCCAAAAACGGGGCCCACAATTTGGTGTTTCATCTTCTAGGGTTAGGTTTTGGAATGTGAAGGGTTTTCCATTGTTTCTCAACAATAAATAGGCCCTCGAGCCTCATTGTAACACAGTTCAAAACAATTCAGAGGCATGTAGCCGACACATCTCTTCTCAGAGATAAGCTACCATCGCCCTAGCTGGGTTATTTCTATTTGTAAGCATATTTCAGTATTCTCCATTAATGAAATGAAGTATTATTTCTGCTGCATCTCTGTTTTTATGGTTATCGCATCTCTCTATTTATGGTTATCTCTGTAATCTATTGCGTTCCTGCTTAAATTGGGATCACCATCTCTAACTGTATCATTTGTATCTAGTCGACGATCATCATGCGATCTACTACTGTATGCCCCATTAGTTTTATCTTCCTGCTCATGACTAAACCGTAGTGGTCCTTATCGCTGCAAATCCGACAAGCTCTGAAGTATTCCTGCATTCACCTCTGCTAACTTTTCCTGTGACTATACGGTTCTGTCATTATCTGCCTTACAACTCCTTATCTCCTCCTTTAAACTTCTCAATGTAAATGCTAAGTCAGAGGGGTTCCCACCACCATACTGCTCTTTGGATTTGTAGGGAGAGTCTCTTTAGTCAACCATCTTGCTAGTCATTTGATATTTCTTCCTGCAAGGCATAATATCTTAGATAAACCAAATCACAATAAACCAACGTACCTTAGTATAGCTCGGGGAGGATACTTCTCTACAAGATCACCAAATCAACGTGATACATGTACAACATAATCATAACAACATGTAGACATACACCAATAGATGTATCAACACACAAACATCACTCTAATTAGGATCCAGTCATCAATGCAAGGACATATCTGTTATACTCCTATAGGAATGGGTGTCATATTTCATGATTGACTTGATGGGCTCTGTAATATGTTCATCCTTTCCTTGCTGCAAAGGTTTTCGTATTATCAAAAAATCAAAAGATTTAAAAAATGTAAAGAGGGTATGCCCTAAAAGAAAAATCAAAGGGTAAAAAGAATAAAATGGTCAAAAGAAAAAATGAGAAGAAATGAACCCCAAATAAAGAAAGACCAGGAAAGTGTGCAAGTCCAAATGCCACTATTATTTCATTTTTTGTAAATAAAGCATTGTGTGCAGCTTGTTGAACTTCATGCCACAATTGATGAATGGCCAAACAGCTTAATCTTGGCCATTTCATGTTTGAATTTCCTATTTTAGAGATAGAAAATAAAATATGTCCAAACTGTTTAATCTTGGTAGATAAGTAGATAGGTAGAGAAGCAAAGGAGCTCAACTGCTTAATCTGAGCCCTTGGAAGTAATAAGTGCAGACTTAGGTAGGCTCACCATGAAAAGAAAAGAAAAGTTGAAAAGGTTTTGCCAGTCTAAGTGCACCCAAGAAAGAAGAAAAAATTTTAGGCAGAGTAAGTGGGGTAGGTAGAATAATGTTGTAGAATGAGACTTGTGATAGATTTTGTCTCTCAAAATGTTCATCTTACTATTATCACAAGTGCCATGGCAGATATTTTGATGCAGCTCAAGCGAGGCAGATTTCATAACTAATTTCCCTTCATGCTTCTCCCTAAAAACACTGACTAATTCCCCCCCTTCAAGTGTTAAGATCTGCTTAATATCACTCACAAAACACTCCATCTCATTTCATAAAGTGCCTAGTAATATCACATAAACCTTTTTTTTTCCCTAAGCCTAAGTTTATCACTTAGTGCTTACATTTACATTTCTTTCATTAATTATTAACACTTATTATATAAATCCTTTGCAAAACCCTTATCCCGTATTATACTAATATATTAAAATCCCTGCAATATTAATATTCCCGCCCCCCGGTTAGCTATAACCATAGTCACTATCCAAAAGGAATTAAAGGTTTATTTGAAACCTTTTAATAACCTAAACCCTGTGCACTATCATGAGATTAATTAACCCCACGTTAATTAATAGCCAAACCCCCGGGAACCAATAAAATCATCCCCAAAACCATTAAAAATATTTGTTTATAAAACTGGGCCCGCACAATTAAACCCCCACCATATTCCATACGCGCCCGCTGTCAGATCTCTGCTTCGCCATCCAACGGTCCGCATCCATTTCGTGACCCCCACTGTTGCCGATGTTTAACTCTTGGGGAACTGGCGGTATTGCCACCATACCTTTGCCACGTGGCACGCTCCCGGGGTGCTTGCTCCCTCCTCGCCCGATACCGCCCAGCCCCAAAAAGCGGTGCAGGCAAAACAACTTACCACCCTCCCGTTGACCCTTTACTGACGTCATCAGCTGACGTCCTCCGCCCTTTGCTGACGTCACTACCACATCACCCGCCAAGTCACCTGCCATGTCGTCTGTCCCGTACTCCTGCTGACGTCATGCTTATGTCATCCGTCCATTGAAATAAAATCTCCCGCCAAACTTCATTTTTCTCGAATAAAGAGAAAAAGGGTCATTTTTGCTATGTTTTTGTTTGAGAATAGCGCTCCGGGTATCGTATATACCGATCTCGCATTTCCAGTGTTTCAACCACCTCCGGACTACAAAAGCTCCATCAACGAGCTCGCGGACTCAACCAAGTTGCCCTTTTATAGTTTTCTTCCTTGTAATATAGTTCGAACCAGCACAGAAGGACTTCCAAGCTTGGAGAAGAAGTAAATAAAGAAGTGAACAGGGATACTTGCTGCCCTACCAGTGGACCATCAGAGACATGATTTATTAGAGAAAAGTGGTGAGAAGTCACGTTGGCAGTTCCATTTTTGCCAGACAGCGGTGAGCCAGGGTCGGTTCAACATCAAAGAGTATCAGATCAAGCATTAAAGAGTATCAGTGCAAAATTAAAGGCAAGTCAACTTAGAATTAAAGAATATCGGAGTCGACAAAGAGAAGCACATCAGAAGTTAAGAGCACATTTAAGGCAAGCAGTTAGCGCAGAGCTACTACAAGACAGTTGCAAGCCGAACCCTAAAGGCCTGCCTACATCAGTTATCTTTCTCGAGCCACTTCTATGTTGCTTGTAAATCACTTTAGGTTAAAATCTAGATATTATCTCACAACTTTTATGAGATAGTTTGTACATATTTTGTTGTATAAATACCCTCTTCATTAGAGTTTTGAGGAGGTTGGGTATGTGTAGATTTTCTAGACTCTGCTGTAATACTGAATATTTGGAATACAAAGCTGTTGGAAACAACTCTTGCCTGGCTTATTGAATGAAGAATTGAAGCATAGGACTTGTCACAGAATTCTTGAATCAAACTCCGGATCAATAAGTCCCTTATATCTTGTGTTTTACTGTTTACTATATCATATGTGTTTCATAATCTGAATGATAAAGAAAAAGGATAATTCAGAATTTGCTTGATTGCACTCTGTTTTCAATCTTTATTATTCTCTGTGTTTTCTTTGGAATTAACATAAATGGTGAATTCTTAATTGCTCCTATTTACTGATTGTCTCATGTTGGGTATTTGCTAAGGAATTCTTAACTGCTCCTTATCGGTAATCATCCATTTTACCTCTTTCAATATGTTGAAGGATTATTAATTTCCCTTCACCCATTTGAGTCCATTCCATCTGATTCCAGCCTTTATTTGTTCCATGTTTGACTACCTTGCTCTGTGATACCATCCTCTGTTAGAAACCAAATCCAGAAAGCCATCTTCTTTGACTCCATCATGCCCAATGGACTGAACTCTTCAGTTTTACTTCTTTGTTCTATTGAATCTCACCACCCAAACTAAAAAAAAAAACCCTTGAACTTCATAACTAGCCTAACACCTTTAAAAACAAAGCTAAATCATAAAGAGAGAGCCCTCTCTGGATACAGATTGGCTAGATTTTGTATCTAAAAGATTGGTCTGTGGTTACCTTGGCCGTATTCCCTTTCTTACAACTTTTGGGAACAACTTGAGTGATAACATCATTGGCGACTCCACTGGGGACCTGAATAATTGTTTGTTACTATTGTTTATTTCATAAGCTACAGATGGAGCCTGAAGTTAGCCAGGTAGCCTTTGAAACTGCTTTTGCTTTGCAATTGCAGAAGTAAATAAATGCTGCTTCAATCTATCTCCGGTCTAGTTTATGTATTGAACAGTTGTTTTCAAACACTTGACCAGTTCCTTTTTTTTCAGAAAGTCTTTAGGATAAGTTCAAAACTCCCACATCTAAAAACCTCCTAGAAGATACTGTTAAAGTTGTATTAGCAAACCTATTCCAAGAAAAAAAAAATCAAAAACATACCTAGAAACTGGGTTCAGAAAGGATTCATTACACCAGATCAAATCCCGATCCTAATCCTCCACCTGTGTTTGAAAATCCTAATCTGATTCCTAAGATTCTTAGGAGCCAAGAGAGCCAATGAAATTCTGTTACTTCACACCTTGACAAACATTTGTAGAACTCCATTCAAATTGAGCTTACTTCTGAAAAAACAGCAAACCTTTCTGTGATTACTACAGCTTCTCCAAGTTCACCATCAGCACCTCCGACTACTTTTTCCACTCCTCCATCTGTAACTCTCATTCCCATTGTTATCACTATTCCTCTAGTTCTCACATCTGTTTCTACAACCATGGAAAACCGGTATACTCCCCTAAACTTACCTACAAATCCAGGGGCCATGCCCCAAGATTATCAGAGTAAAATCACCTATTTTATTTGTATTGGCACTTACACAGCTCAACAACATACCAAGAAAATGACCGACTATTTTGAGAGAACTATGAGAGTCATGATGATGATGTCAAAATGAAAGTATTTGTTCAAAGCTTAACTAGAGATTTCAGAACCTGGTTTAGAGCCCTCCCTGCAAACAGTATCAATGATCCACAAGCTCTTTGTCAGACCTTCTTGAACAGATGGGAAAATAAGAAAGATCCTCTCCACATTTTATCAGAATATGAAAACTTAAGAAGAGGTACACAAGAAACTGTCCAAGATTACTGTGCCAGATTCAATAATATCTACAATGCTATTCCTCAAAATCTCAGACCTCCTCCGAATTTGGCTTTGATTAAATTCCCTGATGCATTTGACTCTGATACGACATACCAACTTAGGGAAAGAGCTCCTCGAAACTTAGAAGAGATGCAGAGTATAACTGTCAGCGTTGAGGCCAATCTGATATCCAAACGATGTAGAGCCAGAGCTGAAAGGAGGACACCTTTCAAAGAAGAACCTTCTGCCTTTGAACAGAAATTAGATGCTATCATTAAAGTAATGGACAGACTTGGAGATAGAGTAGAAACAATTGAAATAAAATCCCCTTGGGATCTTCAACCAAGCAACACCGGGAGAAATTCAAGTTTCAGGAAGAACCAAAATCCTAACACTGGAAAGACAGGGCTTGACCAAAATATTAGGCCCCCATTTCAAGAAAACTATGCTGAAGCCTCAACTTCTGATGAACCAACAGAAGACACTCAAATTAATTTGATGGGACTCAACAATGAACAACAAGTTTTCTTGACCCAAGAGGATCAAGAAGCTCACATTGTGAAACAATTCCAAACTCAGTCAGGTGAATCGTTTGACTTTAGGGAGGGATATGATACAGCCATTTATGAAGTCCACAAGCAATACAATCTGAGGAGCAGAAGAATAGATGTCCCTGAAATCAGCAAACATAAAAATATCAACCAGCCCAACAAAGGTAAGGTCACTTCCCCCCCTGTACATATTAGTTCTAGAACAGATCCTAACCCTAACAACCCAATTGTTGAAGATATATCATATAATCAGCCACCTAACAGACAACCTTCCACTGCTATTCCTGCTAAAGAAAAATAAGAACAGCTTCTAGAACATGATTTGGAAGAAACTTCAGCCCATAAACCTACGCCTCATGAAGAAGAGAAAAACGCAGAAAATTCATTTGTCCGAATTATAAAAACTTAGACCGAGAAACCTTTCAATTTTGAGATAGAAGTAGGCAAACTAAAGATAGTTGTTCCTTTATCAGAATTAGCTAAACATGATGTCTACAGAAGTCAAATCAGTAGATCACTCAAAATTTCTGTAAACGAAGATTCAGTAAATGTTTTTGATGACCAACCTGAATTGATATTCGGCCCTGAAATAAATGGAAAAACAACAGAGGGAGAAGTTCCTCCTTTCTATGTGGCTCTAAACATTCATGATAAAATACTCCATAATGCCATGTTTGATTCTGGTGCTTCTCATAACTTAATGCCTAAATCTGTAATTGAGAAGCTTGACCTTGACATCACCAGACCATATAAAGATCTTTTCTCTTTTGATTCAAGTCAGGTCAAATGTTTGGGTTTAATCAAAGACTTATGTGTGTCACTAGTCCAATATCCTACCAAAACTATCTTAATGGACATAGTAGTAGCTGATATTCTACCCAAGTATGGTATGTTATTTTCTAGATCTTGGGGTGCAGAGCTTCAAGGATCTCTATAGTTGGACATGTCATACGCTACTATTTCAGTGTTTGGTCAACCCAAGAGACTATACAAAGAAACCTTAATGAAGTATGTAGTAAGTAGTCAAGAGAAACCTCAAAATTTCCCTATCTACTCAGTACATTCAGATTTAGATTCTTTTATCCTTTACAATGCTAAAATTGGTCCCCCACATGCAATGAAAGGTCTAGCAGATGAAACAAAAAAAACAACAAATGAAAGGTATAGTGTCCGATTCCAAAAAATTTCTGAAAATCATGAAACATCAGATAAATCAGGTGAAACTAATAAATCAGATCTCCTGGTAAGACAGATCCCTGAAGCTCCAAATACTAATTATAAACATGAAATCCTTTGGTACTTAGAATTTGATGGTTTTGTGAACAAATTAAGAGCAGGGGCAGGAGTCTGGGTGCACAATCTTCAAAACAATTATGCTGAAGGTCATGCCTATAGATTAAACTTTAGATGCACTAACAATATGGTTGAATATGAAGCTTTGTTGCTAGGTCTGAAACTAATCAGGAAGTTAGGAGCAACTAGAGTGTTAGTCATGGGAGATTATGATTTAATCATCCAACAGATAAAAGGGAAGTTCTTGACAAATGATCTCAGATTGAAAGAGTACAGAGGGGCAGCCATAGAGATCCTCAACATGTTTTTGGAAACTCAGCTTGCCAAAATCCTGAGAAAACACAGCTGGCAAGCTCATAGCCTAGCAATGCTTGCCAACACCTGCAAATTGCCATTTGAACCAAATCATCAATTCACAGCAGAAATTAGACACAAGCCAGCCATACCTGATAATGTGAAGAACTGGAAAGTGTTTGACAATGATAGCCAGATCAACAAATTTTTGACCCTAGCAGAGGAATTTTCTAGCACTAACGCAGATGAAGATACGGTGAGTGAATTTGATTCAACGAATCAGATAGAAACAAACATTTCAGCAGAAAACGCAAATCAAATGCTTCATCCAACAAAATTTACCAAAGAGGAAATACAAGATCTCAAAGAAACAGATGTTGATGAGATTATTGAAGGAGAATCTGAAATTATCAATTTGAAAGACAATCATTTACCCAAAGGGTTAACTCCTTTGGAATATCTCTTTGATTTCAATGATATTCCAAAAAAACCCCAAATGGAACCCCAAAAGCAAGCATTGAAGACTACAACATAGGAACTAAAGAAAATCCGAAAATGATAAAATTGTCCAAGTCTTTGGCCCCTGATGAAAAACTAAAGTATGTCGAACTGATCAAAGAATTCCAGGATGTTTTTGCCTGGAGCTATGAAGACCTGAAATCTTATGACACCTCTGTGATTCAGCATACAATACCCCTCAAGGAAAATCAGAAACCATTCAAACAAAAGCTAAGAAGAATCAGCCCTGTACTGCTTCCTTTAATTGAAAAAGAAGTCAGACGAATGCATGATGCAGGGATAATCACACCAATCCGATTTTCAGAATGGGTATCTAACTTAGTGCCTACAAGGAAGAAAACAGGGGAAATTAGGTTATGTGTTGACTTAAGAAATTTAAACAAAGTCTCTTTGAAGGACAACTACCCTTTACCTAAGATGGATCATATTTTACAAAGAGTAGTAGGTGCTTCTAGGATTTCACTTTTGGATGGGTTTTCAGGTTTCAATCAGATTCTATTTCATCCTGATGACCAAGAAAAGACTGCATTTACAACACCATGGGGTACATTCAAATATGTTAAAATGCCATTCGGACTTAAGAACGCAGGGGAAACCTTTCAACGAGCAATGGACATAGCTTTTGCAAAAGAAATTCACGATTTTCTGGTTGTATATCTAGATGACCTCACTGTGTTTTCCAAATCAGATCAGCAACATTTAGATCATTTGAGAC
Source organism: Pinus tabuliformis (assembly GCA_031772625.1). Taxonomy (NCBI): domain Eukaryota; kingdom Viridiplantae; phylum Streptophyta; class Pinopsida; order Pinales; family Pinaceae; genus Pinus; species Pinus tabuliformis. The sequence goes on from CM062817.1 coordinate 673,909,028, forward strand.
AAGTGTTTTTAAAATGCAAAAAATATGGTATTTCATTGAATCCTAAAAAATCTTTGTTTGGTCTAGAAGAAGGCAAACTCTTAGGCCATATCATCTCCAAAGATGGCATCAGAATTGATCTTGCTAGGATAGAAGCTATTCTGCAAATACCTCACCCCAGAAATGTCAAAGAACTTCAAGCTTTCCTAGGGAAGATTAACTTTTTGAGAAGATTCATACCTAATTTGGTTGAATTAATTAGATTGTTGAACAACATGTTAAAAAAGGATTCAAAGGTTAAATGGACAGAAGAAGCCAAGAAAGCATTTGAAGAAATTAAATTGGCTTTAACCAGAACCCCAGTCCTTACAAGTCCAAGGTTTGACAGAGATTTCATAATTTTCTCATTTGCATCAGAACACACCATAATAGTTGTTTTACTGCAAAAAGATGATCAAAGATGTGAGAAACCCATAGCCTTTTTTAGTAAAGCACTTAGAGATGCACCTCTGAATTACAAAATCATGGAAAAACAGTCTTATGCACTTGCAAAAGCTACTCAAGGCTTCAGAGTCTATATAATGTACTCACATGTAATAGCTTATGTGCCAAACGCTGTTGACAAAGATATCCTGACTCAGGATGGAATTGAAGGAAAACGAGGTAAATGGATAGCTAAAATATTGGAGTATGACATTGAAATAAAACTTACAAAGCTGATAAAGGGATAGGGATTGGCTAAAATCATGACTGAAACAAAATTTCAAGCCTTAGATATTAATGAATTGGATAAAGAACAAGAGATGGCAACTCCACAAATCAACCAGGCCTTTTTAGAATCACCTTGGTATGTTGATATAATTCATGTATTATTAAACCTGCAGGCTCCTACAGGGTTATCCAGAACAAAGAAAAGATTTTTAAAGATGAAAGCTTCAAAGTTTTGTATTTTAGATAATGCTCTTTTTTGGAAAAATCATGAATGTATTCTATTGAATTGTTTGATAAAGGAGGAAGCTGACAAAGTTCTCAAAGAATTTCATGCAGGGGACTGCGGTGGACACCTGTACTAGAAATCAACTGCAGAAAAAATCCTAAGAGCTGGATTTTACTGGCCAACCTTGTTCGCTGATGTAAAGAAGTTTGTCACTGCTTGCCATAAATGCCAAATTTTTGAAGGCAAGAGGAAACTGTTACCCTTACCCTTGAGACCAATTTCCATTGAAAAACCCTTTCAGCAATGGGGTTTGGACTTCATTGGAGAAATAAACCCTTCCTCTTCTAGCCAACATAAATGGATTCTTACTGCCACATACTATTTCACCAAGTGGATAGAAGCCATTCCTTCTAAACAAGCCAATGATACAGTGATTATAGGATTCTTAGAGACCAACATCTTGGCTATATTTGGTTGTCCTGAAAAGATCATAACCGATAATGCTACTGCGTTCAAATCCAAGAAACTGATAAATTTCTGCAGCAAATACCATATCACTTTAAGCCATTCCACAGCCTATTACCCTCAAGGTAATGGTTTAGCTGAGTCCTCTACTAAAAGCCTAATCAATATTATTAAAAAACTATTGGAAGAGAACAAGAAAAACTGGCACAAGAAGCTTACAAATGCACTATGGGCAGACAGACTTACTACAAAGAGATCAATTGGAACTAGACCTTATGAGCTAGTTTATGGCATGGAGGCTGTGTTTCCTTCATCTTTAGGAGTTCCTGTGATGAAACTACTGCAAGAAGCTTAGGTGGAACCCAATGACATTCAAAGGAGAATAAATCAGACCATCCATTTGCAGCAGACCAGAGAACAAGTGCACTGAAGGTCTCAAGTGTTACAAGAAAAACTCAAGAAAATATTTGATAAGAGGAACAAAGCAGAAGACTTTTACATTGGAGACAAAGTTTTAAGGTGGGATTCTAGGAGAGAAGACAAAGGAAAACATAGGAAGTTTGATTTCCTATGGAAAGGGCCATTTATCATCCAGGCATTGCAAGGGAACAATACTTACTTTTTGAAGAGCCTAGATGGTACAGAAACAAAAGAAGGACCAGTGAATGGTCGAATGTTGGAACATTACTTTGATCCAATTTTTTGATATATTCTGACTCTAACATGTACATAAAGAAATTCAGGATCAACAGCTCGAAAGAAGTAATCAGCTTTTTCATTGCAGCCATAAGAATGAGGAGGAAAGTGCAGAAAATTTTGAAATCATTTCTTGGCAGGCGGCCTATCCAGAACAGATGTACAGTTGTTTGAATCAGCTCAAGAATAATGTATATATTTTACATGATCCTTTTGTACAATTTCTAGATTCAACAAAGGAAGATTTCAAAGCACAATAGAGTTACACAGAAGGCTATCTGATCTGTTGTTCTTGACTTTCCACCAAGGAAATCCATCCCCAAGTGGAGCCAGTGTTATACTCCTATAGGAATAGGTGTCATATTTCATGATTGACTTGATGGGCTCTGTAATATGTTCATCCTTTCCTTGCTGCAAAGGTTTCCATATTATCAAAAAATAAAAAAATTTAAAAAATGTAAAGAGGGTATGCCCTAAAAGAAAAATCAAAGGGTAAAAAGAATAAAATGGTAAAAAGAAAAAATGAGAAGAAATGAACCCCAAATAAAGAAAGACCAAGAAAGTGTGCAAGTCCAAATGCCACTACTATTTCATTTTCTGTAAATAAAGCATTGTGTGTAGCTTGTTGAACTTCATGCCACAATTGATGAATGGCCAAACAACTTAATCTTGGCCATTTCATATTTGAATTTCCTGTTTTAGAGATAGAAAATAAAATTTGTCCAAATTGTTTAATCTTGGCAGATAAGTAGATAGGTAGAGAAACAAAGGAGCTCAACTACTTAATTTGAGCCCTTGGAAGTAATAAGTGCAGACTTAGGTAGGCTCACATGAAAAGAAAAGAAAAGTTGAAAAGGGTTTGCCAGTCTAAGTGCACCCAAGAAAGAAGAAAAAATGTTAGGCATAGTAGGCAGGGTAGGTAGAATGGTGTTGCAGAATGAGACTTGTGATAGATTTTGTCTCTCAAAATGTTCATCTTACTATTATCACAAGTGCCATGGTAGATATTTTGATGCAGCTCAAGCGAGGAAAATTTCATAACTAATTTCCCTTCATGCTTCTCCCTCAAAACACTGACTAATTTCCCCCCTTCAGGTGTTAAGATCTGCTTAATATCACTCACAAAACACTCCATCTCATTTCATAAAGTGCCTAAGTAAAACTCCATTTTACTTAAAAAATGGCACAAATATCACATAAACCCTTTTTTTTCCTAAGCCTAAGTTTATCACTTAGTGCTTTCATTTACATTTCTTTCATATTAATAATTAAAACTTATTATGTAAATCCTTTGCAAAACCCTTATCCCGTATTATATTAATATATTAAAATCCCTGCAATATTAATATTCCCGCCCCCCGGTTAGCTATAACCATAGTCTCTATACAAAAGGAATTAAAGGTTTATTTGAAACCTTTTAATAACCTAAACCCCGTGCACTATCATGGGATTAATTAACCCCACCTTAATTAATAGCCAAACCCCCGGGAACCAATAAAATCATCCCCAAAACCATTAAAAATATTTGTTTATAAAACTGGGCCCGCACAATTAAATCCCCACCATATTCCATACGCGCCCGCTGTCAGATCTCCGCTCCGCCATCCAACGGTCCGCATCCATTTCGTGACCCCCACTATTGCCGATGTTTAACTCCTGGGGAACTGGCGGTATTTCCGCCATACCTTTGCCACGTGGCATGCTCCCAGGGTGCTTGCTCCCTCCTCGCCCGATACCGCCCAGCCCCAAAAAACGGTGCGGGCAAAATAACTTACCACCCTCCCGTTGACCCTTTACTAACGTCATCAGTTGACGTCCTCTGCCCTTTGCTAACATCACTACCACATCACCCGCCAAGTCACCTGCCACGTCGTCTGTCCCGTACTCCTGCTAATGTCATGCTTACGTCATCCGTCCATTGAAATAAAATCTCCCGTCAAACTTCATTTTTCTCGAATAAAGAGAAAAAGGGTCATTTTTGCTATGTTTTTGTTTGAGAATAGCGCTCCGGGTATCGTATCTACCGATGTCACATTTCCAGTGTTTCAACCACCTCCGGACTACAAAAGCTCCATCAACGAGCTCGCGGACTCAACCAAGTTGCCCTTTTACAGTTTTCTTCCTTGTAATACTGTTCGAACCAGTGCAGAAGGACTTCAAGCTTGCAGAAGAAGTAAATAAAGAAGTGAATAGGGATACTTGCTGCCCTAACTAGTGGACCGTTAGAGACATGATTTATCAGAGAAAAGTGGTGAGAAGACACGTTGGCAGTTCCATTTTTGCCGGACAGCGGTGAGCCAGGGTCGGTTCAGCATTAAAGAGTATCAGATCAAGCATTAAAGAGTATCAGTGTAGAATTAAAGGCAAGTCAAGTCAGAATTAAAGAATATCGGAGCCGACAAAGAGAAGCAGATCAGAAGTTAAGAGCACATTTAAGGCAAGCAGTCGGCGCAGAGCTACTACAAGACAACTGCAAGCCGAACCCTAAAGGCCTGCCTACATCAGTTATCTTTCTCGAGCCGCTTCTATGTTGCTTGTAAATCACTTTAGGTTAAAATCTAGATATTATCTCACAGCTTTTATGAGATAGTTTGTACATATTTTGTTGTATAAATACCCTCTTCATTAGAGTTTTGAGGAGGTTGGGTATGTGTAGATTTTCTAGACTCTGTTGTAATACTGAATATTTGGAATACAAAGTTGTTGGAAACAACTGTTGTCTGGATTACTGAATGAAGAATTGAAGCAGAGGACTTGTCATAGAATTCTTGAATCAAACTCCGAATCAATAAGTCCCTTATATCTTGTGTTTTACTGTTTTCTTGTTTATTATATCATATGTGTTTCATAATCTGAATGATAAAGAAAAAGGATAATTCAGAATTTGCTTGATTGCACTCTGTTTTCAATCTTTATTATTCTCTGTGTTTTCTTCGGAATTAACATAAACAGTGAATTCTTAATTGCTCCTATTTCCTGATTCTCTCATGTTGAGTATTTGCTAAGGAATTCTTAACTGCTCCTTATCGGTAATCATCCATTTTCCCTCTTTCAATATGTTGAAGGATTCTTAATTTCCCTTCACCCATTTGAGTCCATTCCATCTGATTCCAGCTTTTATTTGTTCCCTGTTTGACTACCTTGCTCTGTGATACCATCCTCTGTTAGAAACCAAATCCAGAAAGCCATCTTCTTTGACTCCATCATGCCCAATGGATTGAACTCTTCAGTTTTACCTCTCTGTTCTATTGAATCTCACCACCCAAACTCAAAACAAAACCCTTGAACTTCATAACTATCCTAACACCTTTAAAAAACAAAGCTAAATCATAAAGAGAGAGCCCTCTCTGGATACAGATTGGTTAGATTCTGTATCTAAAAGATTGGTCCGTGGTTATCTCGGCCGTATTCCCTTTCTTACAACTTTTGGGAACAACCTGAGTGATAACAATATCAACAATGCATGCTATGACCTCATGCATGACAACAACCATTACTCCATTGTACCCATTTCCACATGCAACCAATAATATACATAAGCAATGCCAAATCAACTACACATACGCATAAATGCATGTAGTCGAACATAAGCGATCAAATCTTGTAATCAACCTACAAGACTGATACATGTAGTCCAAATATTCAAGAATGTAACCTAACATACAAGGATGTAAGTAGGCACCATAAAATCAACATGTAAGCAACATACAATCCATACACAGTCAATCACATACTTATGATAATGCATTTCATGAAATCAATACCATATTCTCCATGATAACCATACTACAACCCTAATCAATCATCAAGAAAGTGTAATAAGTATGCAAGAGACACAAATGCAACTGACATGCATGCATGACTAACACATAGCCCATCTAGTCTGAGGGGTGAACCATGCTCTGATACGACTCTGTAACACCCTCATCCCACTGTAACACCCTCCTCCCACATCTACCCAAGCAACCATCTAGTCGGGGTAAACATGTGGCGAGAGGCCACTATGATAGGATTCAACCTCCTAAGTCACCTTAAGCAAGTGAACCGAAGAAAACACACCATACAAACATCCAACATCATCAACGAAACCCTCAGAGCACAAGTCAGTCATTCAAATAGCCTGTCCTTGGGTCCCACTGTTGTTTTAGGTCTCTTGGGCCATAGTCGCTCTCATGCTATGGGCAAGGGAGCGACCAACAACCTAAAGTCGCTCTCATAGGCCTGCCTGCCAGCAATTGTGAACCAAAATTGTTAGTGTTGTGCCAACGACCCTAGGATTTAAGCCACTTTTTTAGGATCAAAGCCCAGGACATTAACCAGAACTGAGCCATCTCTTCAAATCAATAAAGTAACATGGAAATGAAAGTACTAAAGCAAATACTTGTTCAAAACCTTGATTGGATCCCTACTAGCCATGATAGGCATTTCATCAAACATATCATCGACATGTAACCTACATGGGTAAACAACATAATTAAGTGTAGGGATCTCGTACTTATATGAGAATCTCTATGAACCATTGCTCCCTCATGCCATTTGTTGCATTATCATCTATTAGGTCATAGGCACATTATCCATTCACATACAAGTAAAAACATGTTGAGAGCCATACATAGTTGTTGTCATAAAATGTGCATGTAACCAACATAATAGGAACATAAACACAATAAACATATCATCCACCAAATCCATAAATACATCAGTAACTTTACACATGAGAATCAAGGGAATGGATTTCTCATTAATGTATGCAATGAACCAACTGGAGATGGGACTACCACGTTCCTCCCGACCGTAGAATTGTTGAGCCAAAACTCTCTTCAGCCATTCACCCCCATGCCATATTCCAAGAATGAATGTGGGATCTCATAAAACACATCCAGGGCTTCTAGAGGCCATCCAACTCAACCCATCAAATAGTGATTCAATCTCACAGTTGGACATCACAAAACCATCATCAGATCGGATTTTATCCAAGCCTTCCAGGACTCTGGAGCGTTTGTCTAACCAAGGCTCTAGGACTAGTAACTCAACCCAAGCTAAGGAAACACGAGAACCAACCAAAAACAAGCAATGAATGTAAACCCACAAACACCATGTTTATCCAGGAAATGGCAAGGCTCGGCAATCCACTGTCGATCCAGGAAATCCTCCATGCCAGTAATAGATCACAAACAAGAAATCACATGCATATGCCATGCATGCCAAAACTAGTGAAGAGAACATACATGCAACTCGATACCTGCAAGAAAATCTAACGTAGTTGTTGATGTCGATGCCTTATTGCGCTTTCCTATCTTCCTCTGCCTTCTTGCTACAAGAATTCAAGTATGCCACACCCTCCAAGAGTGCTCAAAGAAAACTCTAAGTATCCAAGAGTATGAGAGAGAGAGAGAAAAATAAGAGATATCCAACATTAAAACTGAAAAAAGGTTACCAATTGATCCTCAGAATCCTTTTTATGAATGAGGCCTCTATTTTCTTCATTTTCCATTATTTTCCTTCATTTTCCTCCCCACATGCAACATGTGACCTTGCACCTCCTTTTTCTCCTAATTTCCATTATTTTCATAAATAAATGTGCCAAAATGCCTTTTAATGCCTTAGCCATTGACTTTGTCAATTTCCTTAGCCATAAACAACCAAATGAACACCCCCTAGGATGTCTTGCCCAACATTCATCTTGGAATAAGTGTCCCAGCCATCCGTGGTTATTGTTTTTAACTATTACATGGAATTTTCACCTTGGATGTTACGGATGTTGGAAAGGTCCATGTCTCTATTCATGCTATTATTGGTTTTGACCCCTTTTCTTGTGATGCTTGTTGTCAACCTTTAACCCAACTCAGTCCTGCAATTCATCTTCAATGGAACTTGGCACATGGAGTTGAACTTCTTGCGAAATGCCTTTAAGGATACAACGCAGGACCATTATTCACACCATTATCCATCTAGCAACCTTTCATGCAAAAAACACATGGAGTTTTCCCATTGAACATCTAGTTGCATGAAGAGTGGAAATTGATTAAAATAATAGAAAAGTCATTGTGAGAAGTATTGCATATCCAGTTCCAAAGATTCACATGGGTATTCTTTTTCCTTAAATTCAACATTGAGCCTTTTAAAGGCAAGTTTCAAGGTTTCAAGATCTGCTTTTGACTTGCTTGTTGTGCTTTTCCTAATTACAAGACATACAAGATTGTAATATGATAATACAACCCTCCAAATTACCTTTAATATTTGTTAATTCACATGTTGTACAAAGTTCTACCGTAGATGCCACATAATTTGTATGGGCTTGTCGTTCTCAATGAATTGTTGAAGCAAGTGATCATGTTCAATTCTTCAAACTTTGATATTTATCAAAGCGTTCAATATTATCATCTTGTTGTAAGACAACCTTTTCATGGAGTTGGGTAATATAGTTCAAGAAAGTGATCATTTTCAACTCTTCGAACTTGATGTTCACCAAAGCATCTGGTATTATCATATTTAAGTAAAATAACCTTCTAATATAATTGGGTAATAGTGTTTTACGATGAATTGACCTCATCATGAAGCTCAATATTAGTATACTAGAATGAAATATTTTGTCAATGGTGTATCTTGTATGAGTTTAGCATGCGTTTATGTGTAAACTATGTGAATGAACTCATTGATATAAGTTCCTTCCATGTTTCATGTAACAATTGCACGGGGAATTTACTAACCCTGTTGAAGAATATTAAGAAGTAACAATGAATTTCTAGCTACCCTCTTGAATATAACATTGCATATATTACATTGCCTTTGTATTAGTTTATTACAAAGTCTTAATATGAACTACTACATTATCATGATCATAGTCTAGAAGCAAGCTTAACTTGCAATTATTTCTCTATTCTAATTCAACAATCCTTCCTTAGAACATCCCGAGGATGCAAATCTTACTCATTCATTTTCCTTTAGTTTTTCCATATGTTATCCCATATTAATTGTCCTCATCTGCATTCTAATTTCAATTGTTGTTTGGCTTGTGTTATAAATTTACATCCTCATATTTTTGTGTGTAGACTTTTAATATGCTTAAGAAGACATGAATATCTCTTTTAATTTATTATTCATGTGGGTTGATTTCCTAGCTTTGTAACATGATAAACAATTATTGTTGTTGCAACATCTGATATCACCCTTTGCTATCATGTTTTCACATGCTTAGTTATTGTTTATGAAGGTTGGTGAATCAACTCTACTTATTTTGTTTACAACTATGTAATGGTTTTTTTCCAAATTAGTAATATGTTACAATGCTAATAACCAAATGTGCAATTTCTTCCAGCCGAACATTGGTCATCACCATCCAAAAAGGTTGCATTCTCTCTTTTGTCCTTATGGCTTGCTCCATCTGATTTACACGAGTTTGAAAGGAATGAATCTAGGCACTAGTCCCAAGTAGTTTTCATGGTATAGCTACCCCTCATTTTTGGCATGCAAGCCAAAGAAAGTCTACGCTATGCAGTGTAGTCCTTCAGAGCAAGTTTCTCAAAGAACTTCCAACAAAAAGGTGTAATTTCATGCCAATATGAATCATAGAGATTCTAGACTTTTGTAGGTGCTATGCATTCATGTTAAATATCACAATAAAAAAATGCATGCAAGTCGTAATGACACCCATAATTCACAGAATATGCTACTTTGTTGTTTCTCCAAGTACATTTATATACCCGCTGAAACTAATGCTTGGAATATGACAATTATAAAAAGACAATTGCCATGTTGTAAAAGGAGAAAAAGATATAGATTAAAATTGGAGGCTCCATCTTTTGCATAGCCTCCTTTACTAAACCATTTAATTTATTGTCGACCTTGGTCTATAGAGAATATTTTTCAATTATGTACTAGCAAATTATAGGGTTCAAACATAACTCCATGCTTGTTAGACACCCACATTCACATTGTAGCTTAGGAGGTATGCATTGACCAGCTTGGGAGGGTCCACACCAACTAACTTGGGGGATATTCCCTAAGAAGTTGTCATATAAAAACTACTATGAGGAAATTTATGTTTTGGTGGAACTGTTGCAAAAAGTTCTTTAAGTACTCCAGGTTTACCTTCAACATGATATTATGTAGCAAGTCACTGGTTGCAAGTCCACCCTTTTTATATGCATCTGCCTCAAGAAAATCTTGATCCTTTGTTAGAACCTTTTTTGTTCATTAAACATCGTTCAATAGTAGATGCGATGTGGATTAGAAGAAATGGTTTAGGAATAGGTCACATGTCAATGTCGCTGAGGAATTTGAATGCATGAATATCTACTAAAAGATAGCTAAAATTTGCATTTTCACGGACTGGAAAGAACAAGCAGCTATGAGGAAGACCCGTTTCTTGGTACAAGGATATCTTCTAATCAATATACTCAAATTAGTTCCACATATTGATTCCATTCTCCAAAATCTCTTATGAACAAACATGTGAAAATAAGTTTTACATAGTGTATTTTTCATGTCCTCGGGATTTGATTGGAGATAATGTAATTTTAGCATCAATTGAGTTTGAGGAAAAATACATTTCCAAGATAAATAAGCTAACTTCAACTCAACAACTAATACTTCATCAGATTTAGGCTTGCATTTGTTCACTTCTTATAGTTTGAAAATTGTTTCCATTAGTTAAGATTGAAAATGAATTACAAACAGTATAAAAATTCTTCATATAGAGCTAAAAGGGAACAAAAATGATCTTCAAGAGCCAAAACTGATAAGTCCTATTGTTGAGTTTGATTCACCTACATATGCAAATATCTACCATAGCAACTTTCTGTGTGGATACGACCTAGTCCATCCCAATTCCTATACCAATTATGGTTTGAAAGAATGGTAAATGTTAAAATTGGCATTATATCAAGATTAAGCTCTTTACGGTGAGGGAGGTCTAGGCCCTCAAAAAATGGGTAATTGGCTTGAGTATTAGGGTTTGCAATATACTTAGTTGGAATAACTTCACATAAGTTGAGATGACAAGGTTCATTTCAAGTTCCAAATTCCAATGTCCATTTAATCAATAAACCAAGGTTGTTTTATCATCCCAAAGTGCATTTCATACTTGGAATTTAATCAATTGTATGATTATAAACATGTTTATCATTGACTAGAGGCAGAAGAAAATATCAAACATAAATCATTGATATTGGAAGAAGAACTATGATTTTTTGTACATAAAATGTGAAGAGTATTAGCCTTTGTTAGCAAGCAAATGTATTTTGTTATTCTCCCACAAGGCCATAGTTGTGTATGTAACCCTCTTTTCTTAGTTATGTAATTGATGTTAATCTACATGAGATCAATGCTTTGCAAAAACAACCTATTGGAAGATCATTCAAGTTTTTTTATATTCCAAAAATGAAAACAAAGGGTTGAATTGTTGGTATTGAAAAAATACCCAATGTTGCTACTAATGTTGTCCTGATATTCAATGCTCTATTGTGATTATATGGTATCCATCAAAGATTTTATAGTTTTTAGTTATTGCATAGCAAGGACATCTATGGGCCATGGCTTTGTACTAGTTTTGTACATAAAAAAAAATTGCAAAAATTCCATGGAGTTTTAACAGTAAACCTTAAGTTTTTTAATTTTCCAAGAGAATGTTCTAAGCATAACTTCCACATCAGGTCTAAAGAGCTTGATGTGGCGATGAGTCCTTCGTATTGTCCTCATCACAAAAAATGAAAGTTGATGGTCGAGGAGACGTGACTAGGCAGCGTAGAAAACATCGATGACTGACAAGTCAACGTGGCACAAGATGTCGATGGGCTACAGAGCCTGAGCAGGTGAACGAAATTCTAGGTCCATCTAGTTGGACAACAACCCATATGGATTACAGTTCGCAGTCCAAATTAATTAACCAATTTGGGTTGCTCATAATGAGAGCGTCATACATTCTACCACGTTGAGAGGATGCCAAGGATCTTCACAAATTTGTTTCGTGATACGCACCTATTTGAAAGTTGATAAACCTAAACCAAGTCTACAAAATGAAAAAAATGAATGAAAATCATGTCAGAGAGCTCTTTTGTTCTTACGCCTTCCACCTTCGGCTTCGAGCACTTGGAGTGGGCATGTTTTTGTACTCATAGTGTTCTCTGTGTATTTGTATTACAATCATGTGAAGAGCAACTGAATCAATCCCTATGAAGAGCAACTGAATCAATCCCTATGAAGAGCAACTGAATCAATCCCTATGATTTTTCGAGAGTTAGGCTTCATAGGTTCAGCTACAGGGAATTGTAGGGTGCTACCAGGTCATTCGACGATTCAATGAAGTTGGGGAAAGGAAGATTTGGATTTGTTTAATTACAAAAGAATTTTGAGCAGTGCCAAGGAGGTGGCTATCTATTATCGTCCATTCTTTCTAGAAGTTATAAATTTGTTTTGCATAAAAGCTGGTAAGTACCCACGTATGTTCTTTAGGCATTTTATCTCCAAGGGATAGTTCAGTTGCTTGAGTTCCTATTTCTAATTACCTCGCCTATCGGGAGGTCATGAGGTCAAATCTTCTCGACGCCCTTGGGGTTAGGCCTTGGTAGTTTGGTTGATAGGTAGAATCCTTCGAGTTGATCTACTTGGATTTTCCCGTGGATGTAGCGACCACTCAGTGTCTATGAACCACCTTAAAAAAAGTTCATTAGGTGTTTTCGTCTTTTCATTTATGGCCTTTGTTTGTTGGAAAATTTCATGGATTTTCATCAACTTTCATCTTACTTTATGCAAAATTGTGGGTCTGTCTACATTTATTTCATATTCTCAAGGGTTGCAAGTTATTGTTTCCATGAAACACTCTATTTTGTAGATTGAAGTAATGAGTTGCATATATCTTTTGCAAAGTCCCAATTACCAACTGCAACATATATGTTTGCAATAAGTACAATTTTTTTTTTGTATTTTCAAGTTCTAACTCAAATAGGTGCTTAGCCGCACATTTTCCACTTCCCTTAGGCCACTTTCTATAGGCAACAAAAACAATTTTAGATTTGAACTATTAGTAGAAAAAATTAGTATTTTTTTATTTGTAAATAAAATTTCATGAATGTCACTTATGATAGAGTTCGTGAGTTCAATTTTTGGAATTCCCTTTTTCTCATGATTGTGTTACGCTTGACGAGAGGTCCCCAGTTTAATTCTCAAAAAGCCCTTTTAATAAGATCAATTACACTGGTACTCTGATTATGAATGTCAATTAGATATAAATCGTGAGTTCAATTCTATGAATGTAGCTTATGATAGAGATCACAAGTTTAATTCCTCCTTATTGTGAAGTTGTTCATCTATGTATGTTAATGTGATTTAATATAAATTTCATTTAGCTCACATTGAAAGCAATGTTAGCCTTTTATTGAATGTAGCTTGATAGAGGTCACGAGTTCAATTTTTGAATTATCATTTTTTCGTGAATGTGTTATACTTGCAATAACATTGGTTATATTACAACTTATTGAAAAACAAAATATCATTTCGAAATCTAAAACCAAGACTTACAAAAACCATGGAAAGGGATGCTTGATGATCAATCAACATTTGTTTCCCTTGACTTCATGAATTGTCAGATTAGGCTACAGTGAAGGCAGGTGTAGTGTGAAACATGCAACCCAATAGTAACATATCTTCTAGTAGCAATCCTCATTTCCTTGTATATGTGTATGGATGCTTGTACTTGTAAGATTACTGAACTAGAAGTCTAAAAAACAGAGTGCAAAGATTAATTGAGAGACGACACAAAGTATTGAGGGTTTGTTTTACTTTGAATATATTTTGGTTATTCGGTCCATCCAGAAGGAAAGAAACCCATATGGATTACAGTCAACAATTCAAATTAATTAACCAGTTTAGGTTCCTTAGAACGAGAGCATCATATGTTATACCGCATCGAGAGGATGTCATAGATCTTTGTAGATCTATTTCATGACAATTACTTGTTTAAAAGCCCATCAACCTGAAATCAACTGTATGAAATGAAAATATTGAACGAAAAGCATGCCATAGAGCTATTTTGTTCTCATTCCCTTCCACCTTGGGCTGCAAGCACTTGGAGTGGGCATGTTTTTGCACACATAGTGTTCTTTGTGTATTTGTATTACAATCGTGTGAAGAGAAATAGAATCAATCCCTATGATTTTTTGGGAGTTATGATTCAAAGGTTTAGTTGCGGGGGATTGAAGGGTGCTATCAGCTCGTTCGACAATTTAGTGAAGGTTGGGAAAGGAAGATTCAAAATTCAAGATTCAAGATTCAAGGTAGCTAGTTGTTATCTTCCATTCTTTCGAGAAGTTATAATCTTATTTTGCATAAAAGTTGGGAAGTACCGATGTTGGTTCTTTAGGCAATTTCATCTTTTCATTTTTAGGCTTTGTTTCTTGGACTAGTTCATGGCGTTTCATCAGTTTTCATCTTACTTCATGCAAAACTATGGGTCTGTCTACATTTATTTGGTATTTTTTACTATTGTGAGTTATTATTCCCATGAAACACTTTGTTTTGTAGATTGAAGTAATGAGTTGCATATATCTATTGCAAAGTCCCAATAACCAGCTGCAGCATATATGTTTGCAAGAAGTGTAAAATTTTCTATATTTTCAGGTTCTAACGCAAATAGGTGCCCAACCACACATTTTCCTAGCTCTATCTTGCGATAAGGTTCCACTGCCCTTAGGCCACTTCCTATAGGCAACAAAATCAATTTTAGATTTGAACTATTAACTGATAAATTTTGTATTTTATTTTTTATTTTTAAATAAAATTTCATGAATGTTGCTCATGATAGAGATCGCGAGTTCAATTTTTGGAATTTCCCTTTTCTAATAAATGTGTTACCCTTAACGAGAGGTCTCGAGTTCAATTCTCGGAATGCCCCTTTAATAAGATCAAATATTCTCTTGCTTTGGTTATGAATGTTGATTGTGATAGTGATGGCGAGTTCAATTTCAAGGATGTTGCTTATTATAGAGATCGTGAGTTCAATTTTTGGAATTCCTCTTTTCTCGTGAAAGTGTTACGCTTTACAAGAGGTCCCCAGTTCAATTCTTAGAATGCCCTTTTAATAAGACCAAGTACTTTGTTACTCTAATTATGAATGTCTCTTGTGATACATATGGCAAGTTTAATTCTATGAATGTCGCTTATGATAGAGATCACGAATGTAACACACTCCTTCCATATTTACCCACTTTCACAAGCTTGCCCAGGGTAAACATAAGCTGAGGTTCACTATGATAAGGCTCAACCTCCTAAATGACCTTAATGAAATAGATTCGACAACTTGAGACCTTACTGACTTCCCTCAAGTGCTACAGGACTGCTAGGAGCAACCCAACCCCTCTAGGTGTTCAACCCTTAAGATGACTCTCTTTTTTACTAACCTAGAGCCCCAGTCCCTCCCTTGCCAAGCCCTCCAAGTGACTAAGAGCCTGCAGTCGCTCTCCTGAGCCTACCTGAGTGTGACTATAACCTTTTTATGTCAGTGTTATGCCAGCGACTATGGGATTTAAGGCTATTTTCTAGGGCTAGGACCCAGTCTCTGCCCAGAACTCCGTGAAATTTCTAGAACTCATAAAAGACATAGAAACAATGCTTGTAAACCAAAATTAAAACCAGGACTTGACTTGACCTTCCCCAGACAACACTGGTATTCCATCAAACACTTGGTAAACCTCCAACCTATAGGTCATGAATGCAAGTCTGAACATAGGGAGTTGAAAACTTATGTAAGGTTTAACAAGAAGGATCACTGCCTTCTCACATTAACAGTCATAACATCAATTAGGTCTTGCATTCATTATTCATTCAATTACAAATAAAAACATGGAAAGAGCCATCACTAAGAATTATCAAATAACCATGCTTATAACCAACATATAACCAAATAAATAACAATAAGAGAACATCCATTAAAGCCACATAATAACAAGTAAATTTACTCATCAAAAGCAAGAGAAACTTAGTTCTTATTAAACATAGGAAAAATCCAATTAGGTTCGAGACTTCCATGTACCACCCAACCATATATTAGCTGAACCATATCTTTGTTTTAGCCAATCACCCTCGTGCCATATTCCAAGCATGAATGTGGGATCTCATGGGATAAACCAATCCATAAACAACGAAGGGAATCCATAGGTTAAACCACCTCCACCCTCACCATACCGTGACCTCACCTAAACTGGTGTCGAGATCACAAAACCAAACCGAGCTTGGATGCCTAAGACTTTCTTCTCCAATACCTTGACGAATTTTCCTGTCTCCACCCTTATGCTTTACTGTGTATCCTTCCATTACTAGTCAAGGGATTCCTTGGCCTTTGGGAATTTTCCTGAGACCACCTCACCCAGATCCAAAATCTTGCAGCAATCCAAAGCTCAAACCGAGAAAAGTCTGATCACACCATGGCTATCCGAAAATAGCAAGGCTAAGCTAAAATCCACTGTCAAAACTTGGAAAAATCCATGCCAATGACAACAATAGAACCAAATACCAACATGTACATACCATGCATGTCAAAAGCAGCTAGGAATTCATACATGCAACCTATTACTTGCAATTAGTCCTGTTGAAGCTGCTTGATCCAACTTTTCCTTGCTTGATCCTTGCTTTCCTTGTCCTTCCTTTGCTTTCTTACTTTCCTTCTCCTCTTGGTGCTCTACTCCTCTCTGAAAACTAATTCCAAAATCGAACTAACAAAAGGCTACGAACTGATGCTCTGATGTATTTTTATTATTCATGCCTCTAATTTCTTCTTTTTCCATTATTTTCCTTCATTTTCCTCTTCACATGCAACATGTGGCTGTTTACCTTCCTTTTCTCCTATTTTCCTTTATTTTCATAAATAAATGTCAATTAATGCATCTTTGCCTTTTCAAATCCTTTGACATTACCTTTTCCAATTTCCTTAGCCATAAACACAACAAGTGATGCCCACTAGGATATTTTGGCCAACATCCAACTTGGAATAAGTGTGTCATGACCTTGGTCTTATTTTTCCTTTATTAACTTTTATTACATGAACTTTTAACCCAGGGCTGTTATAGATAACCCCCCCCCCCCCCCTTAGGGGTACACCGTCCCCGGTGTTCAATGACACCTACAACCAACAAGACCATTGAAAAGCAAAACATACTACCCATGGAACTTTATGACTTATCTCATTACAATATTTACAATGAATAACTTGCTGAAAATCAAACCAACATACCACTTACTAGATATTTATAACACAACTCATTACGATATTTAAAATAACAACCACATATACACTCATGCACATTTGCTTCAACTAGAAAATAACCATAATGTCTATGGAGATTTATAAATCTAGCTCGATACAATATTTACAATAATATACACATATACACATATGCACATTTGCTTAGCTGAAAAATAAAAGGATACGATGCCTGCATCTACAACAAGGGAGTCCAGAGGCTCACACCTCCAACCTCAAAGTAATACTAGGATTCAGTCCCTTCCCAGGAAGCACAAAATCCACTATTAAAGTCAAACTTGCATCCAATGTCTAGTGCTATGATCTGCACTACTTGTTCCCTCAGTGAATAGTTACTAACTCATTGTTCTAGGGCACACTCCCAATGTGTATTTGATTCCATCTAGTAATGATAATGACCAAAACAAATCCATTGTAACATCCCTCCCTTGTGTGCTAACCTAAGTTGAGTTAAAGCTAGGTGTGATATCCTCCCTTGTATGTTAAAAGATTGTAAACCTAAGCTTAGGAAAGCTAGGTTTGATACCCTCCTTTGTGGGTTAAAATATTATAAACCTAAGCCGAGGAAAGGTAGGTGATATGCAATATGAAAAACAAATGTGTTATTAAATAAATTAATAAAATAAATCACTTGGAGGGTGGAGCACCAAGAGAGAGGAGATTATTGCCAAATCCCATGAGGAATGAGATATATATGAATCTTTCATGATAAAGCTTCTAGATGTGATTCTAGATAAGCTTGGGTGGATTGGAGATCCATCGGATGGATGGGAGATAAATAACCATCAGACATAAAAGCTTTGCAGGAGATAAAGGCAAGCTTTTATGAAGAAAAGCCTTGTGGGAGATAAAGACGAGTTTTTCTGAAAAAGCCTAGGAAAATGGAAAAATCCATAAAAGCAGGACGCCGCTAATGGTAACTAAATCATGAAAGAGGGTATTAAATACCGAATGCATTGATTAATCGAGGACAATTGATGCTTGGCAAGATCTTCGACTTGGGGGGAATCAGAGGTGATTCATGTCTAGGTGGTGGTGCTCCTCCCTCCAAGTGAGGTTTTAGTTGGTGTCTCATGAGTGGAATGTTTTGTATGATGATTCTTACTCTCTCTCTGTTATAGTTCCAGTTTGTTTATGAGAATATTTCTTAAGTTTCTTTGCCATGACAATGTCGCATGAATTACATATGCTTATGTATTAATAGATTTAATGGTGTTTCCCTCTATTCTGATGAGATTCACTTGCATGGTACGTGTTTTGTCTTAATCCTTACTTGTTATGAAGTTAAATCATTTAGCTCAGATATGCTGATGTTTGATTTCTTATCTCTATATTTATTTCCTATTGTTAGAATGGTTAAATCATTCAACTCGAGAGTATAGAAGTTGTGTTTTTGGTATCTATGAAAATGATTGTATGCATGTAACTTTTATTTCACTCCAGATAGCAATGAAGTAGTTGTTGAATCTAATCTTGGACCTTATTAAAGGTTCTCAAGGAAAATAGAGTGTCTCTAACTTATGTGATATTATTTATACATTAAGACTTTGGTGCATGCAAACAATTATGGAGTAATGTTGTTAGCTGTATAACGATGTAGTATTGTCTATGCCCTGCATGAGCTATATCAATAATCTCCTTCATAAGTATATTAGATGCAATAGACCCAAAGCAATATCCTATTACGTGTTAGTGAGGGGGTTGTCAAAGAGTTTAATGGTTGTATGTTATGATTTGTCTTTTTCCTACCAAATGTAAAGGGTTAATTTGAATTATAAACTCTCACAACTGGATCTAAATGTTCTCACCCTGGTACTGGTTGGGGGACAGTGTAGGTATTCTTGCATGTGCATAATAGACAAGACAGTAGTAGCTTTGCATGCCCATGCTAGTAGAAATAGATGTAAGAAAATGTTCTATTATTGTTGCATGGAATATTGCATGAAGACATTAAAGTTATTGTAAGGGTTGCATGTCAAGAGAGCATGTGATATTACACCCAGGGTATATGACTCTCTACCTTGATCTTTCATAGTAGTTATGATCCTTGGTTCACTGAACTCGTGACGACTGTGAAATCTTAACTGTAACTAAGACAAAAAATTTAAATTTATGGGGCCTAAAGGCTATTTTCCTGGGTAGGCTAAGGAGGTTCATTACAAATGGTATCGAAGCCCAAGTTCAAACCTTGCGGCCTATGGACTCATCCACCTCAGTAAAATTTTCGTTGACAAGTTTGATTATAAAAAATTCTTATAAGAGCAATAACCCCAAAATTTATCTGAGAAATTTAAGCATATGGAATTTCTCGCCACCAAGGGAAATTAAGGTTCTTCGAAGAAGAATCCAAACATTAACAAGGTTATTAAAGGATTAATAACATATAGATATTAAATTCGCTATATATATAACCCGATATCATTGGGGGTTTATGTGGGTTTTTAATTTATTAAATTATGGCATGTACAATCGACATGCTGAGATAAAAACCACATGTTGGGATATTACATTCGCTCTCTGTGATTGGCAGTTATACTGAGCGAAGTCATGGCCAACACCACCTCATTTTTTATTCACGCATCTGAAATTTGTGAAAATAGAGTGTACCCAATGTATATATTCAATAATAAAAAAACAGAGATTATAAATTCAACTTATTAAAGACATTCAATAGTCTTATAAGTTGTTACGTTTCCAAATACACAATCTATTAGAAGTCAACATTCTCTGTGCCTTGCGAAACAATTGCCACGAAAAACTTCCTCCTGTTGCTCCACTGCTTATTATAGAAGTCAAAACGTTTTTATACATTGTTTGCATAAACATGTCTCTATAGGCCACCCACTCTTTTTGAAACCCAAAATTCTGCGAAAAGGACAGGCATGTTAAGTTCTGCTCCGAGTTTTCTATGTGAGCCAACATCCAATTTCTGACATGCGTGTGTGGATGGATAATCAACAAGATGACGGAAGGCTGTAAATAAGACCATGAAAGCCCAACCACGGATAGAGTGACGCCATTAAAACATCAGTTGACTCAGTTAGGTGCAAAAAATTGCTTCGGCCTTCTAATTAAACAAGAAAACAAATACTGAACAAAGGAAGTCATAGGCTTTTGCGCAAACTATAAGATGTTGGTTGTTAGATTTTTTACAATCGAGATAATTAGAAATTAGTCTCCTCGTGGGCGATATTACCCATGTGTAACAACCCTGTTTAATTAAATCTCAAAAGAATGGATGGGTAGGGCAACCACACCTTCTCAAATTGAGCGGAGAAAATCACGATGGTAACTATTGTTTTTCTTGCTACCTTCTGGGTTATTTTACCACAGATGTGGAGGAAATCAAGCGTTGGTCCAGTAAGGCACAAACGCACGGGCGGATGATGCATTATCCTTATGCTTTGTTCCTTATACATTGTCGTTTCCTTATCGATTATGGTTATTGTTTCTTTTGGGTGTTGTTCAGATTGGTGTATCTTTTTTCCACCGAAGGATCAACGAAAAGACCGCAGCACTGCAGTTTCCCCTCTCATGTTTCTTTATTATAGTTTGGAAGGTATGCGAGTTGGCCACAAAGCCAACAATATTGTTTCCCTAGAAGGATTGCAGAAAAGCCAAAACTCGGCTTGTTTTTCCTTGTCGATTATCGGTTGAATGGAAGGTGTGGATTTGGGATAATGACTATTCCCATGTACATCATTGCCTTAGATGGATAGGGGTTATCCATAGATGAACTTAGATAAAAGCCTGAAGATAATGATTATCCCAACTTTTAAACTACGTGCTCTATTCATCAACGAAAAAAGCGAGTTTGGCTTTCTATGCTCTACATATAACAATGGGTAAGTATTGTTTCTGTTGATTTATTTATTTATTTTTTATTGATATATATATATATATATATATATATATATATATATATATATATATATATTATTTTTTATTTTTTATTTTTTATTATATATATATATATATTATTATTATTTTTTTTTTATTATTATTTTATTATTTATTTATTTATTTTTTTCGAACAAGATCGATACATGTTAATATAAATATGGATAGATCCTTGTAAAACTCACAGAAGCACACGCGGGTGGTTGTGAATCGCCATCTACATATGCATGCAGTAAGTGTCGACACAGAAACTGGGATCGATAGATCCGGTTAATTTCTTCCAAGCAGAGTGCAGAAGCACTCACGGTGTCTTGATATTGAATGATCTTCATTTTGGTGAGTCTGTAATGTCTAGCAGGTTATGTACATGATGTAGTGTTAGATTTGGTTGCGCTGACCTTGTTTTAGGAGTCAAAGTTAGCTGGAATGATAGGCGAGCTTCGTGGTGAAGCACCTTCATGTAGGCCTTCACCAATAAGGGACATTGGAGGATAATAGTATGCCACCATGGATCTTGTTGAATGGGTTGAATCGACCATTAACAGAATAAAAAATTTGGCACTAGCAAAGTTCATAGAGGAGGCAAAGCTGGAACTGTTTTCTATTCTGAAATAGAAGTCAACTCTGTTTGATCACTCTTTGAACCCAACAATGTGGGGAGAACATGAAATCAAAATGGGTTCAGATAGTCACAAGATTTAATCAGTAATATGGCCTCTGTTGATAAATGACGGATTCATGTAAAAAGGTAAGACGCTCCTCTGATATTCACAATGGATTAAATGAACTCGTTGTAAAATTTCTAGAGCATTTTTTGTTTTTAAAAGCTAGGTGTGCTCGCAGATGAATATGGGTTCTATGATTTAAAAAAAAAAGAGTCTTTTAGTATAGTTGTTCATGTTGAGATTATGGAATCTAAAAGTTTTACTGAGCAAAATTTACAATATGCCAACAGTTAGCCCTTGAGGCTGCGAAAATATACTTGGAATAATCTGTGATAGAAGAACATTTTAAAAATTGTAAGGTGCATGGTTGTTTTGGATTTGATGACCCAAGGATGACCATTGGCCTTTTGTTTAGAAAAACATTGGGATTTTATTGTATAGCTCTCATACTAAGGAAACTTACCAGCTTCAGCAAACACAATAATTGTGTAACCTTATTGCAGGATCATATCATTTTATTTGCTGCAACCGGAACAAACATTTGATGTATGTTTGCATTATATAGTAAATACATTGTATTTGATGATGTTGTCAGCAATTCGCTCATAAAACGTGACATAATAATTATAATTTCCATTGTGACTCTATGAAGAGTTGTCAATACTTAGTGATGAGCGTGGGCTACTTATCATAATAAAAAGGCCATTGTTGATATGTGTTATAATGGTCACAATAATTCATTGTCGAAATGACCCATATGTGTTATAACGATAATTTATCGATAGTCGAAGGAATGTCAAGCCTTGTAAGCTTAGACATTGCATCTATTGCAGTAGGACAATATCTAGAACAAAGGAACTCTTTCGACCAGAAGCACACAAATGATTTATGATAATAATGATTTTGAATTTTTTTGAATTGAAAATATATACATAATTGTTTACAATTTCCGATCCAAGTGAAAGTTTAGCTTTCAAATAGAGACATGTTCATATATATATAAATAAATAAAATAAATAAATAAAAATTAAGAATAAAGGAAGAAGTCTATTGAGCATTTATTCCAAAGCTACTCGACAACTTCAAAAGAAAATTCCATACTGGTCTCTCCATAACGCAGCATTAACTTCGTGAACATCTCCTTTTTTTTGAAGCACGAGATTAAGTTGCGATAAAGAGAAACAAAAAATTATGAAGTATAGTTGCACAAGTAAGCAATTGCAATCTGAAAAAGAAGGTCTCGGTATTAAAACATTAACCAAGGTATGGTCAAGCATGTAAAACATGAAGAATTTGTTTCTAAAAATGTTTGCTTTGTAAGGAAATTTTTTTGCATAAAGCTCGATGAATGAATTAATTAATTGTTTAATGGTATATCACAATTTAGAATTGTTGAGGTACGTGCAACATAGATGTGAAAACTATTTTGGCAAGACTAGGAAATCCTACATGGAAAAAGTAGTTTGCACGATCTTACGAAAATAACTGCTTATTTGGAATTGCATAGAGGAGTTAAATCCTTATGTGTAATGATTTCTGTATATAAGCAAAGGCAGTTTTCTACGTGCAATTCTAGTTTATTTGAGTGGGTTGATCTTTTCATATAAATCTCCAAATTAGTCATGCTTGAGCATGTGCAGATTGTGGTTTTGGAAGTGAAGGTAAAATACATATATATGCATGATAGCAACTATATGTACATAAGGAAAACTTGGGCAAATTTGGTATTATGAATGATGAAGAAAAATTAGAAAGTTTTGCTTAAAACCTTTAACACAATTTCTACCATTGGGTCAACATCCCAAACCGTGACATGAACCGGTTGATGAACCGTGTGGAAAACTATATTGGAATTGATTGTTGCAATAGGTAAGAGATTTAAATGGTGATTGGTACAATTGCGGTATAGATGCATGGCTAAATAAAATCACCTAACCCTGGAAAAGAAGATTAAATAATAAAGAAAAACCATGGTTGTATCATTGTTGTATTGTTGTGTAATGATACATATACCCATGCATTGTCATGAATTGTATGTGTTACCATAGTCTGGCTGAGTGGTCATTCAGATAAAAATGTTTTAAAAAGGATCATGCTTAATATCCATGCATAGTAATGAGTCATATGAATCTTCCATGTAAGCACTTCCTGATGAATTCTGGTATTGATGGTCTCTTACATGTTGAAAGAAAGTAAAAGTCATTTCTCAACAATCATAAAGATGTTGGTTACACCAATGCCTATTAAGGGGGAGTATGTTTTGTAGAAGGAAAGAGCGTGATTGACCTAATGATTATATTGGTAAAGTAGTGTGGAGTTGTTGTTGTGTTGTGATAGACTGTATGTTTTGTTGCTTAGATGTTGGGCATAGTTGTGACTTGTAGAATCAATGTTAGACTGCTATCAATGCTTACAAATATGCATAGCATGTAGAAATTTGGTTTTTTCCTCCATGCAGGGGATTTGAGTTGCTTGAACTATATTGAAATTATATTTTGTTAGCATACATGCTTGGGCTATTATGTGCCAATAGTAAATAGGCAAAGTATGCATGACTATGTTTAAGAGTCAAGCTGGACAAGGAAACAGAAGGTTATTAGTATTACTGATAGGAAAAAAAATCTTTTAAATAAAGTTGTTATAACATGCAATAGGGAGCAAATGCCTTAAAAGTAATGTTGTTCGATTTTGTTTAAGATTAATAACAAGTAATGCACATGGGAGGAAGATATCATTACTTGAGTGGCACACTTACATATGTTGCCTTCATGAATGCAAGAATCACAATTCTCATAAAACTAGACTATGATTCTGGTCAGAGATTAAACTATGGTCATCATGCTATAAAAACAACTTATAAATGGTATAATTGCTATGAAAGTATTATACCAAGGTAAAGGATGGTGAGAACATGTTATAGTACAAGACTATATAACCTGTACAAATTGTCATTCAAATTAATCCTTTGATTAATGCATCTACATACAATGTGATTTGTTCTTCGGATGGAAGAAAGTATGGTTAAGGGGAAATTTTAACTTAAATAGATTTCCAGGACATATGCATCTTTCGATGGATATGCATAATAGAACCTATAAGTATCCTTGAGTGAAAACCATAGTAATTGATGAAGTAGCACAAATGGTATGGACCACTGGGTCAATTAAATGATATCTAACAATCTATTTAAATAGATTGATATCATAATTTGTACCAAGCAATTTTGAGAGGTTCTCTTATTGGATTGCATTGATAATGTGTCTAGACAACATAAGAAATGTTGCGTAATTCAAACAAGAATTCATAAAATAGATAACTCATCCTTTGGTTAAGGGTGATTTAATGTTAAAGAGGAGCTAACATGTAAGTACCCTAAGATCATAAACACTTACAACTAAAAGGGGTGTAGAATTGAAAGTAGTAAAAACTTTCAGGTATAACTACACTAAATTATGCATGCCCAACAAGTTGTTGAGGCATACAAAGGGCAATAGTAAATCATATGGGATGAATTATGATCTGATAATCTGTGAGCTAATAGTATGCTTTAGGACATTAAGCAGAAGGTATGATGAAAATATGCATGAATACAATACTATACTACTGATATTGTAACCAAATGAAATCTGGAAATGATCTGCACTTGACAAAACTTTCTTTGATTACAAAAATGAACCATACTCATACAAATTTCTTGTCAACTGAGCACAGTTGTTTTAATTTCTAGAAAAAGAGAAAAGAATGTTTGGTATGATACTAACATGGTAGGAAAATATGTGGACAAAGTTTTGTCATGCAGGTGATACCATGGGAATGGTATGATGGGTAGTAGCACAGATGGTACTATGTACAACAGTACATACGGTACCCGTATGACTACATGTATTACATGATTGGAATATGAGATGTATATCAGTGTGTATAATACACATTTGTGCAGATATGTATGAAGACATTAGATAAATGTCTGGCAAGGCAACCGACCTAGAGGTTACACAAAAAAAGGAAAGTAAGATTGGTATAACTAACCATGGTTAATTGCAGTTTGGCATACATACAATCACAATGAATATATATGATGGATATATATTGTTATGTGAACTAATCTGTTATGACCTTGCAGGCATATTAATGTGGAAAATATGCTAACTGATGTATTGTATGCAGAGAGACTGCAAGAAGCAGGTGTTCGACAAGAACACAAAGGCTGGAAAAGAATGCAAGCAAAGAACATGCATTCTTCATATAAAATAAATGATAAGCAATAGCTGCTTTAATAATATTAAGTAACAGATTATGATATATATATCATAGTTAAAATTATGCATTTATAAATTCTCACAAATGGTTTGAAACAATGTTACAGGTAGATATAAAAGGAGGAGCACTCCTGTAGTGACCTCCTTGTGACCGATGTACATTGGAAAAATTGCATCAGATGACAGAGCCATGAGAGCTATTGATTCAAAAACTAGCTACCTATGAACGAGGACATGATGCAGTGATACACCGAGGACGGTGTAAAATTTAAGGGGGGGAGTATGTAACACCCCTCCCTTGTGTGCTAAATTATTGTAAACCTAAGTTGAGTTAAAGCTAGGTGTGATAAGATTGTAAACCTAAGCTGAGGACAACTAGATTTGATACCCTCCTTTGTGGGTTAAACTATTCTAAACCTAAGCTAAGGAAAGCTAGGTGATATGTAATATGAAAAGAAAATGTGTTATTAAATAAATTAATAAAATAAATCACTTGGAGGGTGGAGCACCAAGAGAGAGGAGATTCTTGCCAAATCCCACAAGGAATGGGATAGAGATGAATCTTTCATGGTAAAGCTTCTAGATGTGATTATAGATAAGCTTGGATGGATTGGAGATCCATCAGATGGATGGGAGATAAAGATCCATCAAACATAAAAGATTTGCGGGAGATAAAGGCAAGCTTTTATGAGGAAAAGCCTTGTGGGAGATAAAGACGAGATTTTCTGAAAAAGACCTAGGCAAATGGAAAAATCCATAAAAGTGGGATGCCATTAATGGTAACTAAATCATGAAAGAGGGTATTAAATACCCAGTGCATTGATCAATTGAGGACAATTGATCCTTGGCAAGATCTTTGGCTTGGGGGGAATCAGAGGTGATTCATGGCTGGGTGGTGGTGCTCCTCCCTCCAAGTGAGGTTTTAGTTGGTGTCAGATGTGTGGAATGTTTTGTATGATGATCTGGGTGGTGGTGCTCCTCCCTTCAAGTGAGGTTTTAGTTGGTGTCAGATGTGTGGAATGTTTTGTATGATGATTCTTACTCTCTCCCTGTTATAGTTCCAGTTTTTTTATGAGAATATTTCTTAAGTTTCTTCGCCATGAGAATGTTGCGTGAATTACATATGCTTATGTATTAATAGATTTAATGGTGTTTCCCTCTATTCTGATGAGATTCACTTGCATGGTATGGGTTTTATATTAATCCTTACTTGTTATGAAGTTAAATCATTTAGCTCAGATATGCTGATGGTTGATTTCTTATCTCTATATTTATTTCCTATTGTTAGAATGGTTAAATCATTCAACTCGAGAGTATAGAAGTTGTGTTTTTGTATCTATGAAAATGATTGTATGCATGTAACTTTTATTTCACTCTAGATAGTAATGAAGTAGTTTTTGAATCTAATATTGGACCTTATTAAAGGTGCTCAAGGAAAATAGAGTGTCTCTAACTTATGTGATATTATTTATACATTAAGACTTTGGTGCATGTGAACAATTATGGAGTAATGTTGTTAGTTGTATAACAATGTAGTATTGTCTATGCCCTGCATGAGCTATATCAATAATCTCCTTCATAAGTATATTAGATGCAATAGACCCAAAGCAATATCCTATTACGTGTTATTGAGGGGGTTGTCAAAGAGTTTAATGGTTGTATGTTATGATTTGTCTTTTTCCTACCAAATGTAAAGGGTTAATTTGACTTATAAACTCTCACAACTAGATCTAAATGTTCTCACCCTGGTATTGGTGGGTGGACAATGTAGGTATTCTTGCATGTGCATAATAGACAAGACAATAGTAGCTTTGCATGCCCATGGTAGCAGAAATAGATGTAAGAAAATGTTCCATTATTGTTGCATGGAATATTGCATGAGGACATTAAAGTTATTGTAAGGGTTACATTTCAAGAGAGCATGTGATATTACACCTAGGGTACATGAATCTCTACCTTGATATTTCACACTAGTTATGATCCTTGGTTCACTGAACTCGAGACAACTGTGAAATCTTAACTGTAACTAAGACAAAAAATTTATATTTATGGGGCCTAAAGGCTATTTTCCTGGGTAGGCTAAGGAGGTTTGTTACATCCATCCCCCAACCTTCCCTTCTATGCTACACAGTCCCTCAGGCAATCCGGTCACCCCCTTTCATGAAGTCACTCACCTTCCAAGTTCCCTGGCATCCCCTATCCCAGGTGATCCATACCTTGGCAAGGCTTCCTTGCTTTGGAAGGTCCAAAAACCAAGGCATATCCCTGCCTCAAAACCATCATACCGGTCATAGCATGCTCATGAAAATCTGTCGACACTATTGGGTAATAATGTCCCACAATGGCCCTGCTCCTGAAGTGCTTTACCAACATATTGTTACTTGTTCCAATTCCTTTCACTGAGGTTGTTAACGTTCTTGCAGTCAATTCCAACCACCCCAAACAGATCATTTTCATGCTTTCATGTACCAAGCACATAATTTTCATTAGACAAAAGGAATTGAAATAAATTCAAATCATACCTCATTGGTGGTCCGTCAATAAGGTACACTTGCAATTTCACATTCGGTTAGCTCAACCCGCAATCATCATAAATCATTATCATAGTTCACATGCATAATTAAAACTGAAATAAAAAATCATACTTATCTTTCAAATAGTTCTTTACTTCTGCCTTTGGTCTTTGTCCTTTTTGTACACACACTGGATCGATTTCCAAACCCGACAAGCACCCAATTCCTTCTCTTTAAGCAATAAGGAAATCCGGAGACTAGACCGCTTCATCTCTCAATATCAGCAACAAGTGTATCCCGAGACTAAACTGCCTCAACCCTCAATAGTAACACAAGGGCCCAAAAAATCCAATTCCTGCATGTCTCATCACAATGTACAACACATACACATACACAGTGTACAACACAACACATACACCAACACCCAGTGTACAACACGACACATACACCTACACCCGATGTACAACATGACACATACACGTATGCCCTATGTACAACATAATACGTATACGTACACACCGTACAATACCACGAATACACATGTCGTGATACAATGACTACACAATACCTGTAACACCATACCAGATATACACAACACAACATGTGTGACGTGTACACCATACCTCATGTACACAACGCCACCGGTACAACGTGTACACAACACCCAATGTACATAGCACCACCTGCACAACATGTACACAACACCGAATGTACACAACACTACCTGCACAATGTGTACATAACACCACATGCACACAACGCCACATGTACAACATGTATACAACACCACATGTACAACATGTAGACAACACCACATGTACATAGCACCGCATATCCACATGCCCACGGCACCATATGTACACAACGCCGCATATCCAACATGCCCACAGAACCATATGTCCGCAAACCACATATACAACATGTACACAACACCCTATGTACATATCACCACATATACAACATGTACACAACACCATATGTACATAGCGCCACATATGCAACACATACACAACACCATATGTACATAACATTGCATATACAACACATACACAACACCATATGTACACAATACCATATATGCAACATGCACGCAACACTATATGTACATCGTGCCACATATGCAATAGGCACATAACACTATATATGCAACATGCACACAACACCATAGGTACATCATGTACAAAAGATACACAACAATAGTATTGCACATCCAAAGACCACACTATCTCTACCATACAACCTTAAAGACCACACTATCTCTACCATACAACCTTACTTCTAGTGTTTTTCCCGTGCTTGTCCAACATGCCACAAATGTTATGTGGACTTATCCCTCTTGCGAACAAGAGCGATCTCCATATACTCCAAAGAAATATAGTAACAAACAACCATGAATCGCTACCTTTCTCTAGACTATGATTGACTGAAACAAATACTATGATGGAGGCCACTTACCATTTAAACAAAATGATTGATGAAGTCCCCTTCCAAACTTTCAACCATCTGCTCCTCCTCGCTGCTTTAGAGATACTCTCGTCGCTTCCCACAACTTCTCCATGATGTCCTGAAAGATATCTACATAGATGGAAACAAACACAAGATCAAATCATCCAATATATAACATAAGAGATAAATGGACTAATTAACTCAACCATGTATCTTAAACTAATCAATATGCAATCACAATCTATGTAGGTGATCAAAGAATCCTACAATTTGTATCAACAAATATATAATTGAGAAATAACAATTGCCTTTATATTAATAAAATGGAGAATAGCCTTATAGCCATGAAGCCTTGATGTTGCAAATCCCTTCCCACAATCTCCAACCCTCTCCTTGAATGAATAGCCTTCCAACCTTATTCTTGCAACATAATCCTACTTCCAAGAGTCCTTCTCAATCCTCAGGCCTGGGTTAGCTTTATAGGTCAAGAGCGGGAAGTTTAGGATCCATTTTCCAAGGTATGATATCCACTAATGGTGGGATAGGGATTCCACAAAGAGAGGGAGTTGCTCCATAATGGGAGGGATCAAGACTTAATAGGCAACCATTCAAAGCTTGTTGGTTGGGATAGATGCGACCAACAATGCTTCTAGACTTTACTTTTTTACTTTTACATGCGTTAAGTCATGTTCACAGGTCACAGTGTAAGACAATGCGTACTTATGCGTAGTTCCTAATGGACTCTTCTCCGTATGCGCAGAAATTGACTAGGGAACTACGCAGGAAGCCAAAAACAAGGTTTTGAACCTTAGCATCTACGAATTCCACTTTATTTGGGATAATTTAGATTCTAACTTTGCAGGGGAATGCTCTGGGACACATTTGTGGATAGTGAAAGGTCCAAACCGATGGTCATTTGCCTAATGCAACAAAATGACTTGTAACAATAGATCACACTGCTTTCATTCGACTGATGTATCCCTCATCATTACCTTCAATATCATAAACATAGACATAGTGAAAGCGCACAATACCAAATCATATCCACATGATACTAACCTCATAAATCTGCCAGGGCTACTCTTCCCACTTGATTCCTGATAAGTCAGGAACCTCTTCATTCCATTCACCTGCATAATCACTCATTCCTCCACAAGAATGATCCCTGATGACCTTGTCAGACAACGACATACAGATATACATATAATCATCAACATAAAACAATCATGATCCCTGTCAACCCTGTTAAACAACAACATACTTATATACATATACATGTAATCATCAACATAATCATGATCACCATATAATTACCATATATCATAAGATCAAGGTTAATGGAACTCCCTTTATCCATGCATCACATGCAAAACATCGAGAACACGAGTTCCCAACATAGCCAAGGCATATATTACCTTAAGCCCATTTACTTTACCTTTCCTGCTACTTTTCTCATGAATGTTTTGCCATCGTCCATTTACCTCAATGGACCCAACCAACTCCATTAATTGTCATACTCTTGCCTTCAACTACCCTTACACATGCACCAAGCTTCATCCAGGTCTTACACTACCTATTAGGTTTCACCAAACTCTTCCCGGACTCCATTAACTTTCCTCCTTCCCAACCAATTCCCATGACCCTCAAAACATAAAAGGCAAGAAAAAAATAAAATAATAAAAAAATCTTGAAAACCAATACCACTATGACATCACAAACAAAGTGGCATGGCCATGCACTAGACGCAATCAAGGCCACAAATCAAGTGCAACAAATAAAAAAATACGAAAAGCACAAGAGTAGCAACAAACACCATGACTCAATCCCCATGGGTTCCCCATGCTCCCAAGGGAAGCTCAACACGAGCCTTCTTCAAGATTCATGGAAATCTCTTTGCCATGTTATTCCTTGTATCATACTGCCATAAACATATAACTGTGAGTGTATAAACAAATATAACAACATACTAGTTATCTTACCTTGTTGTGCCAATCACATTGCCTTGTAACTAAACACACATGTCAGCCACATGTTCCAAATATCAAGACAACATATCTATAAATTTGAAATCAACCTTTACCAAGACTAACAAACATATCATAATCAATTCACAATCATAAGACATAATGCTACAACTATCACCTACTTATACTCAAATACATGTGTGTTGTTCTCAACACATATGTGTTAGTGCAACCATCTTAAAACAAGATCATTCCTTCATGCAATCTTATAGATAGAAACTATATCATGCAACTAGTCAAACATTCAAACAACATATAGACCACGTAATAGACACCAAACACTCAAATACCAAATAGACGACATAATCAAACATTCAAGCATTAAGTAGATGACATAAGCAAACTCATACCTTAATGTATCTCAGGGGAGGTTATCTTATCTGCACAATCAATCTAGATTAGCACGATATAACTTCACAACGTATCAAATCAAACATAATTAAGGTCATGATATCCACAAAAATAACTAGCTAACATGTTCACATCATCATAAACAATTGTCATGCATGCATAACAATCACATATGCACATTCAGTCTACATTATTATGACACAATATCACAAGCATATCAACTCATACCTGAATGTCATAACCCTAACCATATGCATAGGCCAATCCAAATTAACACGATACATATAACATCAATATCCTAATTACAATGACCATAACCATCATTCATACTACCACAATGCATGTAACAACAAGTTACTATCCTTCATGAGTAACCGACACAAGTACATATGATCACACTAATTAACTAACATCTATCATACATGTAACTGCAACAACCAAAGACTGATAGACATGTACATTACCCTAATGCTCATAACAATCATTAACCAACATACCTACATGCCCAACATACAAACTTGTATGACGATCTACCCTTACTTTGTAGTCTAGTGCTACAACCTTACTTTGATGATCTACAACTCCTACTCTACCTCAACCAACACATCAACATCATAACATAACAATAACATCATAATGAAATAACCTTCATACCATAACCTCGTGCATGAAACCTTAACCATGACAATGCATGCATAACAACATGCATCCAGTCCATCTAGTCCAAGTATTTGAACCATGCTATGATACCACCCTGTAACTACCTCCTCCCACATTTACCCACTTTCACTCGCTCGCCCATGGTAAGCATGAGCTTAGGGTCACTATGATAAGACTCAACCTCCTATATGACCTTAAGGAAATGGAGTCAACAACTTGAGACCTTACTGACTTCCCTCAGGTTCTATAGGACCGCCAGGAGCAACCCAACCCCTCTAGGTGTCAAACCCCTGAGATGACTCTCTTTTTCACTGACCTAGAGCCCTAGTGGATCCCTTGCCAATCCCTCCAAGATACTGAGAGCCACTAGTCGCTCTCATGAGCTTGCCTGAGTGTGACTATAGCCTTTTTCTATGAGTGCTATGCCAGCGACTACGAGATTTAAGGCTATTTTCTAGGGCTAGGACCTAGTCTCTAGCCAGAACTCATAAAAGGCATAGAAACAATGCTTGTAAACTAAAACTGAAACTAGGACTTGACCTGACCTTCCCCAACCGGGACTGACATTCTATCAAACACTTGGTAAACCTGCAACCTACAAGTCATGAATGCAAGTTTGAACATAAGGAGCTGAAAACTTATTTGAGGTTTAACAAGAAGGATCATTTCCTTCTCACATTAGCTGTCATAACATCAATTAGGTCTTGCATTCATTATTCATTAAGTTACAAATAAAAACATGGAAATAACCATGACTAAGAACTGTCAAATAACCATTATTATAACTAGATAAATAACAATGAGAGAACAACCATTAAAGCCACATAATAACAAGTACATTTACTCATCAAAAGCAAGAGAAACTTAGCTCTTATTAAACATAGGCAAAATCCAACCATGTTCGGGACTTCCACGTACCACCTGACCATAGATTGGTTGAACCAAATCTTTATTTCATCCAATCACCCCCGTGCCATATTCCAATCATGAACGTGGAATCTCATGGGATAAACCAATCCATAAACAACCAAGGCAATCCAGAGGTTAAACCACCTGCACCCTCACCATACCGTGACCTCACCTAAACCGGTGCCGAGATCACAAACCGAACTTGGATGCCTCAAAATTTCTTCTCCAATACCTCGAGGAATTTTCTCATCTCCACCCTCAGGCTTTATCGTGTATCCCACCATTACTGGTTAAGGGATTCCTAGACCTTTGGGAATTTTATTTAGACCACCTCACCCAGATCCAAAATCTTTTAGCAATCCAAAGCTCAAACCGGGAAAAGTCCCATCACACCATCATTACGAAAATGGCGAGGTTAGGATTAAATACGCTGTCTAAACCCGACAAAATCCATGCCAATGATAACAAAATAACCAAATACTAACATGCACATACCGTGCATGTCAAAACTAGCTAGGAATTCATACATGCAAGTATTCCTACTGAAGTTGTTTGATCCAACTTTTCCTTGCTTGATCCTTACTTTCCTTTGCTTGCTTTCTTCCCTTCTCCTCTTGGTACTCTTTTCCTCTCTAAAAGCTAATTCCAAAATTGAACTGAGAAAAGGCTACTAACTGATGCTCTGATGTCTTTTTATTATTCATGCCTCTAATTTCTTCATTTTCCTTTATTTTCCTTCATTTTCCTCCTCACATGCAACCTATGACCCTTCACCTTCCTTTTCTCCTATTTTCCTTTATTTTCATAACTAAATGCCAATTAATGTCTGTTTTCCTTTTCAAAGAATTTTTCATTGCCTTTGTCAATTTCCCTTAGACATAAACACAATAAGTGGTGCCCACTAGGACATTTTTCCCAACATTGAGCTTAGAATAAGTGTCCCATGACCTTGGTCTTATTTTTCCTTTATTAACTTTTATTACATGAACTTTTAACCCATGATTGTTACATTCCTCCTTAGTGTGAAGTTGTTCATATATTGTTGTTAATGTGATTCAATATAAGTTTCATTTAGCTCACATTGAAAGCAATGTTATCCTTTTCTTGAATGTCGCTTGATAGAGGTCCTAAGTTCCATTCTTGAATTCTCGTTTTTCTCGTGAATGTGTTATGCTTGCAATAACATTGATTAGATTACAACTTCTTGAAAAAAAAATACCATTTCAAAATCTAAAATCAAGACTTACGAAAACCATGGAAAGGGTGTTAATTTTTCTTAGGGATATATTATTCTTTGCTGTGATAATTGCATTTTTTCATTAACACATTACATTCACCCCATAAAATCATAACATTAATGATCCAGGAATTCTTTTGCTTATAGATGTATGAAAATAATCACACGTAAAAATTGCAGCTTAACACAGAAATGTAATGTGTACATAAGAAAAGAAGAAGGAAACACATAAAGGCACAATAAGAAGACAACAAGACTTGATAACATAGTTCATCCAACTCGGACTACGTCTCCGGGCCCTACTCGATCAATGGGGAGGCCTTCATATATTAAATGGCATGAAAAGAAGAGAATTACAATCATCATGTGCATAAAAAGAGACTATACCTCCATTCTGGACAATGGGTGTGAAATAGAGACCTCAGATGGAGAAATGGACAACACCAATGCGTTCATGGCATTGAAAGGGGCTGAAAACATATACAATTTGTCCAAAATCAGACAAAATACACTATCGGCCCTCCTGAAAACTCTCCTCCCTCGAATTGCGTGTTGAAAATCCTTCCCCCAGTGCTTTCTTCATTCATCGGGCTTTATAGCACAAAGCTGCTTGCAAATCGAGGTCTGTTCATTCAGAATAGAAGCTGTTTAGGTAGAAGGGTCGGTGGGCACAACTAACCCTTTAAAATAGCCTTTTTCCACTCAAGCGATATAAGCAAAAACATTGAAAAACATTGAAAAATCTGAAAGGCCAGACCTCAAAATATATCAAAGTGGACCTATATATCCATCAGGTCTGGTTCCCCAATCACAATCGGCATATCACTAGTGCACTGGTCCTGTTAATGGGGCTTTGCTGACTGCCGATCGTCGATCTCCGATCTACCGATCGCTGATATCAGCGTTGGCCGATCGCATTGGCATATGCAACAGCCCGGGGTCTTGGAATTTCGTTCTTCCGATCGCTGATGCCGATCCCGC
The DNA here is from genome assembly GCA_031772625.1 of Pinus tabuliformis. Lineage (NCBI taxonomy): Eukaryota > Viridiplantae > Streptophyta > Pinopsida > Pinales > Pinaceae > Pinus > Pinus tabuliformis. Next base: position 673,945,303 of record CM062817.1, read on the forward strand.
CGATCCGATTGCTCCCACCGATTCGATCGCTCCCACCGATATGATCACTAATCACAAGTCTTAGTCCTAATATCGTAATCGCTAATCGCTTGCCCCTGACTTCGATTTAATCGGAGATCGCTGATCGTGGGTTCCGCTGCTACTCCTTAAGTTCGCCCCTTTGGACCCTCCGATTGTGATTTTTCATTTTAAAGGCTTAAGGCCATTTTTATAAGAAAAATGCCTCATTTTCAAAGGAACTAAGGCAAACTCTTTCTGCCACAACTTCATCATCCGGACTCGGATTGGAGTGCCGTTCGCACCGTTGGAATCAGGGAGATGAGCACTTTGATCTGATGTCAGGATACTTGCTTTTCTGCCACTTTTAATTTGATATTTTCCATGCCATTGTATCTGAAGATCCACCTGGATCAATCCTCCCCATTGAGGAGCTTTTGGACCGCCAAAAGCTTTCATTAGTCAATTGGCAAGTAAGGGAATTGTTCCCTCACCCTTTACTTCTCCAGCCATTTGGCCTTGCTGGGGTGCATTCCCTTGAAACCAAATTGAAGGTATTCCACATCTCCTCACCGTGAAGTCCTAGTCCTTCTGTCAAGGATGATGTCTTCTGGTAACTCATCGAGATATTCTGGAGCAAAATCATCAACTGTAGGAACTATGCCCATCTCATCGGTGTCCATGATCAATGGAGGTTCATACAGCTTTAGGTTCTCTACATTCACTACTGAGTACATCTGCATATATATCAGCAAATCAAGATGAAAGGCATTGTTTCAAATCTTCTCCAATATGGTGAATGGACCATACCAGATGGGTCACAACTTCTTCCCTTCTCCATTCATCTTGTCCTTGCTGATGTGGAACCACATTTTGTCACCCACTTGGAATTGGTGGTCGACTCGGTGTTTGTCATGTCGAGCCTTGTAATGGGCTTGACTTTTCTCCAACTGCTCTTGTACTACTTGGTGAATCAATTGGATTGACTGAATGAACTACTGAGCTTTGTCCCTATCATTACGTCCACTGGAGCCATCTTCCCTTCCAAAGACCATATCAAAAGGGTCCTTTGGTAGGTAACCGAAGCATATCTCAAATGGTGAACGCTGCGTAGATGAATGCACTGCTTAGTTGTAGGAATGTTGTACATATGGGAGATGCTCATCCCACAACTTGGGATGTTTCCCATAATAGCCTCGTAACAAGTGCACCATAGTACAATTGACAACCTCTGTCTCTTCATCAGTTTGCGGATGAAATGTCATGCTTCTTTTCAGCTTGGTGTCAATCATCTTCCACAAGCTGGTCCAAAACTCTTCGAGAAAGCGAGAGTCCCAATTTGACACAATAGATGTGGGTAATCCAAAATGGACCCAAACATGTTGAAAGAAAAGAGGAGGAGTATGCTCTACAGTGATATGATTTTTACAAGGCATAAGAATACACATCTTGCTAAAACGGTCAACGACAACATACAAATAGTCGTGACTCTTCTTAGACAAAGGAAAACCTCCTACAAAGTCCATTGATACACTTTCCCATGGACAACTCGGAATAGGGAGTGGTGTGTAGAGCCTGAGTTTCTATTAGAGGGCTTTGAAACAGAACACATCACACAACCCTTTACATAGCGAGTCATAATGTTTTTCATATGAGATGAAAAAAAAAATCTTTGTACATGACATAAAGTATTTTCGACACCAAAGTGTCCAGACACAAGAGAGGTGCGAGCCTCTCGAATTACATGTACTCTTTCCCCTATGGGAATACACAATTTACCAAGGTGATACAACAGTTTCCCCTGCAAGTGATAGCTGTCCACTTGTGAACCATGGGTTAGTTTTGCATAAATCTCTTTAAATTCATCATCATTAGCATATTGTTCAGCATAACTCTCAAAAGACAAAAAAGCATTATGCAAAATAACAGAAGCAGAAATAGAAGGGTGAGATAGCATATCGGCCACTTTATTGCTAGTGCCCTTCTTATACTTTATTACCAGATGAAACTGTTGAAGAAAATCCATCCACCTGAAATGACGAGATTGCTGCAACTTGGTTTGTGACTAAAGGTACTGCAAGGGCTGATGATCTATATGGATGATAGTCTCCTTGCTGATTAGGTAGTGTTTCCACTTTTTCACACTCTGCACCAAGGCATAAAGCTCCTTGTCATAAGTGGGATAGTTTATCACAGCTTGAGAAAACTTCTCAGAATGGTAACAAATTGGCTTCTTTTGCTGCATCAGTACAACTCCCGTGGCATAACTGCTAGCATCGGTTTCTATCTCAAATGGCTATTGGAGATCGGGTAAGGCTAAGACTGGCACGGTGCTGATCTTTTCCTTCAATGTTTCAAAGGACTTCTGTTGTCTTCCTCCCCATTCGAAGACCTGTTTTACACTTTTCAATGTGTGCAAAGGTGCTACAATAACATGGAAATTAGTAATAAATCTCCTCCAATACTGGACTGCACCTAAAAAGCTATGGACCTCGGTTACACTAGTAGGCTTAGGCCAATTTACAATTGCTTCAACTTTAGAAGGATCAATCTTTAACTGACCATGACCAACAATATGACCTAGGTAACCCAAAGAGGTTTTCCCAAACTCACACTTTGACAATTTTACAAAGAGTTTTTCTTTTTTTAGTACATCAAGCACTTTCTTTACATGACACACATGTTCAACCCAACTCTTACTAAAGACAAGTATATCATCTAAATATACAAGAACAAATTCATCAATGAAAGGCCAAAAGAGATCATTCATAACCCTCATAAAAGTGGCTGGAGCATTGCAAAGTCTGAATGGCATCACCATCCATTCGAACAACCCTTGTTTGGTCTTGAAGGCAGTTTTACACACGTCCTTCTCTGCAATTTGAACCTAGCGATAACCATTGCGCAAATCCAATTTGGTGAAATAAACAACATTCTTTAACTGATCCAATAAGTCATCAATGCGTGGAAGAGGGTAGCGATTTTTCACCGTGATCTTGTTTAGTGCACGGTAATCCACGCACATCCTCCATGTGCCATCTTTCTTTGGGACTAAGACAATTGGTGAGCCACACGGAGAAGTGCTCGGCCTGATGACCCCTTGGTCCAGCAATTCCTGCACTTGTTTCTTGATTTCATCCATCTCAATGGCCAACATCCTGTACATGCCAATATTTGGTAAAGGAGCGTCATGCTGCAAATGGATCTCATGTTGGATTTCCCTCTTCGGAGGTAATCCCTTCGATTCCTGAAACAGCTCATCATAATTAGAAATTAATTCAAATAATTCTTCTTTATGCTCCTGATCACAACCCTGGAGAGCATAAGCTAATTCTGCCTCTTTTTCCCTTACAACCATAAGCATGCAACCCTTACTGGAATTCAGCAGTCTTTTCATATGTCCAACGCTTACAAGGCTGGCATTGATTTTATTTTGATGAGCCCTTATTATATATTCTACCCCATCTTTTGTGAAATGGTATTTATTCTCATGACGGAAAAAGAATTCCTTTCTATCATATAGATACAGACTCCCCAACACCATGCCACATATATCCAATGGGATTACATCCAGTTCTACTTCATCTACTAGCTTAGAAGCGATACAAATTTTTACTCTACACTGCTTGGTTACATTCAATTTTGATTTATCATGTATCCATCCAAGCGGGTAAGGTTTTAGGCGTGGTTTTGTTTCTAAGCCGAGTTTCTTTACCAGGGATTCTGCGATTAAATTTGCTTGGGATCTAGTATCAAACAGAGTTTCAACTTTAGTATGATTTACAACAACTCTGATATGAAATAGTTCATTTCACTTTCGGTCATTAGGAAGGGACTCATTTACAGAACTAGTGCCTTCATGCGATTCAGGATTAACATGAGGTGTAAGTGTACCTTTTGTTCCCGCTGCTGTGATCAACGCTTCATCTCCCGAATCCGATCCAAGGTCTTGCTGCGCAGTTGCCATAGTCTTCTACTTCCCTTTTCCTCCATACTTCTTTGGACGCTTTTCTGGGTGTTGTTTCCAACAGTGATCGTCATCGTGGCCTTCCTTTTTGCAGTGATTGCAATACGACCTCTCTCCTTCTTTGGCTGTTGCCGTCTTCTTCTCCTTTCCTTTCCATTTCGCTTTGGATTTGCCATTGGGAATGGTGGTTTTCGGGAATGATCATCTCTTTCATTTTTGCCCCTGTTCTCAATATGAATTGCCTTCATGCTAGCTATGTCAAGAGTGGTTGGTTCAAACAACAACAATGAATGCCTAATGTAGCTATGCAATGAGCCAATATACTTAGTTACAACTTCAGGTGTATCAAGTGCAATGCACAAATTCAGTGCTTGCTTTCTAAACTCCTTTGTAAAACTCTGAACATGCTGACCTTTGCCTTGTCTTAAATACTACCAATTCATTAAAGATTTTTGCTTGTATCCTAGAGGATAAAACTGTTCCTTTAATGCAAAAATAAATTCAGGCCATGAGGAAAAGAGGTTACCCACATTCTTACTGCGCTGCAATTTGCTCTCCCACCAAACGAGAGCGGTGCTGCTCAGCCATAGAGAGGCTAGCTAAATATTTGCCTTCTCCTCCATGATCTACTGAATCCTGCAGTAGACCTCAATCTATTTAATCCAATTATTATGCTTTTCTGCATTTCTTTCACCATTAAACATGGGAAGATCAAATTTAACATCTAATTTAAAGAAAGGTTTCTTAGATGCATCCTTTGAATTTCTACGATTATGGTGGTGAGAGGAAGGAGAACCTTCACTCTCGGAAGGAGAAGGAGGGGTTTCTTCTCCACCATTCCCATGTGCTCAACCTTGTCCTTTTGGGTTTCTCTCCTTTACTTTTTCCAACCTTAAAACCAGCTGACTGATATTTTCTGCCATTGAATAGAAAGTCTTGCGGAAATTGCGCTCCTCTTCAAGATGAGCATCATCTTCTGCCTTGTTTCTCCTTCACTGTGCACACCCCGCTTCAGGATTGAAAGGCTCTAATTCCCCTTCGCCTCTTTGGAGTCTGTCTCTTGTTAGCATACAAACATGCAATTCACATCTAAAAATCCCTGCTCTGGTACCACTTGATCCAAGAATTCTTTTGCTTATAGATGTATGAAAAGAATCACACAATTGCAGCTTAACACAAAAATGTATTGTGCACACAAGAAAAGAAGAAGGAAACACATAAATGCATAAGAAGAAGACAACAAGACTTGATAACGGAGTTTGTCCAACTCAGACTATGTTTCCGGGCCCTGCTCGATCAATGGGGAGGCCTTCATATATTAAATGGCATGAAAAAAAGAGAATTACAATCATCAATTGCATAAAAAGAGGCTATACCTCCATTCTAGACAATGGATGTGAAATGGAGACCTTATATGGAGAAATGGATAGCACCAACACGTTCGTGGTGATGAAAGGGGCTGAAAACATATACAGTTTGTCCAAAATCAGACAAAATACACTATCGGCCCTCTTGAAAACTCTCCTACCTCGAACTGCGTGCTGAAAATCCTTCCGCCCCCGTGCTTTCTTCATTCATCGGGCTTTATAGCACAAAGCCGCTTGAAAATCAAGGTTTGTTCGTTCAGAATAGAAGCTGTTTAGGTAGAAGGGTCGGTGGGCACAACTAACCCTTTAAAATAGCCTTTTTCCGCTCAAGCGATATACACAAAAAACATTGAAAAAATTGAAAAATCCGAAAGGTCGGACCTCAAAATATATCAAATCGGACCTATAAATCCATCAGGTCCAGTTCCCCAATCGCAATTGGCATATTGTTGGTGCACTGGTCTTGTTAACGGGGCTTTGCCGACCATTGATCGCCAATCTCCGATCTACTAATCGTTGATATAGGCATTGGCCGATCGCATTGGCATATGCAATGGCCCGGGGTCCTGGACTTTCGTTCTTCTGATAGCAGATGTCGATCACTCCCGCCGATCCGATCGCTCTTGCCGATCTGATCGCTAATCAGAATTCTTAGTCCCGATATCGCAATCGCTAATCGCTTGCCCCCGACTCCGATTTAATCGGAGATCGCTGATCAGGGGTTCCGCTGCTGCTCCTTAAGTCCGCCCCTTTGGAACCTTCGATTGCGATTTTTCCTTTTAAAGGCTTAAAGCCATTTTTATAAGAAAAATGCCTCATTTTCAAAGGAACTAAGGAAAACTGTTTCTGCCACAACTTCATCATCCGGAATCGGATTGGAGTGTTGTTCGCACCATTGGAATCAGGGCGACGAGCTCTTCGATTTGATGTCAAGATACTTGCTTTTCTGCCACTTTGATTTTTGAGATTTTCCATGCCATTGTATCTGAAGATCCACCTGGATCAATTTTTCAAATTTACATCATTATTCAACAACATATGCAACTATGTATAAAGAACAATATCATCATCATCAATGCAGCAAAACATAAAGGAACAATAGAAGAAAATCATTCACACATAGAGACACCAAGATTGGGCGGAGACCACAGCAAACTCTACTATGGGGAAAACCCTTTCAAATTCTTCTTTTTATTAGATTGTCATCAAGTGATTAAAAAAAGAGAGAGAACAATGATCCATATATTCATCTATGCAATTATCCATAAAAAACAACTACGACATTCATGAAATGAACCCAACAATGCTTATACTCAAAATTAAATTTTTTAAGCGTGTAATGAACTGTCACTGTCTGAAGTCAACTGCCAAACACTGCGGTCACTGAGCGAAATATTTGGACAACTAAAATTCCATAATTTAGGTCCAGGTCGCATGGAGGAGGAGTCATGCGTACAACTGGGAAGCTTCTAGTTTCTCTCTGGATCCTACAGCGAGCAACTGTAGTTTGCAACCGAACTTCTGAAACCCTAGTGCCACACTTTTCATATTCCTTTTCTCTAACTACCATCATCCCTGTCGAAAGGAAACAATCAAAGACCAAAACTTCTTCTAACCATGGGAACGATTGTTCACTCAGAACCAAACAAAATGAAGTTTCTTTAGGCATACTCGAGGGTTAGAGACCAATTGCAGCAAGTAGGGTGGCTTCAATTCTTTGAAAAATTTGACGGGCATGAGACAAAGGTTACCAAATATTTTGCTCGAGCTTTTGATGGGGTCAAAGCAGAAATTGGAGACATCAAGCTTATCCTAACAGATTCCATTGTGGCAGAAGCTATGGGATTACCCAGAAATGGAGAAAGTTGGTTCAAAAATAGAAAAATAAAAGAGAATGACTGGATACATTTCCTCAGAGAACCAGGTATGGATATATCCATCTTTAAAAAGGGAATTCTAGTCACTGCATTAAAAGGGAAATGGAGAAATCTATTATTGGTTATTCAAAAGTTTGTAACTTGTGAAGGTAGATTTGGAACTATGTTTTTCTACCATGCTCGACTCTTGATGCATTTTATCGACGGAAATGAAATCAATTTTCCTTACTTCTTGCTCCAAAGTCTTAGAAAAATGGCATCTAGTATACAGAGAGAGTCTAGGTCCATTGATAATTCCCTCTATCATCATAGACTCATCAAAATCCTTATAGAGGCACATTTGGAAGCTAAGGGAGATAATTGGCAAGATTTATTAGTTAGAAATCATTTTGTAGAAGTCCAGGAGGAGGAAACAAGCAGTAGGGTTAAGCAGAGTCAACGAAAGTCAGTACCAAACCCTAACCCTGAAAAGGAGAAAATTGAAGAAGAAATTCAAGAACATAATGAGATAGAGGTACCAGAAGAACCATTTGAGGATGATACTCCACTTTCCCAGTATTTTAAGAAATATAAACAAAGTCTTAGAAGGAAGAAAGTTAGCTCAAGCTCTAAGTTATGTGAAGAAAGTAGAGAAAGTAGAGGAAACAAAACAAGAGGATAGTAAAATAAAAATACAAGACAACACTGAAGGATCAGGAGTAACATTGAGAAGAAGCAATAGAATTTCAAAACTTTCAAGTACACAGTCTCTATAAACAATTGATCTTGAAGAAGAAGGGTACAAAACACCACCTCATGCATTCATCCCTACAAGAAAAATTGCAGATATTAACCCAGTCCAACAATAAATTTATGATTACGTATAATATTTGGAACAAAGGGCACAATAGAATTCAAATCTCTCTCAATATCAAAAGAATGAAATTGGTGAAACTTCCTTGACAAAACCAACTTAAGAACAAGAACGAAGAGTTGAAGATGCTTCGAACTTGGACATATATGAGGTAGAGGTTCTAAATAAACACCTGATAAAGGAAAAGAAAGCAACAAAAGTTCAAAATGAGATACTTAGAACTGAGAATGATAATTTACTTCTACATCTCTGCCATTATTAGAAGAAAAATAAGAAACTTAATGCTAATCACAGGTTTCTTAAGAATAGAATCAGGGGTTTGTTGAGTAAAATTTTGATGAAGAGACCAAGGACCACCTTCAACATTAAAAAGAAAAAGGAAAGCACTAGTCTGGATGTGCTTGCACAGTCTTTAGAAATCATACATTGAAGGAGAAAAGAAGAACCAATTTTGAATTTTTGATGCATGAGGACATGTAATACCTTTGGTGTGAGGGAATGTTGAAGTCCGAAATTGTTTCCTTTTCTACTACCCTTTTACCGTCTCCTTTCACCTTTTTGTCACTATTTTTATAGTAGTCTCAGCATGCTCAAGGTCAAATTCAACTTATAAAAAGGTATTTATCATCCATGTTTAAAATCTATGTTTCTTTATGAATTATAATGAAAGCATTCTTACAATAACCGAATCATAAACATTATGCAACTAATGTTGAATTCTGCAATGATATTCATGGCTAGATAGGTTGCAGTGCTTTAGTAAAAGGATGAAGAGTATATGGAGATGACAAATGTTCACCACGTGGATGACCACCTATCAGCATGACTTGGTAGGCTATGAGGATTAAGAGATCTAAGAGTCAAACTCTAAGAATGACAATGCAATGGTCAAGTAAAGGCAACATGAGAATAGAATGACATCAAGCAAGCGTGAAGAAGAGTTGTTCAACCACATGATATGATCTAAGAAGTATTCCTCATGATTTTATCTTTCAATAGTAAATCATGAGGAAATAAAGTCTTAGTTTAATTCCATTTCCTATATGGCAAAGTAGTTTCATTTCATATCGGAAGAAAACTATTGAAGCTGTTTGATAAAAACTTGTATAAAAAGTCATAAGGTGAGACCAAACACTCAATTCGATTATTAAAGTTTATTGTGGTTTATTGCGATACTTTGTTTCAAGTAAATACAAGCCTTTGTTCTTAAATTCGTGACTAAGAAATCCTCCGATCGATAACAAACTTAAGCTCACGGGAGGGCCCCCTGTTGAGTTGTGAATTTTTTTTTTCTTTTTTTTTTTACTTGCTTATAGCAAAATAATATTTTACAGTTTCTTTCCTCCTAAGATAGTTTCATTACAGTTCTAATATGATCATTTGTTGTTCTAGTTCCAGAGCGCTCGTAAACAAAAATTACCAAAAAGATTTAATTTACATATGCATTTCCTTTCAGGTTTCACTACTTGGTTAATTCTGTAGATGACAAAAGAGATGTCTTTTAGAATTAATCACGCACATCGGCAATCATTTAGAGTTGCAAGTTCTCACTTTATTTTTATTTCTGTCAGTTTTTTTTTTTTTTCTATAATTAGTTTTTCTTATGCAATTAGTGTAGAATTTCCTTTCTACAATATAGTGTTGTAGTGTTTTCAATTATGCAAATAACATTAGAATCTTTTTCTTGCAATTTAGTATTGGCATTTCCTTTTTCTGTAAGTAGAGATAATTTTTGAATTCTGCAAGCAATAGATTTCAATTCAGTTAAGTAATTGGTTTTGATGTAACTTTAAATAAAAATAACTTGTGCGTGTTTACTCTCTAAATCTCATTCAACATTTGTTCATACTTAGAACAATTGAATCCATAGATAAGACTCCTAACATATATAGTGCACATTCATCTCATAAGTACACGAACCTTGGTTGAAAATTAATGAAGTAATTTAAGAACAATTAAATTACCCAACAATTTCCTTAGGAAGAAATCTGAAGTCTTTGACAGGTTTAAAGAATTTAAGGCTTTACTGGAAAATAAGACAAAGAAGAAGATCAAGGTCTTGAGGACGGATAATGGTGGAGAGTTATGCAAGAAGGAATTTGAAGAGTTTTGTAAGAAGTGTGGTATATCACGATAGAAGACTATTCCATACACACCTCAGCAAAATGGAGTTGAAAAAAGAATGAACAAGACATTGATGGAAAAGGTAAGAAGCATGTTCAGTGTCGTCGAGTTAGGACAAGAATTTTAGGCAGAGGCGGTGGAGATTTTATGTTACCAGGTTAACAAATCACCTTCATCAATGTTGGAGGATAAGACTCCACATGAGGTATGGATTGGTAAATAACCCTCTCTTTCACATTTGAAGGTATTTGGTTGTGATACATATGTACATGTTCCAAAGGAGAAAATAACCAAGTTGGGTAGTAAATATGAAAGGTGCATCTTTATTGGGTATAAGGATGGTTTAAAAGTTTATAAGCTTTGAAACCCATAAACAAGGAAGGTTGTGTATAATCGAGATGTGGTGTTTAGAAATGTGAAAGATGTTATTAAACATGAATTTCCCAAATGAACCTGATAAGATAGAGTTTGCGCTAAAGGAGGATGAATCAGACTCTACAACAAAACATGAATCAGAAGAGGAAGAACCACAAAATCCAGTTTTGAGAATATCAGTTTAAGAGAGAAGGCAACCATAAAGGTATAGTTCATCTACTTTCTGTTCAAATTTTACTTTATCTATTACTGATGATGATCCCAAAATTGTTTGGGAGGCAGTAGATTCATAGGATGGAAAACTTTGGAAAGAGGCCATGGTTGGCGAAATGGCATCTTTGGACAAAAATGAGGCTTGGGATCTAGTGGAGTTGTCAGCTGAAAGGAAACCCAATTGGAAGAAAATGGGTGTTTAAGAAGAAGATGAATGCAGAAGGAAAGGTAGAGAAATTCAAAGCTCGGTTGGTAGAAAAAGGTTAGTCCCAAGTGTCAGGAAATGATTTTGGTGATAATTTTTCTCTTGTTGCCAAGTTAGTGTATATTAGATTACTTTTATCTATTGATGTTGCTTTTCATTTTGAGGTAGAATAGATGGATGTGAGAGAAAATTTCTTCATGCGGATCTAGAAGAAGAGATCTACATGAAGCAACCTGAAGGCTTTGTAGTGAAGGGTAAGAAAGAAATGGTATGCAATTTAAAAAGTATTTGTATGGGTTAAAATAATCACCAATGATGTGGTATCAAAATTTTGATACATATATACGAGGACTTGGCTTCCCCATAACTAAAGCAGATCCGTATGTGTATTTTAAATTAATTGGTGACGTGTGTTGAGTCTTGAAAATGTCATTCATTTCCATTACAATTTCACTATTATGTCCATTATATCACCTCCATTTCACCTCCATTTCACTACTATGTCACCACATTCATCCCACTTTCATTATCATTGGGCCACCTTTATGTTTTCCCAATCTTTATTATTTCTAAGCCTTTTAAGTGAATTTGTGGTTAAAAATTAGAAAATAATGTGCATATGCTTATACCTAACAAATGGGTTGAGATTGTTGACATGTGTAGGTTGAAAGGAGGCTTCTAGAAGACCCTTATGTGGCACTCTAAGGCCAAATTCGAATTTGAGTGGAAAGAATCATGGGATCATGAAGATATGTGTCACATCTCCTAATTGTATTGTAACTCTAAGAAGACATGTGTCTTATCAGTTCCTATTTTGATTAGGACTCTAGAGGTAGAGGGAGAGATTCATGGACTCTCATTAATGAGATGGCTTCTCATATTTTTGTATAAATAGGAGATCTCTCTCCTTCATTTGTTAGCTTAGAGTTTGGAGTTCTTAAGTCTTTTTAGCTTGTGAGTTTGTAGTTCTTCCTTGATGGCTTTTGAAAGCTTTGGAGAGCTTTGTTGTACTTTGTAATTTTGAAGAATTTGAATAAAGCTTTGATGTTCTCAACATGGAAGGAGATGTGAAGTAGATGTCATGGAGCACATTAGAATGTAAGGTAGAGTAGATTTCATTTTGTAATTTTGCTTTGATTTCATTATGTCATTTGATTGCTTCCAAGTTGGTAGATTAGATTTTTCATTCATGCAATTTTAATTCATGCAAGTGTGTTCAACCGGTTGATTGTAGGTTAATAATGCACATAGCTTTTTAATGACTAATGACATGACGGAATCATCTTGTCCTTCTGCTGATTTTTTTTTTTTGAGTTCTAATTCCAACATTGTTATTTCTTTCAGTTTTGTTTTGCTCATTTACTTTCATGCAATTTAGATATCATATTACTCAACTTGTTCATGATTGCTTCCCATAAGGTAGATTGAGCTGAAGGGTAAAGGATCAGAAGAGTTGAAGTAGTGTGATTAGTTTCCTTTATTCAATTTAGATATCATATTGCTTAACTTGTTCATGATTGCTTCCCATAAGGTAGATTGAGCTGAAGGGTAAAGGATCAGAAGAGTTGAAGTAGTGTGATTAGTTTCCTTTATGCAATTTAGATATCATATTGCTTAACTTGTTCATGATTGCTTCCCATAAGGTAGATTGAGCTGAAGGGTAAAGGATCAGAAGAGTTGAAGTAGTGTGAATTAGTTGCTTTGCTTTCAGTCTTTGAGTTGCTTTAAGTTCAGTTTTTACTTTCTTCAGTTTTCTTTTTATACAACAGCAAGGATACTGGGTTTCATAGTCACTAGCTCATTGATTGGTTATTGCATTCTATTTTGATTGAAGTAGCTACATATTTACACTTTTGTTTAAGTACCAATTCCATCAATAACATGTTTTAAGATCTTTTGAAGTGCTAAGTTTTGGAAGTTACCATTAGGGACATAGGCCTTGTCTTGAAATCTCTATCCATACTTGTCCTTTAAAAGTATTCTTAAGACCTTAGAATAGGATTTCCATTTGCATTAGACACTTTAGGAAACCAACAAAAACAAAAACCCAAAACAAAATAAAATCTATAAAACAACGAAGTAAGAAAAAGGTTAACTAAGCACATATGGTGCACCACACTTCATCAGTTTACGATACCTGGATTGATAATTTATGTAGAGCAATTTAAGACGTTAAATTGACTAGACAACGTGCTATTTATTTGGTCTTGTATGTGGATGATATGTCATTGATTGGAAATGACAAAGAAATTATCTAGGATTTGAGGAGCCAATTGTCCTCCAAATTCGACATGAAGGATCTTGGCACTGTAAACTATATTGTGGGCATGGAAATTAAAAGAGATCAGATAAAGAGGAATCTATGGTTAATTAGAGGAATTATGTCGAGACGATATTGCAGAGGTTTAATATGCAGAATAGTAAACTGATGAAGGTTCCTATTCCTGTAGGTGTAAATTTATCTACTGAATAATGTCCCAAGACACAAGAAGATGAAGAGGACATGTCCCGCGTTCCATATGCGAGTGTAGTTGGTAGCCTGATGTATGGAATGGTTTGCACCAGACAAAACATTACACATGCAGTGGGAGTATTGAGCAGATTTATGTCAAAACCAGGGAAGGAGCATTGGATAACAGTGAAGTGGGTTTTCAGGTATTTGCGTGGAACTAATGATTATGGTTTGTGCTACCAAGGAAGACTAGGATTGGATAGAGTTTTGGACATTCGTGGCTTTCTTGATGCAGACTTAGTTGGCGATCTGGATCAAAGAAGACCTACAAGTGGGTGTGTTTTTAACCTATTTAGAGGAGCGGTTTGTTGCATGAGCAAGAGGCAATTTGTAGTGGAACTTTCAACTACATAGGTTGAATACATGGCAGCCACTCTTGCAAGTAAGGAAGTAGTTTGGTTGCAGTTATTGCTTTCAAGTATGGGGTTGGTACAACGAGCTATAAGGATAGACTGTGACAGCCAAAGTACAATTTTCTTGGCTAAGAACCTTGTCATTCGAAGACAAAGCACATTGATGTTCAATATCACCTTGTGAGGGATATGGTTGAGGACAAAAAGGTGTTGCTAGTAAAGGTGTAAACTTTGAAGAATGTTACAAATGCATTGACGAAGCCTATCAACACTAAGAAGTTTTCTTGGTGTAGAGAAACAATGGGTGTTGTAGGGCTAAACCAATGAATAAACTCTCATGTGACTCCCTGTGTGGAAAGAAAACAACAAGTGGGAGAATAATGGGTGTGTGTTATATTCTTTCCACGACTAGCAAGAGACATGGACCCAAGGATGGTGGACAAACCCAAATATGGTGGGTGGACCTACCCATGGTTTTGTACATGGGTTTTTTCACATGGTTTTGGGCATGATGGTTTTCTTCCCATGGTATTTTGTAGATCCAGTCAATGGAACTACGGTTATGTTCTAATCTAGCGTTAATGGATTGGGGTTTATGGATGCTTCAACATGTATATATATGTATGGTAACATTGAAAGGAATATAATGAAAAATCAATCTGGTAGTCAATTTGTAAATCTCTTTGTATAAAGTAAGAACCAACATACAAATTTCATAGGTACCAACCTACAAGAGATTTCATTCCCCTAGCTAAGCACCAACCTACACGAGACAACAATCCCCCCCATCTGAGCACCAACATAGCAAACTGTAGGCACCAACCTACATCTTTATGTTGTTCCTTGTATATGTTATCAATAACTTCTAGTACTTGATAAAATCTTTAGTGAGTTGTCATCTAATTATGCAACATTTAGGTTTGTGCCTTCAAGCTTGATCACATCCACTTGACCTATACACCTTAACTTTGTGCTCTTCAAGTAGGCATATCACCTTGTCTCTTTATACTTATCCTACATGTCATTTCTCTTAATTTGATCGAAAAGAGGTATGCCCATATTGCACTTCAACTTCCTCAACCCTTGTTGTTCATTTTTCAACTATCACTACTTAGGTTTATTATATGTTCAAAGAGAAGGTTTTCCCACCTAGCAACTTGTACTCAACACTATAGATTTATTTCTATTACATATGGTTTTGCAACACACTTGGAACCGAATAGGAATTTACAACCTTGAAGGCATGCTTCCTATGGCCTATCAAACTTTGCACCAAATACTCACCTTATGCAGCCCACAAGCCTACCACAAAAATTGACCACGATAGCCCTGTTCTTATTATAAATTTATCCATAGTAGGGCTCGACCTTATCATCACTTTAACATCATAACTACTTCAGCTAACAAATCCCTTAACATTGCCTCCAAAGATCCCTGCATCAATTCTCTAATGAAGCTCGACTACCTAAAAGACTAGACCAAAACTTGGCCTATAACAAGATTTTAAATTCAGCCAAAAACTAGACTTGAACTTGACCTTGAAAACACCACAAACAATCCTTCAAACTAGACTTGAACTTGGCGTTAAATGCACCAGAACTTGGCCCTCAAACCAAACCTGAATTCGCCCTTTAATGGACAAGAATTTGGCCCTCAAAACTAGACATAATTTCAGCCTTCAAAACTATAGGAGATGGCCTTCAAAAACCAAAATTTGGCCCCCATAACAGACCTAAAACTCAACCTCAATAGGGCTGAAGTTCATCCTTCGATTGGGCTAAAACTCACCTTTGATAAGGCTGAAACTCAGCCTCTAGAAAAAATATGTAACTCACCTTCTAACTAGGACCAAAAACCTTTGTAAAGAGTGACAAAAACCTGTCCCAAATAAAACCGCTCCAACTGATATTCACTTCACTTGGTTCATGAGGTATGAACCTCAAAATTTCTCCTTCGCTTGCTTAGACAAGCTCAAACTTTCTTGAGCAAGTAAGTCTTAGCTTCCTCCACATAATGACTATATATAGTGCGAATTGTAAAATGAATATCCAAAATATAATTTCTCATCAACTGTGAGGAGCTAGAGGGAGTGCCATATACCATTGGAAAGGTCTCCAAATAAGCTTTCAAACCATGTATATTATGTCCCAATTTAAGCCAAGTAATTGGAGTGAGAATGCATTCAAAGATAGGGTATATAAATGGGGCATAAAAATTTTAAAACAATATTTCCAAAAGGCTTGCCATATAGTATTGGAAAGGTCTTGAAATATGCTCTTTGAATATATAACTTTCTCTTTCATCTGGACAACATTTGATATCAGTAAAAACCATTTTCAACACTCATACCCACTCCCAAACATGTTCTTACAAAGAGGAATGTAATATTTATGGAGGTAAATATTGACATGTTTCTAGACATCATAATGCTTCAATTAAGTCAAAGGTTATTGCATTGACTGACATGAAAACTAGAGGGATGAATGGTAACTCTATTTCTGACTTGGTAATCCCAACTTTGTATTCCTTTCCAATGGGATAGCCTAGTATACAAAATATGCTAGCTTATCAAAAGGTTCATCGTTCCTAAACACTACTAATTGTTTTGGTCAAAGCGCTAAAAGTGAATACTATGGTCAATCTAGTTTAGTAGATTGGTGCTTGGTGAAGACATCAAGTGCATTAGGTGGTTGATCCGGGGGATCAATAAAGTGCTCAAAACCTGTACTAGAGTGTAGATCTCGACGACCTGAATCCAACACAACTTGAATCGCTCAAAACCGATACCGTATGCTCCTGATATCGCATTCTGATTGTTTTCCCAAACAGGTAAAAAATTTGCAGGTTGGATGCAGGACTGCTAACTAGGAAGTCCATACAATGACTAGGTAGGATGATTGTACATTTTGGGCCAATGGCAGGTTGACAAGTCTCTTATTATGATTGGTTTGAATTTGGTTGATTTTGATTGATGGTTGAATTTGTGAGTTGGACCAATGGTGGGATGCCATGTGGCCCAATCTTGGGCTGCCAAGTGGCACCTCGGGGTTCACTAAAATTTGTTATCGACCAAACTGCCTCTTGGAGAGTCAAACACAAGACCTCTAATCCAACAGTGTAGCACCTCACTGCTAGGGTGCATGGTGGTTATTAATAGTTATGGTGGCGTGTTTATATTTAAACTTAATGTGTTATGTATTGGGGGATGGGGTCGGGCTAAGCCTTGGCCCCTATCACACCATGCCCACGAGACTGCAGGAAGGGGATCTAAGGGCTCAGGCTTAGCCCCAAACCATGATTTCAACACCAGCAAATAGCACCCGTCGGACCACATACCAAACAACGTGGAGCGCCAATAATTAAGGGCAGTTTGGGGATGAGCCTCAGTCACATTATCGCATATAGCCACACACCACACAACATAGGGCTAAGTGTGGAGTTTGGAGTTCAGATGCGAAGTTTTTAGCATAAGCCTTGGTCTTATTGCAGCATGGAACTGAAAGTTGTAGATTTGGGGGCTATGCCGACAAGGGTGGGCAGTTAGCCCCAGGCCCCAGGCGCATGACCCCATGTGGCCCTCGTTTTCCGCCACAAGGCCTTACTGGCCATTTAAACTAAGCAACATTTTGCTCCTATTTAGGCATGAATCTCGCTGGCACCGGGAAAAATTGTCACTCGACGCGCCGTAGAAAGGAAAAGTTCGTAGGATGGTTAGCAGTCCAGTACAGTTTGTAGATCTGTTAGCAGGGTAAAGTTGGAGAGAGCATGACTCCTTTAGTTTTTGGCCAAATTGAGCCCAAAAAAATCTTAACTAGGGTTTTTTTTTACTGTTTTGAGGTCATTGGAGACATTATATTTGCATTATGAACATTATAAATCCATATAAACACAAATTTGAGCACTTAATGAAAAAGGCCCAACACTGGAAGTTGGACCAGGAGATGTAGCCCAGGAGAGGGGTGAACTCCTTTATCATTTTTTTTTTTTGTGTTACTGATAAGGTATTGTCTCTATTTATGTTGTTAACTAAGTTTAAAATCCATTATTTTATGTGTTTTGCAAAGTGATCCATTTCCTACAATACATAAAATTTTACTTGCAGTTTTTCCATCACCTTCGAGTTTGCATTACAGATTAGTCGTTGAAATTACAAATCAAGCCTTCATTAGGCAATTATTTGGATGCAAATTGTAAAACAAACCACTAAAAGAACGAGTGTAATTTTTTTTTTGAAGCATCAGAAGGTACTCTTGAGTGGTTAAAGAGGTCTCCAAGTTGACCTAAGAAAATTAAAATTAAAATTTATATTTTGGAGCATCAAGTTGGACCATGAAGTCAAGTTGACCTATGAAGGTGAAGGTACATGTCCCTTGAGACATTTCACCCATTCAACTTGTATAAATAGGAATTGTGATGCCTTATTTGAGCATCATCGAGGAAAGCAAGTTTGAGCAGTAAAATTTGGTTTTGGAGATAATCTTTTTCTTTCTCTCTTGGCCGCGCTTGTGGAGGAGCAGTTGAATGAGTTATTTTTCTATTTGACCAAGTTAAATGGGCATTAACTGAATATTTTTATCTCAAATTTGACCATATTTGACTAAGGGTTTGATTGCATACTTGACCACAGTCCGCAAATGTGGGTTTGACCTTAGTCTGTGAACCTGTAGGTCCACAAGTGTTGGTTGACCATAGGGCCGAGGTTCATTGTAAGCTACAGTTTGACCAATGTTGATTTTGACTAGTGTTTTCTTGTTGGAATTTGACAGGGTTTGACTAGTATCTTTGACTTGGATGTGACAAACCCTAGTTGAATTTCCATGTAAAAAAATATAAGACCAAGGTCATGGGACAAGGTTCCTAGAGCCTTGGTTTGACAAATGCTTTAGAAGCTTTAGAACAACTTGGGTTGAGTTACTAGTCCTGGAAGCCTCGGTTGGACAAACGCTCAGGAGCCCTTGGAAGGTTGAGTTACTAGTCCTGGAGCTTTGCTTGGAAAAATGATTTGGAGCCCTGCAACAGCTATGGGTTTAGTTACTAGTCCTAGAGCCAAGTTGGAACAAACTCTTTAGAGCCCTAGGCATCTTGGGTAGAGACTGATTTGGTGACGGTTAGTGATGTCTGACTGTGAGGTGGAATCACTGGTTGAGGGTTGTGGTGGTATGGCCTCTGGAAACCCTGGGTTGGTTTGTTTTGGTTATTCCATGAGATCACACATTCATGCTTAGAATATGGCGCGAAGGTGATTACTTGAAAGAAATATTTGGTTCAGCCCAATCTATGGTCGGGTGGTACATGGAAGTCCCTAACTTGGTTGAACTTTCATATGTTAATAAGAGCTCTTTCCCTCTTGTATTTCCATGAGTAATTATACTTGTTATTATTTGGTTTTGGTGGTTGTTTTTATCATGATGTATATGTTGTTCATTTGTGGGTTATATGTTGGTTATATGATGTATAGTGGCTATGGATCTCGATGTGTTTGATTTGTTTATGAATGGTTAATGAACACATGAGATCATAGATGTTATTGTAGCTCATATGAGAGGGCATTAAACCTTCTTTGTGATTCTCAGATAAGTATCATACCCCTATGTTTAGATATGCATTCACTACCAATAGATTACATGTTCGCCATGTGTTTGACGAAATGTCTATCATGGTTAAACCAAGTATTTGATCAAGTTTTATGTTAAAGACTTTGTCTTTGTGTCATTTATTGTTTTGGAAAGTCTCATCAAGTTCTAAACAGTGGTATGGAGACTAGATTTGAAAAATTGGCTCAGATCTCGCGGTCATACGCACAAAACTAGGATATTTAGATTACAGTCATTGGGAGGAAGGACCACCCATGTGACTAGAGAGTAACAATCAAGTTTTGGCAGTGTTATGCCTCTATCTGGGAATCTAGGTCGTTTAAAAGAACTTTAACTCAGGGTTTGGGCACCTGAAAGGGAAGTCAATAAATTTTTTGGTGTGTCGATTTCGCTTCCTTAACTTCACTTATGGGTTGAATCATGTCATACTATCCCTCAGCTCGTGTTTACCCTGGCAGGTCAATGAAAGTTGGTAGATATGGGAAGGGTGGTGACAGAGTGGTATCAGAGCTCCCAGGTTCAACACTTGGACTGGATGGGCAGAATGTGTTGTTCATGCATGCATGTTAGTTTTACATGTGATTTTTAGGCATGCATTTTGATAGTCATTGTCGCAGTTTGTGTCATCATGATGCTGATGTGTTGGCTGAGATAGAGTAGTAGAAGCAAATTATCAAGGCGAGGTTATGAAACTAGACCTCGAGGTAATAGCAGGTCGTCATACAAGTTTGTATGTTGGGCATGCAGGTATGTTGGTTAATGGTTGTTATAAGCATTATGGTTATGTACATGCATGTCATTCTATTGTTTTTGTGATTACATGCATGATAGATGTTAGTTAATTAGTGCGATCGTATGCACATTCATTGGATAATCATGAATGGTAGTAAATTGTTGTTATATTTATTACAGTCACATACATGATGATTATTGTTATTATGTTAAGATCTTGATGCTATATGTATCGTTCTAAACTGGATTGGCTTGTGAAGATGGTTATGGTTTTGATATCCAAGTATAAGTCGATATACTCGTGATATTGTGTTGTACTAATATGGACTGACTGTGCATATGTCATAGCCTCCCTTGAGATACATTGAGGTATGGGTTTATTATGTTGTCTATTTGGGTTATCTAACATGGTATGTTTATAGGTTGTTTGAATGTCTGATTAATTGCATGATATGGGTATGTGTCTATAAGATTGGATGAAGGAATGATCTTGGTTTAAGATGGTTGTACTAACACATTATGTGTTGATACAACTGATATGCACTTGAGTATAAGTGGGTGCTAGTTGTAGTATTATGACTAATGATTGTTAGTTAATTATGACATGGCTATTAGTCATGGTAAAGGTTAATTTCAAATTAATAGATATAATGTCTTGATCTTTGGAACATGTGGCTGGCATGTGCGAACAACTACAGGGCAACATGTTTGGTATTAGTGTAACAAGGTAATAATTGATTTGTTTATATATCTAACACTTTGGTGATGTGATAACACATAATAAGACTTAATTGCATCAAGGTAAAAGGTAAATTTTGGAAACCACAATTCCAAATTAATTATTGCTTTACATGAATACATGAAGTATCCTTAACCTTGATTTTTCTAGATTCATGAACATGTATTTCACAGCTGTTAAAATATGCAACTACGGTGAAATTCCACTTTGGACTACTCATTTTATGGATATGATGATTTCATTGAATTCCTCTTTTCGAGAGTACCAAAATCAACCTAAAGATCACCTCATTTGGACAAGTGGAAGTTGAGTTATGAATTATTTTATTCATACATATATATTGGATTAGGTCAGCCCTATGCATATGTACAAATGGACAGGTCAGGTGGACCCTCATGGAAGCCTATAAATAGAAGAAACCTCAATCTCATTTGGACACATGGATCAATCTCTCTTCTCCTTTTCTATTTTGTCTTGGCTCACACAAGTTTGACGGAGGAAGCTTGCACGAGGGTTTGAAGCTATAGGGTGAAGCTTGCACTAAGCTAGGGTTTTCTGACTCCTAATCGCTAGCACAAAATTGAGCATTTGAGTCCTTGGAAACTAGCACACAATGGTCATGAAAGCGACCAGGGACCCTTGGATGCTGGCACAGAGTTTTCATGAGAGCGACCGGGAGTCTAGGTCAGTTTGGTCCTTGGTCGCCCACACAGAATGGTATGGGAGTGACCAAGCTACTATAGTCGCTATCATGCAGTTCACAGAGAGTGACCAGGTCTGCCATAGTCGCTTGTACAAATCCTCCTCCCTGCATCCGAGAGTCCAAGATGAGATTTCAATGTTCCGAAGATTTCACTTAGTGACAAAAGTGTTCGACAACAGGCTATAGCCAGTGGCAATACATTACAGTTATCTGAATTAGAGTTTTGTTGCTTAGATGCATTTCATGGATATTCTAGTTTTTGTGAATATATGGATCATTGTACTCTCTTTCACTGAATCATTTGATGAAAATCTATTAGAAGAAGATTTGCAAGGGTTTTCCCCATAGTGGGTTTTTCCCTGGTCTCCGACCAATCCTGGTGTCTCTATGTGTGCATGCTTTTCTTCTATTGTTCCTTTATGTTCCATTGCATTGATGATGATGTTATTGTTCTTTCTACATAGTTGCATATGTTGATGAATAATGATGTTAATATGAATAATGTTATGATGCTATGGGGTGAACTTAATGTGTTAATAGATAAATGCAATTATCAAAGCAAAGAATGATATAGGCCTATGAAAAATCAGCATGGTATCAGAGTTGGGCTGAAGAAAATCCATGGAGATCACCCCCATGGAAACACTTTTGATGGAAGCAAGAAGAGGATGGTGGAGACATAAAAGAATCATAGGGTATGAAGGAAACCCTAGGTAGTTAGAGCATTAGGATTTGATGGTTAGGTTTTGAGAGAAACCTTGGTTTATGACAAATATTTGAGATTTGATGTATGATACTATAACATGATCTATGCGAAGATGTTCAAGCACTTGGGACAGATTTGATGAAGCCCTAATGACTTGGATGTTGATAAATTTGATTAGAGGCAACATTCTTATTTGGACTATGGATAGTGATGACTCTTGAAGGCTAGTTCAAGAGGGAGAGGATCACCTCTCATTAAAGATAAGTACCCATTGACTTATAATGTTTCTTTGTGTCTTTACTCTTGTTTAGACTTATGGATATGATTATTATGATTATTATTTTGATTATTTCTTATACTTCCTGCATGTATTTGAGTATATGGATGTATCTAACCTCCTTGATGAGATATGATAATTGGATCACTCTTAAGGATCATTTGAGACATAGGAAATAAAAACTAGATTTGGAAAGAGGTAAAGAGGCACTTGAACAAAAGGTGACAAGCACTACAAGTTGCCTATGAGAAGGTGCATAGGTATTTGAGCACTACAAGGAATGAAAGGTATATTGTTTCAATGTTATGTTTTAGTTATAACATTGGATGACAAGGTAAGCCTTATGGTATGTTGAGAATGTCTCCTTCGCAAATTACTCATGCTTTCATATGAAAGCGATTTGGATTTATGTTTCCTATGATGAAATGGTGCACCTGGTATTGAATATTTTGATCATGATGATCTTCTTGATTCTATGAGGTTACTTATTGCTGATCTTGGATATAGTGGCATAACTTGATGTTTGGGTAACATCTATTGTTCTTGGAGATCCTGATTCTGTGAAGAAGGCTAGTACCTTGACTCTAGTAACTAATACTCTTGACACTTGACATACATAAGACATGATGAATCTCTTATAGAAGGTTACCTCATTGATACTGATAATTCTTGTGAAAAGTATTGATGATAGTATGCCGACACTCTTGTTGTTTTGGTAAAAAATTATTGAGTGACCTGACTTGGTCCTATGGTAACCTTGATGATAGAACTATGAGTTTGATATTCTTGATCTCTTATTAACTGTGATCATGTCTTTGATAGTGATAATCACACATGGTAAATATCGATTCCCTAACTTGATGGATTGACTTCATATTCTGTTCATGATGTGATGATGTAGTAGTTGATATGACAATGATGGATATATGTTTGATTCCATGATCTAACAGATCTGATGTTGCGTGAATCTAGTAAAGACATGTTGATGACATGAAAGAAGTTGAAAGAAGTAGATTCCCAATCATAGGGAGAATCTCTTCTCAAGATTCTTACTCTTATTACTATTTGCATTCTCTATTGTTGAAATATGATTTATGTGCATCTGACATTGATATTTTTTAAAATAGCAACAAGAAATGCTAAAAATAACATTGCTATAGGTAGCATTTCAGGATATATTCCAATTTTAATTTGTCCTTGAATTAAAATTCGAATTTAGTCTCAGTAGTTGTTTGAAAAATAATTAATTAATTCATCTTGAGTTAATTAGTTGGAGAAAATCAAACATGAAGTCTTTGTGAAGACATGCAACAGTTATCCCTTTGATTGAGGAAGTTACCCCTTAATTAAGGAGATAAGGATGAGTTGTATTTGAGTTGTAATTAGTTAGCTCAGTTAACTGAGTTAAGTCCAGTTAGATTAGTTCCAAACAGTTTGTGGAACTGATTGTGAGTTCAGTTAGTTAATGCATGCATGCATGCAACTAGTGTTCTCCAGATAACTAAATA
This sequence comes from Pinus tabuliformis, assembly GCA_031772625.1. Lineage (NCBI taxonomy): Eukaryota > Viridiplantae > Streptophyta > Pinopsida > Pinales > Pinaceae > Pinus > Pinus tabuliformis. The sequence goes on from CM062817.1 coordinate 673,969,405, forward strand.
TTCTCTCATAAATAACTCAGGCATGTCAGTTCAGACAGAGACACAGTTGAGATTAAAGGAAGGGATAGTGTACTATTAGTTGCTAGAATATTCCCATGTGAATATCTCTTCCATGCAGAAGGAATTCATTCCTTGAGGAATGCGCAACTACTTCAGAGGTCAGAGCAGTGTGTGAGGTGAGAATCACACAGGTGGCAGCTGGAGGACCCAGGAGAAACTGCGCAAGGAAATAGGAGACTTGGAGGACTGAAGGAAGGCATATGTGTTGTCTATTCTGTCTGTGAGCAGAAGTGAGGGATTGTACTGAGAGCTGGATAGCTTGAGAGATAAAGCTTTATGTAATCCTGAGATATTTCTACTTGTATGATAATATAGATAGCTGGGTTTTTAGCTAAGGCTTCCCCCAGAGTATTCTTCTATTTTTCATGTGTGATTGAATCTTCTTCTCTGTTATATGTGTTCTGTTTGATCTTGCTCAAAATCGATTAAGCTTTCGCAAGTTTGATTGTAGAATTAGATTAAGTATTTTGATTTAGCACATTGCATAATCAGATTAATCTATAGTGAGAATTTCTACATGGTATCAAAGCAAAGGTGTTCAAAGCAGAGAACAATATACAAATAAGGGAGAAGTTCGAAGTTTGAAGTTCTTGATTGTAGGTACAAAATCAATTTCTTATCACATCTCAAAGTTCACCAATGGCATTCAATGGCTTGAGACTTGAGTATGCCCTGGATGGCAGCTTGAATTACCTCGCCTGGAAGGATCTCATGGAAGCGGTATTAGAGGATAATGGTTTGAAGGACTTCATTGATCAAGAAGTCCCCAAGTTAGCAACAACTAATGCTCAAGAATTGGTAGAATGGAAGAAATGTGTGGTGAGAGCGAGGAGGATTCTTCTGGAAAGAGTTCGAGACCATATTGTCTCGAGTCTCCATGGGAAGGAGACACTGTTTTCAATGTGGAAGACATTGTAGGATCTATATCAGAACAACAACGACCAGAGGAAGTTGGCGCTGAAGGATAAGCTTCGAAAAATCAAGTGTGAAAAGGGTGACATGATCTCTACATATCTGAACAAGCTCACCACCTGTAGAGATGAGCATGGAAGTGTAGTAATCATGACAGCCGATCATGACATGGTGAGTCTTGCTCTCCTTGGTCTTCCTAAGTGCTGGCATAACTACCAAGACTCAGTGAATGGAAGAGAGAAATTGCCAGATTGGGAATGACTGTGGTCGAATCTGATGTAGGAGGAGATCAGGAGAAGCACCAGAGATGGTTCTTCATCAAAGCATGATGATGAAGAAAATCTAGCCTTAGTAAGTAAGGTGCAGAAAGGGAAAGGGAAGGCTTCCCATTCCAAATCGAGTTCTTCCCATGGTGGGAAGAAGATTGACAAATCTAAAGTGCGATGCTTTAATTGTCATGAGGTGGGCCATTATGCAACAAATTGTCCATAGAAGAAATCCAAGAAGGGATCCTTGAAAGGATCAGATGGTGAGGCACTAGCCTCACAGTTCGAATTGGATTTTACCCTCATTGAATGCATGGTTTCATCGATGGTGGGTTGTGTTTGGTACCTGGATAGTGGAGCCTCATTCCACATGACCGACGATAAGATTTTATTCAGTACCTTAGAGGAGAAGGACCTCCAGATGCGCATAGACATGGGCGATGATGGAAAGTACCGTGTTTCAGGTGAAGGTGCAATTGCGTTTTAGAGGGAGCATGGAGCTCCTCTCACCCTGACTGATGCAAGGTATGTGCCTAGACTGAAGAAAAACTTGGTATCAGTCGCGATGTTGGAAGACAGAGGTTATGATGTAGTCTTCAGTAAAGGAAAGGCATTCCTGAGACACATAGCCACGGGTCAGACCAAGAGGATTGGGATTCAAGTGAAGAATCTCTACAAGCTAGAGGTAGATGATTGTGCTGCATTAAGTTCCAAAGAAGAATTGGTGCAAAGCCAAGATATTGGCGAGTTATGGCATAGAAGGTTGGGCCACTTGCATCATGGGGCCTTGAAGATAATGCAGCAGATTTCTACCGGACTTCCCAAAGGTAAACTTGAGCAAGTGGACACATGCAAAGGTTGTACCTTGGGTAAGTATGCAAAATCTTCCTTTCAGGATCGAGACAATTGACCTGAAGCAATCTTGGAGCGAGTTCATACAGATGTGTGTGGACCATTCTCGACAGCCTCCACCGCTAAACAAAGGTACTATGTTATTTTCATTGATGATTTTTCTCGTAGATGCTAGATCTATTTCATGCAGAAGAAGGATCAAACCTTCTCAAGGTTTTGTGAGTTCAAAGCCTTGGTTGAGAAAGAATCAGGCCCTTGCGAAGCGACAATGGTGGAGAGTATGTCTCTCAAGAGTTTAAGGACTTCTGTGCTGCAGAAGGAATTAAACGGGAATTGACGACACTCCATAACCCATAGTAGAATGGGGTGGCTAAAAGGAAGAATAGAACGATTATGGGAGCAGCTTGGGCGATGCTGCATGACTAAGGCCTACCACTTCATTTGTGGGCTGAGGCATGCAACACAACAATTTACTTGCAGAATAGAAGCCGCATTGCATACTTGGGATGAAGACACCAGAGGAAGCTTTCTCTAGGAAGAGACCAGATGTGAGTCACTTCAGGATCTTTGGCTCATCGGTTTATTTCCATGTGACCAAGGATTCCTGGAAGAAGTTAGAGCCGACAACAGAGTTGGGGATACTTGTGGGGTACACTGATACTCCTCACAACTATCAGGTGTATTTGCCTACCAGTTAGAGGACAGTCGTTCACAAAGATCTTAAGTTCGATGAGCTGAAGGCCATGCGAGTTTCCCTTGAGAGGGAGCTCAAGATGCATGCAGAGGAGGAACTTTTGGTTCCTAAGGAGGAGTAGCCTCAGACTGATGCGGAGTAGCCGCATGTAGAGGTTCCAGGAGTGGAGACATCCACTCATGCAGAGTCTTCCAGAGATGGGCGGAAACGCACAAGGGAGGCTGACATATTGTTGACGGATGTGAGAGAGAATGTGGGAGAGCCATCTTCTCAGCGTAGACAGAGGAGGTCTGAGCGGTACACTGGTTACATGGCCCTTGTTGGGGAATGTGTAGAGACCGTACCATCTTCCTTTGAGGAAGCAGTGCAGCAACCAGTTTGGGTTGATGATATGGTGGAGGAGTATGACTCCATAGTTCAGAACAATGTTTGGGATGTTGTTCCAAGACCGGAGAACAAGTCAGTCGTGAGTTCTTGTTGACTTTATAAGGTAGAGAATGCTATTGATGGTAGTGTGGAGAAACATAAGGCAAGGTTTGTTGCCCGTGGTTTCTCACAGGTCGATGGGATCGACTATGATGATACTTTTGCTCCTGTAGCAAGGTACTCATCTATCAGATTGATGTTGGCACTATCAGCACAGATGGGTTGGAAGATCCATCAGATGGATGTGAAGACTGCATTCCTCAATGGCAAGATTGAGGAAGAGGTGTGCATAGAGTAGCTGGAAGGATTTGAGACCTTCGATTGTGAGTCGCATGTGTGCTGACTCAAGAGAGCTTTGTGCGGGTTGAAGCAAGCACCTCGTGCTTGGTACACCAGGATCGACAACTACTTCATTGGGTTGGTCTTCACAAAGAGTGAAGTGGATGTGAATTTATACCACATCATGGTGGAAGGTAAGCAGTTGATCATTGTTCTTTATGTTGATGATCTGATATTGACAAGTGATGATCAATTCATCATGTCTTGCAAGGAGGACCTTGCAAGAGAGTTCGATATGAAAGACATGGGTCTCATGCACTACTTTCTAGGCATAGAAGTGTGGCAGAAGGATGGAGAAGTGTTTGTGTCTCAAGGCAAGTATGCCAATGAGATACTCAGGAGATTCCACATGGAGAATTGCAAACCCTTGCAGACTCCTCTAGCAGGTAACTGGAGGAAGGAGGATGCTACCTCAGGTGAGGTAGTAGAGGCTACTGTGTATTGATAGCTTGTGGGTTCATTGATGTATTTAGTGAACACACGACTAGATTTGTGCTTTGCGGTGAACCAGCTGAGTCAAGCTATGGTTCAACCTACCAAGCTGTTTTGGAAGGCAACGAAGCATGTTTTGAGATACCTCAGAGGCACATCTCAGTATGGATTATGGTACAGACGATCAGAGGGAGTGAAGTTATAGGGCTTCACAGATGTAGATTGGGCAGGGAGTCCATCAGATCGGAAGAGCACATCAAGAGGAATTTTCAACCTTGGTTCAACTACAGTTTCTTAATACAACAGGAAACAAAGGTCAGTTGAACTTAGCTCAGCAGAGGCTGAATACATGGTTGCAAGTCAAGCAGCATGTGAGGCCATTTGGATGCAGAAAATTCTAGTTGGTTTGTTTGATCAGAGGATGGATCCAATTTCGATCTATTGCGATAATCAGAGTTGTATCAAACTCTCTGAGAATCCAGTATTTCATGACAGGTCCAAGCACATAGACATTCTGTATCATCATCTTAGAGACTGTGTGGCGAGGAGGATCATGTTGTTATAGTATGTTTCGACCGAGGAGCAAGATGCTGACAATTTGACTAAGGCATTGTCAAAGTGTAAATTCGAGTTCCACAGAGACAGGATCGGGGTGACAGATAATCCCTTTCTTGTTGAGAGGGAGTGTTGAAAATAACAACAAGAAATGCTAAAAATAGAAATGCTAAAAATAACATTGCTATAGATAGCATTTCAGGATATATTCCAATTTTAATTTGTCCTTGAATTAAAACTGAGAATTAAAATTTGAATCTAGCCTCACTAGTTGTTTGGAAAATAATTAATTAATTCATCTTGAGTTAATTAGTTGGTGAAAATCAAACATGAAGTCTTTGTGAAGACATGCAACAATTATCCCTTTGATTGAGGAAGTTATCCCTTAATTAAGGAGATAAGGATGAGTTGTATTTGAGTTGTAATTAGTTAGCTCAATTAACTGAGTTAAGTCCAGTTAAATTAGTTCCAAACAGGTTGTGGAACTAATTGTGAGTTCAGTGAGTTAATGCATGCATCCATGCAACTAGTGTTCTCTAGATAACTGAATATTCTCTCATAAATAAGTCATGCATGTCAGTTCAGACAGAGACCCAGTTGAGATTAGATGGAGGGAGAGTGTACTATCAGTTGCTAGAATATTCCCATGTGAATATCTCTTGCATGCAGAAGGAATTCATTCCTTGAGGATTGCATAGTTATTTTAAAGGTCAGAGCAGTGTGAGGTGAGAATCACACAGGTGGTAGCTAGAGGACCCAGGAGAAACTGTGCAAGGAAATAGGAGGCTTTGAGGACTGAAGGAAGGCATATGTGTTGTCTATTTTGTCTATGAGCAATAGTGAGGGATTGTACTGAGAGCTGGATAGCTTGAGAGCTAAATCTTTGTGTAATCCTGCAATATTTCCACTTTTATGATAATACAGATAGCGTGGTTTTTAGCTGAGGCTTTCCCCAAAGTATTCTTTAGTGTTTCATGTGTATTGATTCTTCTTCTTTGTTATATGTGTTCTATTTGATCTTGCTCAAAATCGATTAGGCTTCCACAAGTTTGATTGTAGAAGTAGATTAAGTATTTTGCTTTAGTACATTTCATAATCAGTTTAATCTATAGTGAGAATTTCTACATCATTTTTAGGTGGGCATGGAGTACTAGGAAATGGAAACTCAACGACATTTTTTTGAGGCTTCTTCTTGGCCATAGTCCTAATAACTCTCCTAGTAATGATTGGTATTATAGGGGCAGGTTGTCGATGTCCCTTCTTTACAAGTTTTCTTTTAGAACTCTCTCCATGGGTAGCAAAGGCTTCAACTTCATGGAGATTGCAGTCTTTAATATCATTTTTATGCTCAGGAACAACATTCATTTCATGGGGTATCTCCCCATGTGTGATCTGAATTGGATCATTATATTGTTTGTCATCCATATCGATGCATTTGGAGTGGAAAAAGTGGAGGAATTAGCTCACTACATCGTTTTTACCGGTGGGACCTAGTTTGGTGAAATGGGGTCTAAAACCTTCTGGGAGTGTTTTGAGGCATCAAATGATGTTTTTTGGGGGTAAAAATTTCAAGCCTAAGCGTATCACCTTTTCATGCTATTCTATAGAAATAGATCTTTCCAATGGCATGAGAATCACGTCAACCAGAGTCCGTATGCAAAAGTTATGCCACTTAGAAGTTGACCTTCTTGTTTTCACACCTATAGTTCGGGAGGATGCCGCATCAGCCCCCATTATTCATGGAAAAGAGGCTAGACACGTGTTTTTTTATGTAGAAGACTCTAGAGAAGTCTATTTTGTAACTCTAGTTAAGAGTTGATGTAGTCAAACTTAACCACTAGTAGGCTATCAAGTTGTGTTATAACCATGCCACTAGGAGGTATAGGCATTCCATTCTTTCAAGAGAATTTATTTCCATTGTTGAGAAAAGATAGCCAGGAGAGATATGAGGTAGATCACACAAAGAGGATCTATGCACTATAGTGGCCCATGGGCCACAAATATTACTTCTTTGTATTTGCAACCATATTTCTAGACAGAGAAAGAGAGCGAAGCGACCTCACCTTCTAGCTGGGTTTTCTCCTGAAAGGGTTTCCCAGAGAGAATATTTTGTGTATTATATGTGTGTGAGCTTATTTTGTCATTCTCTATTTTTCTTCTTGATTTAATTTTACATGCATGCACTAATTACAGTTAATTTTACAGATCTAGAAATTAAATAGAACTGTAATAGTGTAGAATCTCATATTTTTAACATAATATTATCATATATGTTGTGACGAAATGTCCAGTGGAATATCCACGACAATTGACGGATAAATGTGTAACAAACGCATAAAAAAAAATACATTATGGATTAAAAATGTGTCCCAAACATCACCTCTCTTATGTAATTATTCCATGATTAATATTTTAATTAAACCACAATGATACAAGTTGGGACTAGAATTTCTAAGAATCTATCATATGTGTTTTTCTATTTTACCCAAGATTTTGCATAAATAAAATGGAATATTCAAGTAATGATTGGCTTCAAAATGAAATTAAATATGGATATGGTAAGGAAGGTGATACAAACCTTCCTTCTCATATGACATACTTCTACAACAAAACCAACAAATTCCTCCACTTCTCCATGATCCATGCCCTAGGTACGTCCCAACCCTTATTCAAGCTTTATTCTATTGAGTAATAAATCATGTCCACACCCTTTGTTCAACCTATTTATTCTTAAACTATCTTTGTCTCATTTGAGGTAGTCTAGTGGCCTGAGCCACTAATTCTTTTGACACAACCATCACCAAATCACCTACATGAGCAACTTGACCATTAAACCCTTCTACAAAAATCTTTGTAATGAAGTTGTTGTGCCTTTGAAACTTATTAAGGAACTTAAGCCACCCTACATCTCTGAGTATTGGTTTACTAGTGTTATACTCAAGGTAAGCTACCAAAACTTTCAATGACCATGGCTCTTTCTTGACTAGACCAAGTTCACCATGACACTATGATTTCTCTGCATTTGGGATTATGAATAGACACTCTTTTTCAAGAAATTACCATTTCCAGGGAATAAGGTAAGGGTTTCAGGAATGGCGGTCAAAGTTTGAGCAATAGAATCATGTGGAATACTAAAGATGATTCAAAATCAGAGGAATTATATTGATGAGAGGTCAAAAAATCATGGATGAATGCAAGTCGTAAATATTATAATGAATTTGCATGTTGTTTGATTGGTGATTTTATGGGGTGTCGAAGAGATAGGAGAGTGGTAATGATGATGGTGGGTTGATTGTATAACAACAATGGAGTAAAAATATAAAAGGAAGAATGTTGGAGTAAGGTTATAGGAATAAGTTCATATACACATAAAAATGAGCCCGAAGGTTTATTGTTTGATAGCCTTCCATGTTTTCAATGAACTAGAATAATTTTAGAGTTCATTTGTTACCTCAAGTTTACCCTAATGGAACCTTTATGAAGTTATGCATGCTGAAATTAATGAATGGGGTGTTGCTGGTGCTGGACTTGCCAACGTTCAGGGGATCTCCCCAATATGAAGTCCCAACTAGACCTCACATCATTTGGAGTAGGAGTCCCAACAGTGGGTGGTAGTGTAATTCCTTGACCACGGTTGCGCGCAAAGGAAAGTATGATCACTTTGGGTGAGAGCAAGTGTGTGACCCTATGGAGAGTCTAGTGCGATGCATGAAGGTTCTAACACATGGAGGGGAAAAGGAAGTGTTCCCCTTAGAAGCAGGTAACAATACACATCTTGAAAGAAACACATGAGCGGAAGGACACCACAAGATAAAATGCAGAATAGTCCAAAAATTAAAGCGACGAGTTAATCTAACAACACACATTCAAATATATTCGTAAAAATGCATACAAAGTATTTCATAAGCATATCCATAAGTTAAATAACATACATTGCTAAAGCAACCAGAATAGTCCAACTACATTAACAACATATGCATGAAAGTGTGTTCGCTTTGATATTATTATTAGAAGTGAAAGTTCCATCCATACATACACCATTGACGATGACTAGCGCCAATAATGGAACATTATAGTCAAGAACACATGCTCCTCCAAATAAGTATACTCACTCTATGCTATGGAGAAGCCAAGACTCTTCACAATAATCCCAAGCCTTTTCTAAGCCTAGCAAAAACCTTGGATCCCAAAAGCCTCTTCTATGAGTTATGAGGTTCTATTTATAACAAAGGGTGGGGTGATACTTGACATTCCCCTTTGTGACTCTTTGACTTCCTTCATGACTCTTCAAATTCTTTACAAGTAACTCACTACATAACATGATGAATTTTCACATTCCACTAATGACACTTGGAATTTCACTTATGTTGGCATTATGATGGATGTGTTGTACTTGATGGCAACCCACTCGTAGAAGAACAACTCACTTATATATAACTAGATGAATCTACAAAAGAGATATCAGATGTGACAGAATACATGGGATGCAGGACAGCTTAAAGGAATCAGATGACAATTCTCAGTACGACAAGTTAGCTTTGCCATCAAGTCCAAAGGGGGAGATTGTTGGCATTATGATACAAGTGTTTTCCTTGATGGCAACTCACACAGATGACAGATCATAGTGCAGCAGGTCAATAGCAAAGAGTTGATGATCAGACTACAAAGAATGAAGAAAGAAGAGTATATACGCAGGTTCACTATATACCAAGTCGTGTACATATGCAGGTTATACGCAGGTTCACTATGTACCAAGTCGCGTATATACACAGGTTCGATATATACCAAGTAGGGTCCACATGCAGGTTCACTATATACAAAGGCGCGTATACACGCGAGATTGCTGATCAAAAGTCGCATATGCGTATGCACGCACTTTCATGCACAGAAAAGTGCGTACATGTGGGAAAGCTTATTTTTGGGTTCTTGGTATTTAGACCTATGGTTTTGGTCCTTGGTATTGCGTTCGAAGTATTGAACCCAGGTATTGGGTCCCTATTATTGGTTCTCAATGGTTTTGGACCATGGTATTGAGTAAGGCCAAAGACTATAAAAGGAGAAGAAGATCATTAGGCAAATGCATTGAGAAAGTCTTGAATATCTGATGAAGTATGAGATCTAGTATGCAGGTTATGGGTTCATGATGCTTTGCTTGATCTGAGCTAAGGAGGAATCTCAGCGGTTGATGGAGAACAAGATCTAAGGATAGATCGGGATCTAATGGCTTGGAATGAATCATCTCTATATGGTTTGATCATGTTTATTCTAGATCTGTATACTAACACATGTAATGTTCTGATCTGGGTATAACTTAAGTTTGAAATAGCTGCAACTCATGAATGAATATTTATAGATGTATACGCTGGTTGACTATGATAGAAGCGCGTACATACATAGGTTATATATATCTAAGTAGCGTATACCATATGATCTATGATGTTTGAGGTTACAAGTGTTTCTGGTTGTTGATGAGTTCTGATGAGTGTTTACTGGTGTCAGTATTCTTCATATTCAGATTGGTTGATTATGTTTAGCTTCAGTATTGATGGATGGGATCTATAATGGATCAGGATCAGAATGACTTATCTTGATGTGAGCTGATGAACTAGATCTGGTTGCTAAACTACGTATTATCTTTGTATATGTAATGATTTGGGTATGTCTGAAGTCAGGAAGTGCAGCGAAGTTATGAATAAGTAATTAATGACATATACGCTGGTTCGTGGTGAAGTTGCGTATACACGCTAGTTCGACACTTCCATGTAGCGTATGCACTTTGATGCATGATTTTTGATGATACAGTTGGTTCTGAATATTGTTGCAAAGTTCAGTGTTCTGCTCTGTTGTTAGGCCCCTATACTACTAGTGTAACCCCTTATTGTTATTAGTACAACCCACTTATTATATTGATGTACTCATGTAGTTCCCATATTGTTACTAATGTGCCCCATAGAAGCCCACTATTGTTATTATTGTGCCCTTACATTATTATTGTTATGTCGGCTCTAGTTATGTTATGACCCCTTAGACTCCTATATATAGAAAGGAGGTCTTTTCATTTGTATCATCCAAGAATTGTTCATTTATGTAATGTAAAGGAGGTTTCCCCCTCGAAGAGGCTGAATTCTAAGGCGTTGATCTATCTTTTCTATCTTTTCTTGAGCTGGTTTCATAACATTTGGTATCAGAGATTTGGATTCTAGGGTTTCGCTGCTCCAAACAGGTCATCATGGCATTTTCGCTATAACTTTTTTTCTGTGACGTTTCAGAAGTCGCAAAAAAAAACCCATTTGAGAAGAAATCGCGCTGAACCTTGGCTCCGAATTTCAGAGCTTTTCGCACGATATTTGCGGAGATATGATCTGAGGAAGTTGGTCTTTTTTCAGACTCCTGAATTACATTCAAAACAAGTGACCTGGGGAAAATAGTCATAACTTTCTCTCTAAGCATTGGATTGAAATTTCGTAAGAAGGTACAGAAAGAGGACAAACTGTATTCTCTTGTATGAATTTTTCAGATCCATAGGTCGAAAAATTGACACGTGGCACTTCATACAAGTTTGCTCTTCTGGAAAGGTCTATAATCAGGTCATCCTGGGAGATTGTGCATAACTCTTTTTTGGGGAATCCAATTTGGATCAGACTGGTGGCATTGGAAAGAGGACACAGAGGGCTACTACAGGTAGCAATTTCAGAACTTAAATATCCGCAAGTATAGAGTTATAGTCGTTTCAAGTTCGAGGTCCTAAAATCAAGAAAAAGCAAGATGAGGAAGTTTGATGGCAAGGATCCGGTAAATTGGATACTTCAGATGGAGCAATATTTTGATCTACATGGTGTACTACTATTACAAAAGGTATATATTGCATCTTCATATTTAGAACTGGATCAATATTTATGGTATAAAGGGCTTTGTTCTTGTAAAAAACTTGTTACGTGGTCAATTCTCACGGAGGAAATGATAGCACATTATGAGGATACAAAGAGCAACACCTTCTTTAGAGCAACACCACAACAATTGGAAAGAGTAAAAGGGCTTTGTGACATATTTGAAAGTAAAATTATGGAAACAAGGAAGTCTACCCCTCACAACTATAAAGATGGACGTGTTGTTCCTCCTAGCCTTCCACAACCTACAAGGGTTACACCACAACAATTGGAAGAAAAAAGAGAAAAAGGGCTTTGTTACAATTGTGATAGCAAATGCACTAAAGGTCCTAAGTGTGCTGAGAAGAAATTATTTTACATAGAGTATGAAGAGGAGGAAGAAAAGGATCAAGAAACATCAAAAGAAGAGGATATATGCCAGGACCCAACCCCAGAGAAAGAAGAAATGAATCAGAACATATCTTGTAAACTATTGGCAAGAATGACCACTCCTCAAACTCTCACGATAGAAGGAAATATCAAGAAGAAAAAGGTGCAAGAAGTGAAAGATCACATCAAGAAAGAAGAAATGAATCCAACCATATCTTGTAATTCATTGGTCGGAATTACCACTCCTCAAACTAGCGAGACAAAAGACATATCAAGAAGAAAAATGTTCAAGAAGTGAAAGATCACATCGAGCGTCAAGAAATGAATCCGACCATATCTTGTAAAGGATTGGAAGAAATTACCACTCCTCAAAATCTAAATATAGAAGGACATATCAAGAAGAAAAAGGTTCAAGCAGTGAAAGATCACATCGAGCATCAACAACAAGTTCTCCAACTTTTAAAGGATAGCGCCACTTCGGTGCAAAATCAAATGAAACAACAGGTAGATCAACATCATAGTGAAAAATGTTTTGATGTAGGCGATTGGGTATTTTCACTGCTACATCTAAAGCAAACTATTTATGAGAAGGAAACGTTGGCAATACTACATGCACTTAAAAAATGGCGACCTTACCGAATGGGAATACTCTTCAAGGATGAGGATGTGGAAGCATTGTTTTGTGCTATTTCTATTATCCAACCAGATTGGATAAACGAAGCAAGGGATGAATGGAAGAAGGACAAAGAATTATGGCCACTTATTCAAAACTTGCAAAAGATCCCAATTCAAACAATATTGCCAGATATTGAAAAGGAAGGAAAAATCATATTGGAACCTGGAGCAGTCATAGAAACAAGAACCCGACAGCTACGAAATCGATCAATTTCAGAGTATCTCATCAAGTGGAAGAACTTACCCGCTGAAGATTCCACATGGGAGGACAAGAATTTTATACAGAAGCATCAAGAACTACTCAAGCGTTGAGGACAACACTTTTTGAAGGAGAGGGGCATGTTAGGCCCCTATACTACTAGTGTAACCCCTTATTGTTATTAGTACAACCCACTTATTATATTGATGTACCCATGTAGTGCCCATATTGTTACTAATGTGCCCCATATAAGTCCACTATTGTTATTATTGTGCCCTTACATTATTATTGTTATGTCGGCTCTGGTTATGTTATGACCCCTTAGACTCCTATATATAGAAAGGAGGTCTTTTCATTTGTATCATCCAAGAATTGTTCATTTATGTAATATAAAGGAGGTTGCCCCCTCGAAGAGGCTGAATTCTAAGGCGTTGATCTATCTTTTCTATCTTTTCTTAAGCTGGTTTCATAACATCTGTGTTCTGGTGACTGCATTTTGTTGACAGGGTTTCAGTGATTTAGTATTGGGTGATTCAAAGATTGATGATGCTAGTGTTGATTGATTGTGTGCTTTAATGATACTAATGAGCCCAGTATGAAAATTGGATGAAACGTGGCCTTCAAATTATGGTATTGTGCTTCAGGAGTATCCAGTCTGAAAATTTATGAAACGTGGTACCTGGAGGAAGAAAGAGAAGGTTGTAGCCTTCTGTAGCCCGGCACCTATGTACTAGTAAATGGATCAGCTAGTACAAGAGCTAAGGAGGTTGTAGCTCCCTTCCAGGAGAGTCTGGAGAACGAGAGAATGTTGTAGCCTTCTGCAGGTAGAAGCCTGCGTACTGGTATAAGACTGCACCAGTACAGAACCATTGTAAAAAAAGCTTCTTATTAAAAAGAAGATTGAGACGACTTGCAGCAGGTGGTTTTCACCCACATTGGGTTTCCACCTTACATCATGGTGTTCATGTGTGCTTCTTGTGTGTGATGATCTATTCTATTTTACTGTTCCTGTTTACTGTTCATATGGTTAATAATGTTCTGATGCACTCATTAAGGATCAACTAACTGAATCATAAGTTTACTGGATATACACTTGTTGCATTACACACAATTGCGTATACACGCGGTTTTCCTTAACTGAAGTAGTGTATATGAATCTTAATATGGAAATGAAAAAGTTATATTGATTTAATAATACTGATTCACCCCCCCTCTCAGTATTATTTCCAACAATTGGTATCAGAGCAGGTCCTTTGGTAGAAGCTTGATCACTTGAAGGAGATCTGTAGATCAATGGGAAAGAAGCTTAAGAATAAAGTGCCTAAGAAGAAGAAGACATCTCAGAAGAGCTATGACAGTGGGAGAATCGATTGGGGAATATGTGGAAGAAGCACCTCAGATTCAGAATCACTTCAGAATGAAGATGAACAAGCAAAAGAACTAGCAGGTATGAATTTGTTATACTCTGGTGATACATTTATCCATCCATTTGAAGATGATGAAAGTGATAGCGAAACAACTGAATTTGCTCTTATGGGTGAGCAAGAAAGATATCAAATAGAGGCAGAATTTAAAAGGCTTACAGACAAAATTAGAGATCAACAAGATCTATTGAACAAAAGGGAATGTGCCTTCAAAGAAGAAGCTACCAAACTAAAAGATCAACTAGAGGAAGGAAACAAGGTAAGGAAGTTATTCAAGGACAAGGAAGATCAATGTCAAAAGTTGCAAGATGAAGTAACATCATTAAGAAATGAAGTCAATGAAAGGAGCACAACAATCAAGAAACTCAGAGATAGATCCAGTTACTATGAAAGTCTTGAAGCTACAATCCTCTCGCTAAAAGAAGATCTTGAAGAATTAAGTAAGCAGAATAAAGAACTACTCCAAGCTCTTGAAAAACAAGAAAACAAAGTTCTTGAACTAAGACATTAGTTGGAAGAAGGAAGAAAAGCTGAAGAAAACATGAAGAAGCAGTATCATGAAAAGGAGGAGCAACATCAGGTTGAGGTAAATATTCTTAAAGATAACTTAGAAGAAAAGGATAAGCTCTTACGATTTCAAGATAGTACTAAGATCTTGGATGATATTCTTAGTAGTCAAAGGTCTCCTACTATCAAAACTGGCCTTGGTTTTTATGAATCTGTTGAAGATGAATCTAGCTCACAAGGAGAGGCAAGGAACTCTAATGTAAAATCTAAAATAATCAACAAGGAGATGAGAGGACAACCCCATCAACAGCCAAGGAAAGAAATTCTTCAAAGAAAATATTTTACTCCTCCAATGAATAATGTTGAATGTTATGTATGTCATAATCTTGGACATGTTGCAGCCAAATGCAGAAGAAGAATGGTTCAAGACCATCACATAGAAAGATCATCACGTTCCAGGTACTTTAAGGGATATTGTTTTTCTTGCAATATGTTTGGTCACAGAGCTGTTGATTGCTACAGAAAGAATATGAAATATATGAGATGTTATGCATGTAACAAGCTTAGACATATAGCTAAGGAATACAGGAACAAAGTATGGGCACCATATCGAAAGGAGAAAATGTCATCACACTTGAAGATATGGAAGAAGAAGGAAGTACAGTCAGGAAAATGTGGCACAACACAATGTACAGACATAACAGACTCAGAGGGAGCTGAAAGTGTAAAACTTCAATATCCTAAATCTCATACGCAAGTTTCATAAAGGGAAGTTGTGTATATACGCGAGTTAGACACTGCACAGTCGCGTATATGTTAGTTTGAGGAAAAGCAGTGGGACAGACTCAGGAAAAAGGGTCTAATATGATTCAGTCCATTATTTGCTCTGTTTGATAATGGTTACAATCTGCTGATGATGTGTGAAAATGTCTTGATACTTGTTAGATGTTTTAAAAGTGTTTTGATCCTAAACTAATGATGATGATGCCTTGATACTTCTTGCTGATATATGCATGATCAGATTTGACAGTAAGCAAGATGGCACAGGTTCAGGGGGAGCATATGCTTTTAATAATGCATTGTTGGCATTATGGTTAGTAGTCCTTGGTGATGATGCTTATATGATATATCTTGCTATGATATGAGTGTCCATGACAAAATCTCATATGATTCTTGGGGTTACATAGTTGATGTTCAGATCAGATTTGTGGTTGATTCTCTGATGATGCATATATGGTGTTTACATGGTGATCTTCATAAGGATAAGGAGAAGTACAAAGCTTGAATACACATCTTCATTACTTGATGATGATTCACTCATATGCTGCTGTCGTCATATGCATAAAGATCATATAATACAGTTATGATGTAGGATTCCTATAGTTCTTGGCGCTCATGTGGATGAGGATTGTTGTTGTTGGTCTCTGTTATAAATGTCATATCAAGACTCATGATGTAATAGTTTGTCTCTATCTATTGTAGTCATTTGATGAATCCCTTTTGGTCATATGATGTAATTTGTACCCCCACTATGCATGGGAAGGATGATGTAATATTTCAATCATGTACAAACATTTGGCGTATCCCCACTTGGGTGGATGAGTCAATATTGGTATATCCCCACTGGGTTGGGAGATGGATGTATGTATGAGTCCTTGGTGATAGGAAGGTCATTTATGATAGAGTCATGCTCTTCTTGTAGAACATCTTTTTGCAGACCTTGTTTACAGTCAGGGGGAGCATGAACAACACACTTCAGCAGAGCAGAGATTTCAGCATGTACTTAGAGGGAGCATGGACAGATTGGTACACCTTGGCATATACAAAGGGGTAGCTCATTCAGAGATTTCAGCAGGTACTCAGGGGGAGTATGGACAGCGGAATGTTTATCAAGGAAAGAGAATATCTTGGTCCGCCCTTTGCCCTTGATGTCAAAGGGGGAGAGTGATTTGGTGTTGTTGCCATCAAGTCCAAAGGGGGAGATTGTTGGCATTATGATGCATGTGTTGTACTTGATGGCAACCCACTCGTAGAAGAACAACTCACTTATATATAACTAGATGAATCTACAGAAGATATATCAGATGTGACAGAATACATGGGATGATGGACAACTCAAAGGAATTAGATGACAGTTCTCAGTACGAAAAGTTAGCTTTGCCATCAAGTCCAAAGGGAGAGATTGTTGGCATTATGATACAAGTGTTTTCCTTGATGGCAACTCACACAGATGACAGATCATAGTGCAGCAGGTCAATAGAAAAGAGTTGATGATCAGACTACAAAGAATGAAGAAAGAAGAGTATATACGCAGGTTCACTATATACCAAGTCGTGTACATATGCAGGTTATACGCAGATTCAATATGTACCAAGTCACGTATATACGCAAGTTCACTATATACCAAGTAGGGTATACACGCAGGTTCACTATATACAAAGGCACGTATACACGTGAGATTGGTCAAAAGTCACGTATGCGTATGCACGCACTTTCATTCACGGAAAATCACGTACATCTGGGAAAGCTTATTTTTGGGTCCGTGGTATTTAGACCTATGGTTTTGGTCCTTGGTATTTCATCCGAAGTATTGAACCCAGGTATTGGGTACCTAGTATTGGTTCTCAATGGTTTTGGACCATAGTATTGAGTAAGGCCTAAGACTATAAAAGGAGAAGAAGATCATTAGGCAAATGCATTTTTGAGAAAGTCTTGAATATCTGATGTAGTATGAGATCTAGTATGCAAATTATGGGTTCATGATGCTTTGCTTGATCTGAGCTAAGGAGGAATCTCAGCGGTTGATGGAGAACAAGATCTAAGGATAGATCGGGATCTAATGGCTTGGAATGAATCATCTCTATATGGTTTGATCATGTTTATTCTAGATCTGTATACTGACACATGTAATGTTCTGATCTGGGTATAACTTAAGTTTGAAATAGCTGCAACTCATGAATGAATATTTATAGATGTATACGCTGGTTGACTATGATAGAAGCGTGTACATATGCAGGTTAGATATATCTAAGTAGCGTATACCATATGAGCTATGATGTTTGAAGTTACAGGTGTTTCTGGTTGTTGATGAGTTCTGATGACTGTTTACTAGCATCAGTGTTCTGCATATTCAAATTGGTTGATTATGTTTAGCTTCAGTATTGATGGATGGGATCTATAATGGATCAGGATCAGAATGACTTATCTTTATGTGATCTAATGAACTAGATCTGGTTTCTAACATACGTATTATCTTTGTATATGTAATGATCTGGGTATGTCTGAAGTCAGGAAGTGCAACGAAGTTATGAATAAGTAATTAATGACATATACGCTAGTTCACTTTGGTGAAGTTGCGTATACACGCTGGTTCGGCACTTCCAAGTAGCATATGCACTCTGATGCATGATTTTTGATGATACAGTTGGTTCTGAATATTGTTGCAGAGTTCAATGTTCTGCTCTGTGTTCTGGTGACTGCATTTTGTTGACAGGGTTTCAGTGATTTAGTATTGGGTGATTCAGAGATTGATGATGCTAGTGTTGATTGATTGTGTGCTTCAATGATATTAATGGGTCCAGTATGAAAATTGGATGAAACGTGGCCTTCAAATTATGGTGTTGTGCTTCAGGAGTATCCAGTCTGAAAATTTATGAAACGTGGTACCTGGAGGAAGAAAGAGAAGGTTGTAGCCTTCTGTAGGCCGGCACCTACGTACTAGTAAATGGATCGGCTAGTACAAGAGCTAAGGGGGTTGTAGCTCCCTTCTACGAGAGTCTGCAAAACGAGAGAAGGTTGTAGCCTTCTATAGGTAGAAGCCTGCGTACTGGTATAAGACTGCACCAGTACAAAACCATTGTAAAAGAAGTTTCTTATTAAAAAGAAGATTGAGACGACTTGCAGCAGGTGGTTTTCACCCACATTGGGTTTCCACCTTACATCATGGTGTTCATGTGTGCTTCTTGTGTGTGATGATCTATTCTATTTTACTGCTCCTGTTTACTGTTCATATGGTTAATAATGTTCTGATGCACTCATTAAGGATCAACTAACTGAATCATAAGTTTATTGGATATACGCTTGTTGCATTACACACAGTTGCGTATACACGCGGTTTTCCTTAACTGAAGTAGTGTATATGAATCTTCATATGGAAATGAAAAAGTTATATTGATTTAATAATACTGATTCACCCCCCCCCCCTTCTCAGTATTATTTCCAACTTACAACATATTTACAAATAATATTGCATTTTCCTCATGTACCCATATAAGACAAAATAGGCTAAAGACAACCTGACAAGACACAACACAATGACTCTGGAGTTTGTGGAAAGTCAATCTCAACAATATCCACTTGATGTTTCTCGGTCACATATCGGTGCCAAGCTTGGTATTGCGTGATGGTGTCCCCAATCTATTTGATGGCGTCTTTCTGGAAGTGGACTCTTGCTTCATGGCATCTAGGTATATGGTCTTGGAACCTGTATCCAACTTGTTCTGAAGCATGGGCAACATGGTGTTGACCTTGATAGGACCAATGATGTACTTCTTCATGTTGTGTGCATTCAACTCCAAGTCTTCCTTGGTGGCCTCTCATCTTAGCTGCTCCATGTACTCATCGATCTCTAGCTGGATTGTTTCATGGGTTTAGAAATGGTGAGGGAACCGTTTGATGGGAACTTGTTCTTCCTCACTATGACATCCAAACTATTGTACAACCACACACATGAGGCCTGTATGTTGCTGATGAATGGGGCAAGTTGCTTGTAGTTCTGGATCAACATTCCAACCTTTGCTTTCTCCAACTCTGCCTGTGGATTCATCTTTTTTACTAAGTGTTGTGCTGTTCAACAACCCCCCCCCCCCCCACATTTATTGATTTAATAGTTAATATTCTATTAATAAATGGGGACCCTTTATTAAAAATCCTCCAAAAAACCTAGCACCTAAAGGCTTTCTTTTTGAATTATTAGAAATGAATTGCTAAATAAAGTAAGATATCAAGTCAAATCCCTTTAAGACTAGCAATTCTTGCTTTATCACATATCGCTAGATCATGTGTGTTAACGGTTAATTGGCAAACCAGGATTTGCGAATAGCGATAGGAAGAGATCACCGTAATAAACTTAGGATGTCATTGAGCTTTCCATTTAAAACTAAGACTTAAGGTATTCCTTGTAAAATAAATAGCCTATCGCAATCGCATATCGCCATTCACGAAAAGCACAACTAAAAAATCCTTTGGAATATGTGAATTGCGATATTGCAGTATAACAAACCAACACTCATCGCATCACGGTGCTTTACTCAAAGGCCAATCTTGTGAACTACGAAATTTTGCAAAACGCGATGCGACCCAAACCTGATGAAAGTATGCGATAAATGTTATAAACCGTAGTTAAGTCCGATGCTTTGTAAAAGATCACTTCACACTTTAAATATTTGTTTAAGAAAAATGTACTTTTAATGATAAAAGGTATGCCGCTCACCTCGCATGTCACAGAATTTTAAACAACTCCGAAAAACGTGCAATCGAAAATGTGATATTGCGATAATCTTATCGCAATCACATAATCGACATTTTGCACTTTAAACCTGCCACCTTAAAGTTTTTCCTTTCGCTTTTGTGATGTGATAACTTAAATGAGTAATACAGGCCATGATAAAAGATCTAAGTGCATATTTAATAAGTTTTAAAGGCATTTATATTAAAAATGGCTCGACTTGATTTGAGATCTTTCATCTGCATTTGCAAATAGAAACTCATTTCTTATCACCTTTCGGGGTTAACTATATCATTTAATTCTCACTGTCATTTTCGCCTTGTGTTTATCCGATAATTTCCATTGCTCCATTTCAGGAAACCTCCGAAGAAAACAACGTTGGAAAGAATGGCGAAGAAGGGAAAAGCTACTGCATCTGAGAAATCAGACATGATACCACTTTTCTCTGATACCACCTGCAGCAAAGATGGAGGAACCACATCCTGGGAAGCCATGTATAACTTGCTTGAAGAAGAGAATCCCAGACCACTGGTAACAAAGGCAACAACTAATGCCCAGGAATCATCTGATGCCTCCTATTTTGAAACAACATGTTCATTCTTGCACCGAATAGCTGCGAGACCAAAGATATTACCATACACAGATATGGTAAAATGGGTAATTGATGATGTAGATGTCTTGGACAGGACTTTCAGGAATAAAAGACAAGAGGTCATGGGGTCTTTCTCACCAGACAATCTACGACTAATGTACCAGCTACCAGAGCCTCAAAAGCTCTATAAAAAAGAGTTCCTTGAGCATTTTGCTAAAGAGAACGAGGACCCATTGGACGTTACACAGACCTGGAGGTTAGGTGGAGGAAAATTCAAACGGGATAAATCTGGTATGTACTCGATAGCATCCCTCTCTGCCCCTCATAATTTCACAGTAGCAATGATGTGTAGGTTATTTGGTAAACCCGATAACACCAAATTTTCTATGGAGTGGCTCCCATTAATTGATGCAGCAGTTAATGCAACAATTATGAACTGGAGTCAGATTTTATCAGACAATTTAGCAAAGGCCATTATGGAATATAGACAAAAGAGAAGCGTTTCTTCAAGGATTTTTCCCCTTTCTTTATGACTGATTTTGTTATGGATGCATTTTGTTTTTGTTCTCAGTTTCTAAACATGGGATGGAAGTGGACTGTATAGAACCCACTCCCCATTCATATATAGCATAAAATTTTGTGGGAATCTAAATTCCATCCCCATTTTTACAAAATCTTCCAGGGTTTTATGCTGCCTATTCATAAACTCGTTTTTGATAGAATAACCCCTAGTTTTTCTAAAGAGGCCAAAGTAGATATCTTGCCAGTGGCTAGATGGTTCGGTGAAGAGACGTTCACTTACATCAGAGTTTTTGGGAGCATTTCTTCTTCGCATGTCCTCCCATATTACGTCCCAGACAAGCTATTGGCTAGAGAAATAGCTTACCTGATAGCAAGGGAGGGCAGTTTAACCAAAAGCTCGAGGGAACAGAAGAAAGCCATTTGGCCAACCTTCCGATTGCAATGTGGTGCTTTCGCACTACATGAATATGGGCACGCGGTAAAGAAGCAGAGATTATTTTGTGTCTGAAATTGGCCACAGTTCCAGGGAGATAGTATGACCCAAATCAAGTTGCTAAATAATTTACCACTATGGTGAAAGCCAAATATTTCTCTCATGAAGAGGATGCCTTTGATGACCTCTTTCAAGAAGCAAAAACATTTGCACAAGTCCTACATTTGGCATCATTAGAGTTGAGCCCAAAATATATTAATGATTTTCATGTGTATAGGAATAAGAGACTATTAAAGGTCCCATTGGACCTATTACAGATTGAACCAATAAGAGAACCAACTCCTAGCGTAAGCTTGGAGGGAATTTCAAAAGAAAATTCTGAAGAAGAAACCCAAGAGAAGTCAACTCATGAGTCAGAACACTCAGAACAACAATCTCAAAATGGAGGAGGAAACACAAATAAATATTTTGAGAAAGATACAGCTAGAAGTACTGAGGAAACGACCAAACAAGCCTTGGCAAAGAAGCAGGTAGAGGTTGCTTCCACTTCAGTTCAATCAGGAAAGGTGCCAGTCATTGACCTTGACAAGGAATGGGAGCAATTCAATAAGAAGCTCCAAACAAGTATTGAGGAAACATCTAATTTTCAGACCCCCAAACAGACTCAACACAAAGCAAATCTAGAAACAACAGAGCAAGGGGCTACAGGTACTTAGGATATTGAGGTTATTCCTGCTTTTCCTACTTCCGAAATTGTCTTGAGAATTGAAGAGATACCTCCATTAGATATATTCTACAATCCTACTCATAAGGTTGTAGTTAAAAGACAAAGGAAGAAAAGGAAACTAGACACCACGACTGTTACAACTCTAGAAAATGAACCAATGGATGTTGTGTGGAAGGACACCCCTGTTGACCCATCAGAGAATATCATGAAGCTGTCACAGTTTTTAGGAGCTTATGCCACAACAACCGTCGAAAAGGAAACATAATTCTGAATGTTGCTAAAGGAAAAAGAACAGAAAATTTTGCTACTTGAACAACAATTAGAACAAGAAAAAACTAATCAACAAGCAGAACAACAGGCAGCCCATATTTAGAGGGAATTCAAGCAGATGAGGTTACAACACGAGGCCATCTTATCAGAAAAGGATTCACAGATTTGTCAAATGCAAGCCATGGTGGATAAATTCAAAGATAACCCGCAAATTGACGAATTCATCAAAGAAGCGGTTAAGCTCAATTCCCTATTAATGCAACAAGAAGAAATGTTCTGCCAGAAAATCTCGCAGATTAATCCTTACTGTGAGACACATGATAAATTGAAAAACCAAGCAATTGATATGAGGTTTGAATATGAAGAGATCCACAAAAAGGTTTATGAATTTATCACCTAGCAAGAACTCGAGGAGGGAAGAAAGGCTGACCTACCAACAGTGGAAGAACCCCGCAAAGATATTATGTTTACAGATTGGGATTCATTGTTGAAATCGACAGAAAGGGCGACAACGATAGCAGTAGGAGAAACAAGCAGTATAATAGAAGTTGTTAATGAAAACCTCCATAGTGCTAACCTTGTCAAAGAATGCATACCAGGGTTTCTACCAAATGTTAAACAACTAGAGAAACAATGGAAATAGACAATGAAAGAAAAGGAAGAAGAAATTAAACAACTAACCAGACTGGATTGGGAGACATACTGGCAGTTTCTAGTAAAACCACACAGCCAGTGGATGACTCTGCGGTGTTTAACAACCTCTACACAAAAGATGGTGCCAGCTTTATCAGATGCCATATTTGTTGGGCAGTTAAAATCCGCAATCAACCAGCCACCTAAGCTCAAACCAATGATCGAAATTTGCAACCTCAGAGATAAAGTTAGTCGATTAAGTTATTTCAAGATCAAAGGAGCTAGTGATTAGTTTAATTCTATTTTTAGTTTTATTTTTTCCCACTCCGAGGAAGGTTGTTTGAAACCTCCTCAGCTATTTTTGTGATAATCTATTTTCGAGGCATGTATTTTAGTATTTAAACCCCTCTCATGCATTTAGAGAGGTGTCCATAATTTTATCAAAAACACTTTTCACGACATTACACTTCTGTATTTTTGGGAAGGTTATGATGAAATGAATGGAACAAGATCTATTTTTCTTTGAATATCAAGCATGCTCTACTGAAATTATACTTCTATACTCTTAGAGTGTATTGAATTGGATGAAATTGGGTCAATATTGCTAAAGCACATGAGCAGGACCCGTCATATATAGTACTTTTATCTATGATTATGTTTTATTTATGTATTAGCAATACTTTTTCTCTTGATTCTTTTATGTATGAAAGTTGAGTTATAGTTCGACATTATTACACTTTTGTATGATGTTTTAGCTCTGATTCCATTTTTAATACATAAATGATTTCCATATGAGATATAGTTTTCTCAATTGTTTTGTCTAACTATTTATCCAAAACAATTATCGTTAAATGATTTCATTTCTTTTGGCAGTTGAATGATCTTTATTACCAATTGCTTTAAGACATCATTGTAGATCGCATATCTTATTTTATTCCCAGGTATATTTATAGTTAGATAATGTTAGATTAAGATATATGCATGTGTTTATTATTTAGATTAGATTATACTTAGTTGAATCATTTCCCGTTACATCTTATATCATCCCATCAACATTATCAAATCAATCCTCTCTAGGAAACTGGTCCCATTATCCCCAGTCGGAGCCACTATACCAAACGGAAAAGGAGTTGCTTTCAAGGTCCGAACCGGGTGGTTATCCCCCATGTTGTCGCAACGAATTTCGAGGCTTCAACATTTTGGCGCTAGAAGGAGGGTCTGACTATGAATGGCAAGCAAATTTAAATCAAAAATCCATTCTAAGAGTAAAACTCCCTCACCATCACCTCCAACTTCTTGGTCACATTCCAAATCCCCAAATCCTAGATGTGAAGTTGCCAAGAAATCTTTACAATCCACTAGTGTTTTTTCAAAGAAATCAGATCAATCTTCTTCTACAGAAACTCTTGAAGTTCAGTCTTTAATTCATAAATTGCAAGGGGTTTCCCTGTCTCAAGAAGAATCTTAATTATCTCAATCTAGTGTTTCTTCTCATTTTCCTTCCTCTCAAAGGTTAACTAGATCACAAAGCGAAAAATTTGGGATCCCCCATTTGAATTTCCTCTACCTAACCCTCGAAGGAAAACTAAGAAAACACAATCTAAAACTCATAGTGAGATTCTCTCATCATCACCAGAAACAGTGTCATTCCTTACATCATCTTCATCACAAAATCAATCATCCAACTCACCACTCCAGATCGTGATTTACAGTAGTACTGGAGCACAATCCTCCTCTACCCAATCACCTTCAACCATAGGAACATCTTCCTCTACATAGATACCCACGATGGCTCAAAGCCCATGGAAAAATCTAAGAGTCATTCGAATGGCAGGACCATTACATCCACTACCTATGCATCCAGAAAAATGGTTGCCAAAATTCAACCCTGAT
Organism: Pinus tabuliformis; assembly: GCA_031772625.1. Classification (NCBI taxonomy): domain Eukaryota; kingdom Viridiplantae; phylum Streptophyta; class Pinopsida; order Pinales; family Pinaceae; genus Pinus; species Pinus tabuliformis. Next base: position 673,994,578 of record CM062817.1, read on the forward strand.
GATGGTCTCCCTGCTGAAGAACACATAAATAACTTCATGTTGTCCATAAATCTGAATGCATTGGTAGAATAAGATGCAATTGTAAGATTATTCCCTTATACTTTACAAGGATCAGCATGATCATGGTATTTTTCATTGCCATCTGGTTCCATTAATAGTTGGGATGCCTTTCAAGAGTAGTTTCTAATCAAATTTGGAGGTGATCAATCAACAACTAATCTTCTCAATGATCTCTCCAACTTGAAAGCTGAACCTAGAGAACCAATTAAGGACTTCAATTCACGTTTTAATAAATTATTAATTAAAATGCCAATGACATCCAAACCCAATGATGAAGTTCAAAATGAATGGTATATTTCTTCTCTTCCCTCAAATGCAGCTATTTTTGTCGATAGGGTGGCCAAACTAACTTTGGAAGAAAACATGAAAGAAGCCATAGTTTTAGAAAAACACATTTTAGCTTTAGAAACGAAGAATGCGTTAGAATAAAGAAAGGTCCTTAAAACCATGTCCAATGAAATGGTCGACATTAAAAAGCAGGTAGCTGAGACTTCTTCAAGGAAAGCTTATAGACCTTACAAAATAAATCCTTCCTTTGATCCAAAACCTCTAAATACAACGTCAAATGTTGAAACGGATGTGGAGGATGAAGAAGTGTCAACGGCCGAAGAACAAACTTATGACGAAGAGATAGTTGAATTACAGGGAATGTGGGATTTCATTCTTCCTGTGTCAGATAATGAAGAATCACAAGAATCATTTCATGTCACAACCAGGAGCAGGATCATTGTTGATTTTCCACAAATGAATCAAAAACAAAAATCATCAACTCCAGCTCTCAAAGATAAAGCAATAGGTAAGAAATATTCTCCCAAATCCACTCAAATGACTCCTCCTCAATCAAATTCTTCACCTTCAACCAAAACCCTGCTAGTATTTGATGAAATGGAATACAACATCATCAAAGATATGAAAAAGACTAGAGATAATATTACATTCCATGAGCTTATCAAGTTAAAACATCAACATAAGTTATTGCTCAAAGAATTAAAAGTAGTCCCCACTTCTCCTCTTCCCGCTGCTGTAATCTCTCAGGCTACTCAAGAAATGGGTAGGCCTCCCAATACTTCATCAGACAAAATGAGTTCAACCGATATTTCTTTAATAGGTGGTAGATATAAATCCCATACACCTCCATTTCTTTTGACTTTTGAAGTCTTCAATAATAATTTGCACAATTGTTTAGTAAATTCTGGAGCTTCATCCAACATTCTACCAAAAAATGTTTGTGCAAAATTGAGTGCAGAAGCCCAAAAATCTGTTGTTTGCATTGTGCAGCTAGATCGATCTCAAGTCGAAGTTATAGGAGAAATCAATCAGGTCACCATTATACTCTCATCAAACCCGAAAGTATGTCAAGTAATTGACGTTCTTGTGGCCGATATCCCTGAATTCTACGGTTTGATCCTCAGTAGAGACTGGTCTGAAAAGCTTCATGGATATTTCACAATAGACTGGTCCCATATGTGGCTTCCTTATAATGGTAAGCCGAATCAAATAAGGGTCGACCGTGAAAAACATTTAAAGTATATCGTCATAGAACTAGCGGAAGAAAATGAACCCGTTGCATACAGTAGCAATATTATTGGAAATTATTTGGTCGAATCATTCTTAGGCAATTTTAATGCCCATACATCATCCTTTTTCGAAAATTATATTACATCACAAGTCGAAAAATATTCTCAAATAGATTCTTCTAAATGTATCAAGTTTGTAGATAAACCTATAGTTGAGTCTTTATTTTGGAAATTATTTTTTGATGTATATAAATCTAACAATGGAGCTAGAGCAGGTTGCATATTGGTTAGCCCCGAAGGGGAAAAACTATGTTAGCATGCAAACTTGAATTTGAATGCACAAATAACACTGCTGAATATGAAGCATTAGTTCAAGGGTTGTATAAAGCCATTGGCCTTGATATCAAATATCTTCAAGTATTTGGAGATTCAGAAATTGTAATTAAACAAGTGAGGAATACTATACATTGTCTCTCTGGACATTTGAAACATTATCAATCACTAGTCCGGGATCTCACCTTACTTTTCACATCATTCAACATTTCTCCAATTCCAAGACTTCAAAATTCAAGTGCTGATCTTTTAGCTAACATTGCATTCAAGCTCATTCCACCATGAGATTATAGTCCTGATCGCTTTTCTATAGAATTAACTTTTAGGTCTTCTATTCCCAATAATATCACCAATTGGCAAGTTTTTAATAATGATCCGGATATCATAAATTTTATAACATCCGATGGCTCTTATGATGACTAGATAATAGATGAAGATCAACATGATAGCCAGCTTAAGCAAGAAACAATTGCAAATTCAATACCTAAATCTGTGGTTAAGCTGGAATATTTATATGATCTTAAGGACAGGTTCAACAAACCTACTAACTCAAAGCTTCAAAGTTCAACTTTGAGGTTTGAATTAGTTAAAATTGGAAACTAACCTCAAACCTCAAAATATTATCTGGGACTTGGTCTTACATTTGATGAAAGACTAGCCTTTATTCATTTGTTAAAGAAATACAAAAATGTTTTTGCTTGGAATTATGAAGATCTTAAGATATATGAGACTTCCATCATTCAACATACTATTCCTCTGATATCCGATGAAAAGCTTGTAGAACAAAAGTTGAGGAAGATTCACCCGAATTTAGAAAATCAGATCAAGTCTGAATTGAATAAACTTCTCAAAGACAAAATAATTTTTCCTATCAAACATTCAAGGTGGGTTTCTAACTTAGCCCCAGTCAGGGAAAAGAATGGTGATATTCGAATATGTATATACTTTCACAATTTCAACAAAGCTTGTCAGAAGGACAAATTTCCATTGCCTCCTATGGAACAGATACTGCAATCAGTTGTGGGCTCAGAGTTAATGTCTTTTCTGGATGGATTTTCAGGTTATAACCAGATTCTCGTGCATCCAGATGATTGACTGAAGACCACATTTCGAACCAAATGGGGAACATATGCTTACCAAAAGATGCCATTTGGATTAATCAATGCTGGTGCAACATTTGAGAGAGCCATGGATATAGCTTTCAAAGGTTTGGTAAATAAAACAATGGTAATTTATTTAGATGACATAATTGTGTATTAAAAAAAGCGCAGTAATCATTTAAAGGATTTGAAACAAATATTTGAATGTTGTCAGAGATATGGAATTTCTCTAAATCCCAAGAAATATTTCTTTGCTTTAAGTGAAGGAAAAATTCTTGGATTTATTGTATCTAAAGATGGTATTCACATTGAACCTGATAGGGTAAGAAATTTCTAAAATCTCTTTGCCTCATAATAAAAATTCCATGCAATCTTTCCTAGGTGAGATAAATTTTGTCAAAAGATTTGTCCCTGAATTTTCACAAATTTTTTTACCCCTCCAATCTATAATTAAGAAAAAAATTGTTTTTAAATGGGGACATACTGAGCATGAAGCTTTTAACCTTATCAAACAAGCAATTATAAATACTCCCTCTCTAGCAACTCTGATTTTTTCTAATCATTTCATTTATATACCTTTGCTTCTGAGACATCATATGCAACTATATTAACATAGGTCAATGATGAGAAAGCCAAAGCACCAATTTATTTCTTTAGTTCCAATTTGCAGGGAGCTGAATTAAATTATTCAGATGTTGAAAAACATGATTTTGCTATTTTCAAATGAATAAAACATCTCAGACCCTTTCTTCTCAAAAATCACACTAAGGTAGTAGTTCCATTATCAACAGTGAGAAATTTACTAATGCAAAGAGAAGTAGGTGAGAAAAGAGCAAATTGGGTAACAACACTGCAAGAATATGACATTGAGATCACACTAGCTAAAATTGTTAGGGGTCAAGGTTTTTCTAGAATGTTAGCTGGAGCATCCAACTTACCAGCACTACAAGATTCAGGTGATGATATACAAATATGTGAGGTAAACCTCAAAGATACTGAATCTAAATATGCTGATATCATCCTTTATCTGAAGAATGGATATGCCCCTATGCAACTCAGTTACAAAAGAAAAAGGGCTTTGAGGTTAAAATCTAAGCAATATTAAATCATCAATGATGTTTTGTTTAGGAAGAATTATGATTTTGTTTTACTTGAATGCCTTGAAAAATCTGAGTCAGAAAAGCTTTTGCAGGAACTCCATGATGGACTAGCTGGTGGACATTTTGGAGGAGACACAACAACACATAAGATCCTGCATGTTGGCTATTATTGGCCAACCTTATTCAAAAATTCCCACAAATATGTAAGGAAATGCAAAATTTGTCAAACAACTGCTAGAAGACAGAGGAAACCTGCATTACCATTGCAACCAGTCAATACTGAACAACCATTTGAGCAATGGGGACTGGACATAATAGGTGAGATCGTTCCTCACTCTTCAAAGCAACATAGATATATCCTTACAACAACTGATTACTTCACTAAGTGGGTGGAACCAATTCCACTTAAGGTATCCAATTCTGAAAACATCATTGAATTTATTGATCAATTTATTATTACTAGATTTGGCCTACCAACTACCCTCATGTTTGATAATGCATCTTATTTCACAAGCAATGATATGACATAATTTTCTCTTAAAAGAGGTTTCAAACTTAAATATTTTGCTAACTATTATCCTTAAGGAAATGGTTTGGCCAAATCTACAAATAAAAATATCATAAGGATCATCAAACAAACTGTTGATCAATGTCAGAAAAATTGGCATAAATCTTTAACATTTGCTCATGGGCATATCGAATAACACATAAATCCTCAATAGACACTTCTCCTTTTAATTTGGTCTATGGGAAAGAGGTTGTTCTCCCTACAAATGTAGCTATTCCCTATTTAGCCCAGGTTTAATTCATTGAAGAAACCCCTTCCTCTTCTATGCAATTAAGGCAATCGCAAATACTCAAACTTGAAGAAGAAAGAGATAAAGCCAAGATCATACATGCACATCATCAATGGTTGGTCAAGTCTCCATTTGATGCAAATTCTATAATTCCTAAATCCTTCCAACTCGAAGACCTTGTATTGAAGTCAGATAAAGCACACGAGGAAAAAGGTACGCATACAATTTTCCAAAGAATGTGGCTTGGCCCATTTCAGATTGTGGAACATATTGGCCCATCAACTTTTCTATTGCAAGATTTATCAAGCAAAAGATATTCTTTGCCTATTAATGGGCAAATTTTGAAGAAATATTTTTCATAGAAGATAACCTCTTCTATCCCTTGTACACTATTTCCTTTACTTTCCTAGGAAAATAAAAGTTAAATAGTATTTACTTTTGGCCCTTCAATAAAAAATCTCTCTTTCATATTTTAATTTTTCACTTGTATAAGTAGAGATTGCTAAGAAGATAATTTTGAGATTTGAGACATAAGCTAAGTTCTATTTCTATGAAACTTTCTTGTTTTCCACCAAAATCATTTATCCTTTGTGAAACCTCAACTTTATAAAGAGACCTTTGTTCTATTATCAGTCAAGAAAAGTATCTTTAACAAAGCAAAGACTCTCTGCAGATAAGCACCTTTAACTCTATAATTGTCATCCAAAAACTCTTAAGGAGTCAATGATTCTCCCCATCTAGTAAACTTTTCTCTTTTTAGAGTGTAATTCTAAAATATACTAAAACTTAAAGGATAAGAGGTCTCATCGAGAGTTGACTTACCATGTTCATAAGGAAATAATAAACTGACATTACCAATACTGCATATCAAAACAGGGTAATGGATTGAGATTATTTTAATCAAAAGACAAGGGGTCTCATCATGAGCCAGCTTGTTCAGTTGAGTTACAACCAGTGAATGGCATTGTCACTTTTGGCCACCAAACCAAGACAATGACCTTTAAGTAGAAAAAAAGAAAAATTTTAGAAGAAAAAATAAGTTGTTTAAAAAAGAAAGAAAAGAGAATAAGTATTTGAGTTTGAATTTATTTTTAAAAATTTCACTCTTATCTTGATGAGATACTGAATCATTGATGGTTAAAAGGTAACCCTGTCGAGGCTATGGACGCCTGTTGGCAACAGAGTTTCTACCTGTGACAAATGAGTATATCTAAAAGACAATTTGCAAGAGCCCCCTAGTTTATCTTTAAACCAAGTAAAGATTGATATAGACAAAGAAATTTTCATTTTGAAGAGGATATCAAGTGGATGGTAATTAGGTGAATTTTGTTTTCTTACTCAAAGAAATGTCTTATCTTAGATTTCATGTAATTCCTATTTTTTGAACTATCTTTATTTTGGAAGTTTTAGAAGTTTCAAAAGACTATGAGAGATAACTGGTTCTTCAAGTGAATCACCAATTATTACGCTGTTGAACAACCCCCCATTTATTGATTTAATAGTTAATATTCTATTAATAAATGGGGACCCTTTATAAAAAATCCTCCAAAAAACTTAACACTTAAAGGCTTTCTTTTTGAATTATTAGAAATGAATTGCTAAATAATATAAGGTATCAAGTCAAATCCCTTTAAGACTAGCAATTCTCGCTTTATCGCATATCGCTGGATCATGTGTGTTAAAGGTTAATTGGCAAACCAGGATTTGCGAATTGCGATAGGAAGGGATCACCATAATAAACTTAGGATATCATTGAGCTTTCCATTTAAAACTAAGACTTAAGGTATTCCTTGTAAAATAAAGCGCCTATCGCAATCGCATATCGGCATTCACGAAAAGCACAACTAACAAAGCCTTTGGAATATGTGAATTGCGATATTGCGGCATAGCAAGCCAACACTCATCGCATCACGATGCTTTACTCAAAGGCCAATCTTGTGAACTATGAAAAGTTTGCGAAATGCGATGCGACCCAGACCCGATGAAAGTATGCGATAAATGTTATAAACCGTAGTTAAGTCTGGCGCTTCGTAAAATATCACTTTACGCTTTAAATATTCATTTAAGAAAAATGTGCTTTTAACGATAAAAGGTATGTCGCTCACCTTGCATCTCGCAGAATTTTAAACAACTTCGAAAAATGCACAATCGAAAATGTGATATTGCGATATTGCAATATTGCGATAATCTTATCACGATCGCATAATCGACATTTCGCACTTTAAACTCGCCACCTTAAATTTTTTCCTTTCCTGTTTGCGATGTGATAGCTTAAATGAGTAATAAAGGCCATGATAAAAGATCTTAGTGCGTATTTAATAAGTTTTAATGACATTTATGTTAAAAACGACTTGACGTGATTTGATATCTTTCATCTGCATTTGCGAATAAAATCTCCTTTCTTGTCACCTTTTGGGGTTAACTGTATCATTGAATTCCAACTGTCATTTTCATCTTGTGTTGATCTGATAATTTCCATTGCTCGATTTCAGGAAACCTCCAAAGAAAACAATGTTGGAAAGAATGGTGAAGAAGGGAAAATCTAATGCATATGAGAAATCAGACATGATACCACTTTTCTCAGATACCACCTACAGCAAATACGGAGGAACCACATCCTGGGAATCCATGTATAACCTGCTTGAAGAAGAGAATCCCAAGCCACTGGTAAAAAAGGAAACAACTGATGCCCAGGAATCATCTGACACCTCCTATTTTGAAACAACATGTTCATTCTTGCACCGAATAACTGCGAGACCAAAGATATTACTATACACAGATATGGTAAAATGGGTAATTGATGATGTAGATGTCTCGGGTAGGACTTTCAGGAACAAAAGACAAGAAGTCATGGGGTATTTCTCACCAGACAATCTACGAATAATGTACCAGCTACTAGAGCCTTAAAAGCTCTATAACAAAGAGTTACTTAAGCATTTTTCCAAAGAGAACGAGGACCTGTTGGACATTACATAGACCTGGAAGTTAGGTGGAGGAAAATTCAAACGAGATAAATTTGGTATGTACACGATAGCATCCCTCTCTGCCCCTCATAATTTCGCAGCAGCAATGATGTGTAGGTTATTTGGTAAACCTGATTAAACCTGATAGAACCAAATTTTCTATGGAGTGGCTCCCATTAATTGATGCAGTAGTTAATACAACAATTATGAATTGGAATCAGATTTTATCAAACAATTTAGCAAAGGCCATTATGGAATATAGACAGAAGAGAAGCATTTCTTCAAGGATTTTCCCCCCTTTCTTAATGAGTGCTTTTTTTATGGACACAATTTGTTTTTGTTCTCAGTTTCCAAACATGGGATGGAAGTGGACTGTACAAAACCCACTCCCCATCCATATATACCATAAAATTTTGTGGGAATCTCAATTCTGTTGAAACTCAGAATGACAATATCAAAATGGAGGAGGAAACATAAATAAAGATTATGAGAAAGATACAACTGTAAGTACTGAGGAAACGGCTGAACATGCCTTGGCAAAGAAGTAGGCAGAGGTTGCTTCGACTTTAGTTCAATCAGGAAAGGTGCCAGTCATTGACCTTGACAAGGAATGGGAGAAATTCAATAAGAATATCCAAACAATTACTGAGGAAAAATCTGATGTTCAGACCCCCAAACAGACTCAACACAAAGAAAATCTAGAAACAACAAAGCAATGGGCTAAAGGTACTCAGGACATTGAAGTTATTCTTGCTTTTCTTACTTCTGAAATTGTCTTGATAATTGAAGAGATACCTCCGTTAGATATATTCTACAGTCCTACTCATAAGGATGTAGTTAAAAGACAAAGGAAGAAAAGGAAACCAGACACCACGACTGATACAACTCTAGAAAATTAATCGATGGATGTTGTGTGGAAGGACACCCATGTTGACCCATCAAAGAATCTCATGAAGTTGTCACAATTCGCAGGAGCTTATGCCACAACAACCATCGATAAGGCAATGAAAGTTCGAATGCTGCTAAAGGAAAAAGAACAGAAAATTTTGCTGCTTGAACAACAATTAGAACAAGAAAAAAGTAATCAGCAAGCAGAACAACATGTAGCCCAACTTCAGAGGGAATTCAAGCAGATGAGGTTACAGAACCAGGTCATCTTATGAAAAAAGAATTGGCAGATTCGTCAAATGCAAACCCTAGTGGATAAATTCAAAGATAACCCGCAAATTGACGAATTCACCAAAGAAGCAGTTAAGCTCAATTCCCTATTAATGCAACAAGAAGAAATGTTCTTCCAGAAAATCTCGCAGATTAATCCTTACTGTGAGACAAGTGATAAATTGACAAACCAAGTAATTGATATGAGGTTTGAATACGAAGAGATCCACAAAAAGGTTTCTGAATTTATCACCTGGCAAGAATCTGAGGAGGGAAGAAAGGTTGACCTACCAACAGTGGAAGAATCCCACAAAGATATTATGTTTACAAATTGGGATTCACGGTTGAAAAAAAGCAAAAGGGGTGACAACGATAGCAACAGGAGCAACAAGCATTATAATAGAAGTTATTAATGAAAACCTCCATAGTGCTAACCTTGTCAAAGAATGCATACCGGGGTTTCTACCAAATGTTAAACAACTAGAGCAACAATGGAAACAAACAACGCAGGAAAAGGAAGAAGCAATTAAACAACTAACCAGACTGGATTGGGAGACATACTAGCAGTTTCTAGTAAAACCACACAGCCAGTGGATGACTTTGCGATGTTTAACAACCTCTACACAAAATATGGTGCCAACTTTATCAGATGCCATATTTGCTGGGAAATTAAAATCCACAATCAGCCAGCCACCTTAGCTCAAACCAATGATCAACATTCACAACCTCAGAGATCAAATTAGCAGATTAAGTTAGTTCAAGATCAAAGGAGTTAGTCATTAGTTTAATTCTATTTTTAGTTTTATTTTTGCCCACTATGAGGAAGGTTATTTGAAACCTCGTCAACTATTTTTGTAATAATCTATTTTTGAGGCACGTGTTTCAGTATTTAAACCCCTCTCATCCATTTAGAGAGGGGTCCAGAATTTTATCAAAAACACTTTTCAAGACATTACACTTCTGTATTTTTAGGAAGGTTTTGATGAAATGAATGGAACAAGATTTATTTTTCTTTGAATATCAAGCATGCTCTACTGAAATTACGTTTTTTTACTCTTAGAGTGTATTGAATTGGATGAAATTGGGTCAATATTGTTGAAGCACATGAGAAGGACCTATCATATATGATACTTTTATCGTATGATTGTGTTTTATTTATGTATTAGCAATACTTTTTCTCTTGATTCTTTTATGCATGAAAGTCTGAGTTATAGTCTTGCATTATTACACTTTTGTATGATGTTTTAGCTCTGATTCCATTTTGAATACATAAACGATTTCCATATGCGATATAGTTTTCTCAATTGTTTTGTCTAACTATTTATTTAAAACAATTATCGTTAAACGATTTCATTTCTTTTGGTAGTTGAATGATCTTTATTACCAATTTCTTTAAGACATCATTGTAGATCACATATCTTATTTTATTCCCGGGTATATTTATAGTTAGATAATGTTAGATTAAGATATATGCATGTGTTTATTATTTAGATTAGATTATACTTAGTTGAATAATTTCCCGTTACATCTTATATCATCCCATCAACATTATCAAATCAATCCTCTCTGGGAAATTCGTCCCATTATCCCTAGTCGGAGCCACTATACCTAACGGAAAAAGAGATGCTTTCAAGGTCTGGACTAGGTGGCTATTCCCCCATGTTGTCGCAACGAATTTCGAGGCTTCAAAACTAAGTCAAATGGGGTCCATTTTTATCGCACTGTCCACTCTTGTACATGGGCGATGACAACATGTATGTGCTTGAGAGTTTGAACAAAATACTTGCTCCACTACTGTAGGCCATGCACATGGACAATTGCTTTATGCACAGTGACAAATCTGTCATATATCTTCTGCATGGTACCCTCAAGTGTTGATACTTCAGCAAGATCACTGTCCTCATTTCCCCCAATGCGAAAACCGCATTTTGTGTTGATGCTCAAAGTTGTTCTGCCTCTTGCTTGACTGCCTACAAGTTCTTTACTAGTTGTTCATTCTTGACCGTCAGGTACTTGACATTTGAGCTTGTTTCTCCTACATAAGCCAAGTTGGCTTCGACAAGGGCTGTTGGATGCTTCTTGGTGCCTAAAACTATCACCCTTTCCTTGATGAATGTAGGTGATGCGTTATCATCTGGAAAGTGCTTCCTACACACATGTACAATCTTCTTCTACAACTTGTCAAATGATAGATTGTACACATCCATGACTGAATCATCATCAAGGAGAGCAATATCTCCTTGCTCGCTTAGAACTAGTTCTGACAATGGAGGTGGTGGAGAATGAGAGATGACGTCTGAAGTTCTTAGCATAAGGTCATTGCCTTCATTCTGTGTCTCCTATTCCAACTCCAAGTCTGTTCAATCAATTTCTCAATATGTTAAGCAAGCTTCCAATCCTGCAACTGTTCACACTCTTCCTTAGCTGTTGGCTGTTCCGAATCATCAACCTGTATCAATGTTGTTTCCTCTATCATCATGCCTTGCCTTTCTTCTTCTCCCCATTTCTAATTCTATTCTATTTCTCTCCTCCTCAACTCTTGTTCCTCCTTCAACTTCTTCTCCGTCTCCAACAAATTTAGTTCTTCTTCCTGCAGCGTCTGCTTTTCTCTCTTCCTTCGCTCTGCTCTCTTCATTTGCTACTCCCTCTTTGCTTTGGCTGCCAAATTTATCTTCTCTAAGATATGATCTACCTTCATCTTGCAGCCTTGCTCTTCCTCTAGGTTCTCATAAACCTTCCTCTTTCCCTTGTCCTTTGCTGGATTGCTGCTTTCTGTTGTTGTTGTTGTTTCTTCCGGAGCTGCTGCTGTTTGTAGAGCAACCTTCCAAGTTGTTGCTATACTGACTGGATCACAGAGTTTTGAGTCATTGTAATAGTACCTCCAAGGGTCCTCCTCTGATTAATGACATACCCCCTAGATCCATGGAAAATTAACTCTCGCATAGTGGTCCTTGCAAATACCACGGGGATCATATGGATTAAAATCCCTGGTGCCAAACTCGAGTTTAACTATCTCCTTAGCCTCGAGATCTACATATTTCAATCTCTTAATCTCGTATAATCCAATCCGCAAAGGAAGAGTGGACCATGGCGCTTTCTTCTTCCTATGCAGCCCTGTTGACAACCATGTAGCAAGGTGGTATGAAACTTCTTGCATGATGAACTTGTCAGTGGCATACCTTGGTAGAACATGAGGAGGCTTCTCTCCACCAAACACTATGATGAAGGTGCCACCTTGTGAGGCATACTAAACTGCAATCTTTATTATCACCTCCATTGCTTCTTGGGACATGCAAGGTGGATCCTGCTCAAAGATAAGATTGTACAACTGATGATAAAATGGCCAGTTAGCCTTGCCATGACTCCTCGATAGCTGCAGTCAGAAAACAGCTTGCAATAGATGTTGATGACAATATCTTTTCGTGTCCATGTCCAACTCATGCCAGGGAACTGCTACTGGGCACAGATTGCATCCAGTAAGTATGTGGACATGTAAAACCTTGCTTGCTCATTCTTGGGAGGATTCCAAGCCTTAGCCACATGGATCTTCAACTGATGAGCCAATAAATCTGACCAGTTGAATGACCTTCCATCATTCACCAATTGGTCCAGTAAGACCACCCACCCTTTAGGAAAGGTTTCTGTTTTCTCTTGACTGTATATTCGGCAGGAAAATACGATCAAGAACTAGTAAGCCTTCCTAAGGGACTTCATCTTGTAAACATGGGCAGGTGTTTGTCTAAACTTCGACGAATATTTCACCTAATGCTCAACAATATCTCTTGTGTTCAAATAGTTATGGGTGCTATAAAAGAGTGAGTCCATGCGCTTCACCGGCTTGGGCAAGTGCAACATCTGCTGAAAGTTATCTGCCCTGAAGGTGGAAAGTTCTCTCCTGCTGGCTGCTCAATGTCATAGTATGTTCATTTGTGTGTGAGACAATCCAACAGATGATATCCGCACATGGGAAGGAGGGGTACCTGCATGAAACCTTGTATAACCCTTACCGCTAGACACTAAGATAAACTTGCCAGTCCTCTAAGTATTCCTTGAAATCTTCTATAAAAGTGTGCTTGATCTGCTACATCGTCAGTGTTGTACCCTTCTCAATGAACAATTGAGTATCTGCATATACTGGAAAATCCATTGATATCTGCTCAACTGCTTCCCTAGTACTGCTCTCAGTGGTTTCCTTTGATGTAGCTCTCTTGGATGCCATGTTAACTGTAACTTCTAGAGAGATGCTCAACAACTGCTATACCTATGGGACAAAGAGGGCACTCATGGCAAGCAAATGCCAGCTTAAAAACCAAAGCAACTTCAAGACAAGATCAAGCAGCAAGCTGAGCTCATGATGGGAAGGATTACGCAATTCTAGCTTACATAGGTCACTTGTTGACTGTGGGAACTGCACATTGTGTAGTCCCAATAATCAGTCGGGAAGCTTGACGACTGGAACTGTGCAGTTCAGTCTAGGCCAAGGCCGGAAGAGACTGCACATTGTGCAATTTCAGTGGCCAATCTTGGAGGCTAGCTCTTGGAACGGGAAGTTCTCAGTTGGGGCCAACCCAGGACAAGATCTGCACAATTTTAGAAGCCAAGGCAGAGGCCTTGAGCTCCCAGATTTCATAGTGTAAACAATGAAGTGTGAGATCCGGGAAAGGGGACCCAAATCTGCCCATGGGGAGTGTGAAAAACAAGAAAATCTGAAGGATGATGTGAAACTGAGTGCATATCTAACTAAGTGTTGATGCATGCATGTAAAACAAGTGCAGGAATCGATTAAACTAAAGGAAAATGAAGCACGTGAAGAGAGTCGCCTCAACGGTGATTGTTGGTGCAAAAACGAGAAAATTCATGCGACACTTGGGAAGGAAATCTATAACTTGAAACAACACTTCTATAGGCTAAAACAAGTTAAAAAACCAACATTTATTGAAAAAAAAATTGAAATGACGCTCGCGCAAGCTAAACAACAAAAAGCGACAGAAAAAGTGGCAAAAGATGAGAAAAACAAAACTCACTTGGAAAAGCAACGACGATCACACCGAAGGCTCCTTGGTCTTCTCAGGAATGCTAGAGCTCCAAGATCGAGTGTGAAAATGAGCTCTAGTAGCGTCAATTAAATCGATTTGGTCAAGTTAGGGTTTATGACACGCATGCCTAAAATCAAGGAAAAAGTGACACTTGGTAGTAATTTCTAAAATAACTTAAGCGCCTCCTTTGAGTTATTAAAAATAAATCCCTTTTTTTTGGGAAAACTGCCATGCATTTCTTGGAAAGATTATGCAGTTTTTGGAAGGACTGGGCAACTTTCTAGCTCATGCACTGTGTAGTTTCTGAGCACAGTGAGGTCTGCGCAGTTTCTGGGCTCAGTGGCTCTGGGCTGCCTCTCCTATCTACGCAATTTCCCAGCTCAAGGCTAGTTGCCATTCAATACTGCACATTTTTTGAGCTCAAGTCTCACTGGTAGTCAGGACTGCATAATTCCCAAGATCAAGGCCAGTTGCCCTCAAGAATTGTGTAGTTCTCTAAGGTAAGTTTGGAACTGTCAAGGGACCAAGTCAAGAGATCGGCTTATGGGTTAGAAAATGAACTAAGTGAGCAAGCACAAGACAAGATGAAAAGAATATGGCTCAGTCGAAGCACAGGTACCTGGATCAGTGTAAGATGAGTTACTGTGGTTTAGAAGAGAGACTCCAAAATCGAAGCATAGGCAAAATTTTGGAGGGTGGTTATAACCACTACGACACGGGGTTACAAGGAGAACTAAACTTGAAACTGTTGTGTAATGTGTTGAACCATCTAAGTTTTGATGCTGAGAGTGACTGATTATTGATGTAGAGATTTATTTTTGAAACATGATGAAACAAAGATGATTGATGTTGCTGATGAAGATTTTTGATGCGATGGAGAGGAGAGACTAGAGTTACCTGGGTAGCTCTAGGACCTTACCCTGGAGCTGATAAACTTGAATTTGTAAGACAAATTTAAATAGGCTTGTTACAAGTCATCCTGTAATTGATATAGAGATATTCTAACTATTTAAGACAATGATTATTAGATTGCATGATGGTTACAAGATTGCTTGTAGCTAATGAAGTTGCTAGAAATGTAGCTGTTGACGTTGTTGTAGGAGAACCTGAGGCTAATCACTTTCAAAATCATCATCTTCGAAACATTGAAATGTTTTTAATATTCGAGAGAAACAAAACATTAACTTTTGAAGTTGAATTCCACATGAAATTAATTTTCTAAATGTCCTTATTGTTGTTATCATATTAAATAGGTTCAAAAAGGGAGTAGAGGAAATATAGACTATGATTGGACCATTACATATTTTTGTAACACATGAAGTTAATATTATAAACAAGAAAGGCACCAAGGTTGAGAGAGCATAAAAAAGAAGCATGAAAATCCAAGACACAAAGAGCATAAAAAATGAGTATGGTAATTCATCCTTTATTTGGTATAATAATGGAGTTTGGAAGAACAATGGAGTAGTTCAAGAAATTAAAGCAAACCAAAACATTAAAAGTGAAACATATTAGAATCATCGAAACCAAATATGAAATACCAAAATGATAAGATGAAACTAAATCTTATATTCATTTCAAATATCTTAAAAATGACCATTATTCTATCTCAATAATAGATTCTAAATTTAATAGATTCTAAATTCAAGAGATAGAAATCTCCACTTTAATTTTTGAGTACAAGATAAACTAACAACAATATATATTTTTCTTATATATTGAAAGTTAAAAGTCTTCTTTAATTTAAACTTCAAAAACCAATAATAATTAATATTTTTTTAACAATTTTTAATTACATTTCAATCCTTAATTTTATTATCTTTAAAACTACTTTGAAATAAAATAAAACCATTTTAATAGAATCAAATACCTTACTAGGTAATGATACCCATCAAACATTAATATAGAATGGTAAACATAACTTAACAATATGATAATACTTTTATTATGTCATTTTAAATGTTTATTTATTTTCCTATAAATATATCAAATATATCCTCACACTTTTGTTGCATGAAAGCGAGTGATCTATCTACTTATTTTTATTATATAAATAATTTTTCCAATATAATTGGTATCAAAATTCTCATCCTTAATTATAACCTTAAACTCAAAGGCTGCTAAGATGTTAACAACCACCTTAAGTGGAAAACTTTAACATTGGATATTTAAATAAAATCCACATGGTACCTAAGAGTTCTTCAAACTGGCGAATGTAGTGTATCAAAACCACATATCTATAATAATGTACCTTCTAGATATATGGTTGTTAAATGCTTATAATGATGGTAATTATAAGAGTATTTATTGCGTAAAATGATTTAACCTAAGAATTTAAAGTTTTTATTTTTATTTATTAAAGGAACCATCTTTTTAAATGATTAAACATTCCATGACAAGTCATTAATATCTTTACGTGTATGTATGGTAATTTTAAATTTAAATAAGGAAAATTATACACATCTCTAAAATTTTAATAGTGAAATAATATTTTGAACATAAATCTATTGTATTATAAATTAAGAAATCTAATATACCAATTTAATATTTAATTCGAACATAATTTTTTTTTGCTTATTATTTAAAATAATTTTTAATAAAAATATTACTAAACAAAGTTATATAGCTAGTGTTTTCTGCGGTTTAGTTTAATTATTGAATTTTGGCCACATTTAAATAAGAGCTAGATTGTAGATACTCTGTTTAGCCAGAACCAAAAAATGTTTCCACCTTATTACAGTAAGAGAATATTGAAAAAATGGTAAAAATACGTTGTTATGTTGCATTGGAAATATGCTAACTAAAACTGCATATATATATATATATATAACCTCTTACCAAATTCTATTTTTACACAATATTACATTGGAGTTGACTTTTTGGACTTTGTGTGCCTGAATCCGATGGAAAAATTTGAGGTGAAATCTTGATTTGTGTTATTTAAACTAGTTTTTTTGACTGTATATATGGATTCAACACCCTGGAAAACCCCTAGGGAACTTTGATTGCACACGATTACCCATCAAGCTTGTGATTTAAATAAATTCCTGCGAGATTTTAGAGAAATTTGACTGGAAAAATCCACGGTAAAAGCTTCCAAAAAGTCGCAATAAAGACAACTCTTATTACATTTGCTCAAATACGAACTTATATAATTAAATTTATTAAAAAATAATGTTCTATATGCAACTTGAATTCATATTGCCCATAATTCAATTTATTTAAAAACAAATGTTATAAAAATAAATATTTGTTATATACAATTTTGATAATAGATACATAATATTTTAACACTATTATAAATTAAAATTTATGTATATTATAATTATAAATCATCAAAATATTCACCAAAAAGACAAAATGCAAAATATTCATCATAGACTCTTGATTATCTAGTCAAAGTGCTTCTAAATTGGAACCCAAATAACATAAATAGTAAGATATGATAATAAATATAAGAGTTATATACCCAATATATCTATTTAGCCGTAGTCTAAAAATTATGCTTTTTTGTCCTAAAAGTTATAGAAACTCTAACTATATTTTGAAAAATTCGGCAAGGATTTTTGTAAATCCAAGTAAAAGCTGTCAAAATTCATAATTTTAGGTGGCCTAGATGTTTTTGATTGTGTTGATTTTATTTCCACCATCAAAAACATGATTCACTGCATCTACAAAAAATTATGAATTTTTTTTGCCCAAATTCCGGTCACTTTTATTCGTTTGGCCAATTGATCGGTAGACGACTCCTATCTATTTATATTAATTTCTTCAAATGAACCATCATGTAAATTGATATTTGTTTTGTTCGGTGTGTTTTTTGTGGATTGAGAAGGGGATTGTGAAGACCCTGTCCTTTGAATCTTCATTATTAATGTTACAAAATTTTCACGGAATTTAGGCGAGAGACTTCGGGGGGCTTACCTCAAATACATGGCCCCTCCCTTTTGAAAGAAGCATGGTTTCAATCTTTAATGATAGTGAAACTATATTTTTGATGTAATATTTTTATTAGAAATTATTTTTTTAAGCACAATATTTATTGAATACATTATATTTGATGCAATATTTTTATCAGAAATTAACTTTTTAAGTATAGTTTTTATTGAATACATTATATTTATTAAAATGTTATTGGAAATTAAAATGTTTAGTCATAAATTGCTAAAATTGAAAATATTTTAAATAAAAATTTGACACCATAAATTTTTTAAGCACAATATTTATTGAATACATTATATTTGTTAAAATGTTATTAATTCATTAAAATGTTATTAATAATTTATAAAAATTTATTCATTAAAATGTATAGTGATGAGTTGCCAAAATTGAAATTTTTTAAATAAAATTTGTTGTTAAAATGTTATTAAGAATTTATATAATTTTATTCATTAAAATGTTATTAATAATTTATAAAATTTTATTCATTAAAATGTTTAAATAAAATTTGTTGTTAAAATGTTATTAAGCTTTTATATAATTTTATTCATTAAAATGTTATTAATAATTTATAAAATTTTATTCATTAAAATGTATAGTGATGAGTTGCCAAAATTGAAATTTTTTTAAATAAAATTTGTGGTTATAAAAGAATTGGGGTTTAAGAGTTACACAAATATCGATAGAAAAGATTAAGATGAGCCATTTATAGCGTCCCTACCACTTAGTTTAAATAATTTTAAAAACTAATAAAAAATAATAAAATTAAATTTATAATGTTAAATTATGGAGAATTGATAAAAACTCAAAGTAATATCAAGTAAAAAAGAAAAATGAAATGCTTAATACCATGTCGACTACTTTAACTTTACATTTATTTATTTTCAAATATTTTTATATAATAATTTTATTTTTTAGATGTTATTTTTTATATAATAAAATAACTCAAATAAAAAAATATTAAAAAATCATAATTCGTGAAAAATTATTTCAAATTAATCAACATTTAAACAATATTACAATCCATGTCATTAATATGTGAACGTGTGAATGCAGCTGAATTGATCTTAGACGATCCGTGTGTCAAAAAGATAAAAAAACACAAAGCCAAAAATTTCTCTGCAACCCAAAAAAACATTATCAACGACCTTATAAATTGAATTAATCCTTATATTTAGTATTTAAAAAAATTATATAAATTTTTAATATTTTAAATGATAATTAAACGATTATTAAATTAAATGTATCGTTTATGGGTTAAAATATAATTTACATTGGCCTAAGTTGTGACCTGTGACAGATACACATTATTTATTTAACATTTACCTAGTTTCTGACATGCGACGGATAGGAAGAGGACGTGAGCCGGGAGAGCCGTCTTGGCGGTGGCTTTGTGCAGGTACTTAGAATACGATCTCAACCGTACGCCGAATACAACCAGATCATGATGACTTAATAAGAAAAAAATGAAAAACCCTGACACAACCAACCATCATTTAAAAAAATGATTTTAAAATAATTTAATAAAATAAATTATTTTTAAATATAAAATTAACATTACACATACCTCAAAGTAATCTGCACATGTCCCTGGTCACTGCCCACATTACCCTTATACTCTCGGAAGAGGAAAACCTTGTCTCCCCTTTGCCCTACATCGCCCCTGATCCCTCTCCAAGCAGTGAGAACTCCTCGGCAAAGACAGCATGGAAAATTGGGAAAAAGAGAAAGATGGGCAGGAGGCTTTTCTTAAAAATCTTCCTCCACTTGAAGACACAGGACCTGCAGCTGAGCACAGAACTCATGGCGAGGCAGAACATGCCATAGCTATCCCTGACATCGATTTAAGCGGTAATGAAGGTTTGAAGACTGGCGATACTGCTCGGGATGAGAAGAAGGACAATGACCCAGCAAAGGAGAAGTAGCGCCACTTGGGACTGTCTCTTTTTGTTTCGGCTTCGGTTTCAGGCTTGTGGTCAGGTTTCTATGCAATTGTCCTATTGTTTTTTGGCTCCCAGATGGGAATTTGATGACTCTTTATATGCTGGGTTGCAATGTCTTTTGTGTCTCTGTGCTGGCTCAGTTCTCCTTCTCGGCAACGCATGTCTCTCTCTATGTCTGATTTCTGGTCTCTTGAACTTTGTAACTGGTTTCCCCAGCTTATGTCTATAATGGGGCAGTTCTGTTCTGTCGAGTACTGTTACGCCTCGATCATATGTAAAAATATTTTGTCTTTCAGTTAATAGAAATTAATATTTGCAGAGAAAAAAAACATTACACATACCATTTTAATTTTTTAGTCAACTTTTTTTTCTTAAAGTTCAACACATTTCTGAATAATAACAACAATATCATATTACATTGTATCTCATAACTAACAATTTTCTATCTCTCTCGGGTGAGATATATACTTTGTAATAATATTTGCACTAGCTTTCTCACAACAAAAATGTCTCTTTCAAAAAAATCATTCAATGTAACTTTAATATCAAGTATTAATGACATAAACACAACACAATTTTCTCTTGATTATAAAGATAACGTAAAAATGTTCATGGTATACTATTTAATATCAACAAGGTTTAATATCATATTATATTTGTTTAATATAATGTTATAATATTATATTATTTTTTCAACCATGTTTAATATCATATTATATTTGTTTATACAAGTAGTTGTGAATGAGTAATTAGTTTTATTGTAATTTTCTATTTTTTATTTTTTATAATTTTATTTAAGTATTAAATGAATACTTTATATTTTTATGTCATTATTTAGAATCTATTATGAACGAATATAAATTATCTGTTCATAATATTATTATTTATGAAAAAACATATTATAAGATTTTTATGTTATTATATAGAATCTATTTATACATAAACAAATACAAATTATTTATTCATAATATTATTATTATTGAAAAACATACTATGAGATTATTGTCCAAAGAGTAATATGATTATTCTAAATTATTTTTATATATGAAATAAATTATCTCAAAACATAATGATATTTTTCTTATTTGTGTATTTATATATAAAAGAGATTATATACCATACTTCAAAAAAATATGGGAAACTTCATTTCTCTTTCCACAAATCAATTCATTCTTATGAGGTTAATTAACTATTTACTATTAATGATGATTAATTAATTATTAATGTTATGAAAATCTTTGAAGATTCTATGTTTATGTATTTACTACATATAAAATCATGTATTTGAAAATGATGACAAACACATAATATTCATGTGCATCATGTTATATTAGTGACATTTGTTCAAAAGCATTGTTTGAGAATTAAATTACATTGATAATATATCCAAATATATTTAGAGTATTGTGTCTAAATCCATTTAAAAAAGAGGGATTGAAGAATATTGTTATCCAATTAGTTATTAAAACCTTCTACACTATGTGATTGAATTTTGAATTTCAAAACTGTAACTCTTTTTCTCTCAAACACACATATCTCCAACAAACAAGATTAACTAGGATGCCTATATCCATGAGACGAGCATTTTACAAACCCTAAGGGGAGAGAAGCTCTTACCTTGAATCATTAAAAATGTACTCCGTGTACCCAAAAAATTAAAAAAGCAAAGGTTACAAATAGAAAATAAATTGCAAATGATGGGTTAAAAAATAGATATGAAAAAAAAGTCCAAATGATAAATATAGTACATACGAGAAATGACTTACATAAAATTATAACTCAATCGAAATATGCATACCAACAATAATTTAGGAAGCAATTATACTAAAGTGAAAGAAGAAATATTTTCCAAACTCCGATCATGAAATTTTGGATATCACCTAAGTTGTAAATATCCACAACTTTGAAATATAGATATATATAAATTTAAAAAATGTATATTTGTTTTTCATGATGTTAAAAATAATATATATGTTTTTTCTTTATCTTTCATTTGAATTAGTGATGACACAAGGACAAAGTGGAAGGAGGAAAACACCAATGTTGCGAGATTCGACCCAGGTTGGAAAATTTAAAGTAAATTTCATAGAGTTGTTTTTGAAATAAGTTTTTAATCAAAATTTATGCCAACAATGTTTTTTTTGAAACTTGCTCAAAATTAAACTTTGTTATATAGTACAATATTTTAACTATTACTTTTTCTTTATAAATATTTTTGCATGTAAGTATTTTAATTTTATTTCTCAATTTTATAGTGTCACCAAATTTAATGAGTCACAAATTGATCAAAGTTTTTATGGAATTCAGTTCTCACAAATTTTGAAAATCACACTAATGAAATTAAGAGTAGAAAAAAGTGTCACATTTTCAATAAAAATAAAACATATTACACTTATAATAATTAGAGAAAGTCATGAAAATTTTTAAAACGTAAAGAATCAAAAGTGTGAAAAATAATAAAATTCCAATACATTGGAATACTTTTAATACTTGAATTTTACACTACATCACTACTACAACTAATAGTATCCAAATTGGTACATTGTTACTATAAGGAAATGGCCATAAATATGGTATTTATGATGGGTATTATAAGATTCATCGAGCAACAAGAATGAAAGGAAAAATATTGGGATAGTCTTACATGGCTTGTGCATATGGCCACATTACTATGAATAAGGAAATTTGACCTCTTGGAGGGCATCAAATGAGGGAAGCCATGGAATTTGAGGTGCAAGAGCCACATCCACTAAGATCATCCTATCACTAAAGAATAATGAGTCTTCCAATCTAATCGCCCTCATATCTGTGAAATTTCTAGTTACCAAGGTGTTATTAACCCAATTAATTATTTCCTATTACTTGTTCACGACAAATTAATTCTTTTGCTGGAAATAATGAATAATAACATGAACAACACCATTTAGAAAATAAAATTTATAGCAAAATATATGAGAAACCAATCACAAAATTGAAACAAGTATTTTTGGACAAGTGTCCATCGAAAAACCCCAATGTGGGGAAAACCAGTTTTAGATCTAAGGGTTTATATTATTATTTTGAGCAAAAACTGTTATTGATAAATTAAAATTGCTTGCCTGACATTGGCTAAGATCCGACAAAAGTAAATCTTCACTTTTGCTAATCAAATCCACTTGAAGAAACACCATGGCTTCCTCTTCTGCAATTCACACTACCTCCAACAACTCGCACAATCAACCTAGTAACTCACACTAGTATTCTGACAATTTACACTCTCTTGGAAAACTCGAACTGCCCTTTGGAAACTCGATCTGCCTCCTGGAAAACTCAATATTTTGTCCTGGAAATTCGCACCTCCTCTGGGAAACTCGCACTAGCCTTTGGAAGACTCGATCTGCATCTCAGAAATAATCTTGACCTCTAGTCCTATGAATCTACTTAGCAACTCGACCTCTTCCTAAGTTAACGACCTCACTAGAAAAACTTGATCTCCTGCAGAAAATAAATGATATAAAAAAACTTTGGAAAATCTCTTCGCAATCATTTTTTTTGAAACCCTCCTGGTGTCTCACTGAAAATTACCCACTCAATGTGTCTCCAAAGTTTCCCATTGATTCCCTTATAATATCTCATTCTCAAATGAATGGCCACGATTAAAAGTTCACTTGATCCAATAAATGACTAATACCATCTTAAAAACTTTCCATAAGCTTCTAGAGGTCAATCTATCTTATCCCAACTAATGTTAATTAATTATCTACTTTCCCTAAGTTTAGACTTAGGAAGTATTTAAAAAAGAACTAATTGACATAATCAAGATATTTTCCTTGGGTGAAACTTAGGAAAAAATACATGGGCTTGGAGATAATTAATTCCTTTGTGTTCCTAGCCTGAATGATCCCTCCCAAGGCTAGAACATATGTCTGAGATACAATACTTAACACCCCCTCTTAGCAAGGAATGTTTTCTCCAAAAAACCCAACTTATGCCTGAAGAAAACAAACTTTCCTTTATTCAAGGCCTTCATTAGAATGCCCGCAACCACCTGCAAATCTATAAGCACATATTGTAGTCTAACTGATCCACATTGTACACGATCCTTGATTAAATGGTATATGATGTCAATGTGTTTCGACCTATCATGAAATACTAGATTCTTAAGCAACTTGACACAACTCTAATTATCACAAAAGATAATGGTTGACTCCATCCTTTGACCAAACAGTTCCACTAGCAACTTCTGAAGACATTTTGGCCTCACATGTAGCCATGCTTGATGCCATGCACTCTGCTTCTGCAAAGCTTAATGCAACCGAATTCTGCTTGCTGTTGTACCAAGAGACAACCCCTAATCTAATGTTGAAGCAACACATTGGGGCACTTTTCTTATCCATTGCATTACCCGTCCAGTATGCGTTAGTATATCCCATCAACCTAAAACCATCACCTTAAGTATATCTCAACACATACTCAATTGTGCCTCGTAGATATCGTAGCATATCCTTCGTTGTTGTCCAATGCACTCTCTTTGGATCCACCATGAATTGACTAAGAGTGATTAATTCAAATTAAATGCCTAAGATTATGTTGACTAGATACATGAAACAACCAATAAGTTGTCCATATAAGGTGGGGTCCACTTCCTCTTGCTTTGATGCAATTAATATTTCTCCAATTGGTTATCATAGGTGTAAACATGGGTCTACAGTCTAACATCCTAAATTTCTTCAATATCTCCAAATTATATCTCCCTTGACCAAGGGAGATTTTCCTGTCTATTTGCCACACCTTGAGTCCTAGAAAATAATGCATCAACCTCAAGTCCTTTATCTTGAAGTATGTTGCTAAGTCCCTCTTACATTCTTCTATGAGCCATGGTGACCTAATAAAAAATAGATCATCCACATACAACACAAGAATTAATGGCTCGCCTCCTACAATAAGATAGTATATGTTTGAATCTGCCTCACTCTTCATGAAGCCCATCTGTTGCAAGTAGCTTTCAATCTAGTCATACCACGCCCTAGGAGATTTCTTGAGTCTGTATAGTGCTCTCTTCAACCTGCATACATGGGTCTCACTCCCATGCATCTTAAAACCCTCCGATTATTCAATGTACACCTCCTCTTCTATGAATTCATTCAGGAATTCCATATTGACATCCATATGGTGGATCTACCATCCCATATGTGCTGCAAGTGAGATCACGATCCTAATGGAAGTATACCTAGCCACTCGAGAAAATGTATCCTCATAATATATTCCCTCATACTAAGAGAACCCCTTTGCCACGAACCTTGCCTTGAAAATTTCTACACTGACATCTACAACACGCTTGATCTTATAGATCCAACGAAAACCGACCATTTCTCTATCCAATGCTCTAGGAACCACCTCCCAAACATCATTTAACATGATGGTGTTGTAATCCTCCACCATCACATCTTGCCACACTTGATGGTGTGAAACCACTTCATAGCTGCAAGGCTCACTGTCAATAAGCTCACTCATTAATGACTTGTACTTGAAATATCTCTCTGGTGGTCTCCTATTCCTAGTTCCCAATCTAAGAGCTTCCACAAACTGCTATGCATCTCCCAACATCTGAAGCACCTCACGATTCCTTATCCCACTTGTGATGGGTGGAGCTTCAAGCTCCCCATCCTGTTGTTGCTCCACATGCTGTGAACTCTCCTCGACACTATACCTATGCATGTACTCGTCATTGCACTCGTGCTCATGCCCTAAACTTGAGGTACATGTTTAACCCTTGGAGCTTCTTCTTGCTGACTCTGATCAACTAATAGAAACTTACAAGTTCTCCTAAATACTTTCTCCTCTTGGAACTTAATGTCCCATATCATGATGATCTTCCTATTCTTTAGAATATAGATCCTGTATGTGTTGGATGTTTTTCTCTAACCAACAAAATACCCCTTCTTTATAGTTGAATCTAGCTTGGTTCACTTCTCATATGGAATATGACAATATGTTATACTACCAAAAATCTCGAAATGTATGAATTTTGGCTTCTTCCTTGTAAATGCCTCCTCGGGTGTCATCTTTCCTAACACCTTGTGTGGGACCCTATTTTTAATGTAAAATTTTGTGCTACATGCTTCTACCCAAAGATATATAGGCATATCATGATCATAAAACATGGCTCTCACTACTCCAACTATCGTTCTATTCTTTATTTCTACAACCCCATTCTACTACAGGTTGTATTGAGTTGTTCATTCTCTCTTGATTCCCTTCTATTAGTTTTTGTAGCATCTGAGGTGTTTTAGTCTCAAAACTTTATGGAGATACTAAAACACAGGAGTTCTCCATAACCTCGAGAGTTCGATTTTCCAGAGGAAGTAACTGAAACAATTCGAGCCAGAAGGGAAGCAGAGATAGATAGGGGTAGGGACAGTGAGGTCGGAGGAATATTTTCTAGATCCGGTGAGTATTTTGCAAAGAGGCTAAGATTTTCTCCAAGAGGATGCACTAAGGCAACACAAACCCTCAAAGGGTAGTCCGATTTCTTTCTGAGGAGAAGACGTCTCCAGTTCTAGAGGCTGGGAAGGGGTCCCAGAGTGCCGAAGAAGCGTTTTCTTAGTCAGTAACATGCAAGATGGCTAGATTGGTAGTCGATTTAGGCAACATGTGTGACAAGAAACTTTAGTGTGACGTAGAGCCTGCATAGGCCCAGTTTGATGGCTATATTTTTTGTAGCAATTAGGTGCCAAGATTGTTCTGAGTGAGGGTAATTTCCCTCAATAATTTTTTGCAGTATTTTCTCTGTAGGATTACCAAATTTTGACATCCATTTTTACTCAAAATTTATCACTGATGCATAATAATATAAAACCCTCAGCTGTTGCACCAAATTTCCCAAGTTGGGTTTTTCACTGTGTCCAATTTTATGTGTGCGTTATAGAATATTTAGTTTCCAACATCATTATTTTTTTGTAGTTTTATTTGTGAAGGTTTTAGTGTGATTTATTCGATATTTGCCATAGAAAATAATTTGTTAAGTAATTAACAATTACAAAAATTAATTCCAGTTGTTGCAATAGGATTTAAGTCTTGAAATATTCACATAGTATCAGAGCGTGATTGATCAGATGGGGAAGCTGAGAAGCAGAAGCCAAAATTTGATATTTATAGGGAGCAGCAGGACAAATTTTGGGAGGATGCAAAGAGCCTAAGCCAGGCCGATCGAATTGCTTGAGAAAATTCAAATTTTCAGTGTAGGTGGGTAGAAAAATCGGATTTCTAGTTGAGTGATTCCAGCAGGCAAAGGGAGCAACAACTCAATCATTTTTGCTGGGCAGATTCCTTGTTTCACCGCAAAGGGTTTTGCAGCAGTTTGTAGTAGAATAATCAATGCCAGGTGGAAGAGAAATAACACACAAAGGAGGGAAATTTTTCTCAGGGGATTTCAAGTTTTAGAAATCTAATTTTCCTGTTGCAGATTGGCAGGATCTATGGGTAGAATTCCTCACTCCATAAGGGAGTGCATGTAGCAGATCCAGTAGCCGAGCAGAGGGAAAGAGGGATATTTTCGATTAGATCCAGAGATGGCCACAACTGGGCTTAGAGATAAGGAGAGGTTAGAGGGAGCCTCCAACTATGTCATCTGGAAGGCTAGGATGTCCTTCCTTCTAGATGAATATGGACTAAAAGCCTATGTGGAGAATGTAATAGCAGTACCCCAAGATGCCGATCAATTCAAGGAGTACATAAAAGAAATGGTGAAGGTGAAGTGAATTATTTTGGATGGAGTCTGAGGTCATCTAGTCTCACATGTGGAAAACAAAGGTATGACCAAGGGGATGTAGGATCCTCTCTCCAAGCTATTTGAGAGTTCTTCCGAGCAGTGGAAGATGTTTCTCCATAAGAATCTGAGGAGCATAAGGATACAGGAGGGCGAAATCATATATGGTTTCCTCACTAGGATTTAGGAAGTTCAAGATCAACTTGTAGCCATTGGGGAGTCACCCCAACCCATAAAGCTTGTACGGTTGACATTGAATAATGTCTCATATCACTGGCAGGTGTTTGTCTAAAGTATCTCGGGTAGAGACACATTGCCTAAGTGGGACAATATGTCGTTTGATCTACAACAAGAGGATTTGAGGCAAGATTTAGTAAAGAGTACCATTAGCGATATCAGTAGCAAGGACGTGAAGCGTGAGAAGGAAGAGGAAAATGCGGCCTTAGCATCTAAGGGTCCCAATCAAGGGCAAGGGGAAAAGAAGAAGAAGAGGGACTTATCAAAGGTCAAGTACTTTATATGTGGTGAGTTCAAGCACTATAATATGCAATGTCCTCTCAGGAAGAAGGGCAAGTGATCCAAAATCTTTCGCCTATATATGTGTTAAAGAATTACATGCATAAATTGTAGCTTAACATAGAAAACTTAATGTGCACATGAGAGAAGAGGAGAAACACATAAAGCATGAAAGTAGACAACAAGAATTGATAACAGAGTTCGTCCGACTTGGACTATGCCTCTGGGCCCTACTCGATCAATGGGGAGGCCTTCATTCATTAAGTGGCATGAGAAAGAAGAGTACATACATCAGTTACAAAAAGGAGTTTTATACCTCCATACAGAAAAATGGCCGAAAAATGCAAAACTCTGATGGAGAAATGGATAGCGCTATTGCGTTCGTGGCATCAGGAAATGTTGAAACTATATAAAATTTGTCAAAATCTGACAAAGTGGAAATTCGGCCCTCTTGCAAAATTCTGCCTCAAACTGTGTGCATTGCCTCCTCTTTGCCTAGGCACACTGATAAACTGTGTTTAAATATAAATTTGCTGGCAGACTTCCCAAAGGAGTCGGTTGGCATGGTGGTTAAGGATCTGGTTAATATGGAGGAGGTCGGGCGGTCAAACCTCGTCTCCTCTCTTTTTTATACATCAAAGTTTAAATTTAAACAAACCCCCATTTTTTTTTTTAATTATGGGTTGGGCTGGGCCCGCCTTGGGCGGCCCGACCCCGTACCTACCTCCACTGACTTCATGCTTTTATGGATGGTTCATTATTTTTTTAGAGCAAGCGTGGTTGGGTTTGTGCCCTAAGGGCCGACCCACCACCCGATATATATTGACAATGGGTTGTGGGGTGGCGGGGTCATGGTTGTCCACCCCGCTTGGTTGCTATGGGTTCCATGGGAGGGGCCTGGGGTCGTGGCCCGCCCCTCCACCAATATATATTTTATTGTTTGTGCGAATAAGAGTTGGGGTGGCGGGGTTGGTGGCCCACCACCCTTTTTTTATATATTTTTTTTGTTATATCAACCAAACTAGGCATTTTTGAAAATTTGGTTTTTGATCGAAGGAGTCATTTTAACCAGGCAACAATTTTTCCTGGAATCTGGCTAGAGTTGGCCAGATTCCATCTGCCGGAAAAGTTCAAATTGTGTCCTTGTTAGTCCTACCCAGTTAGCAAAAAGTCAATCCAACTTTGACTGCTTCTATCGCCTTCATCCAGACTCGAAGTGGAGTGTTGTTCGCATAGTTGGAATTAGGGCGACGAGCACTTCAATCTAATGTCAAGTTCATTGTCTTCCTGCAACTTTGAATTTTGAGCCTTTTCCATGCCACTGGTGCCTGAAGATCCACCTGGATCAATCCTCCCCATTGAGAAGCTTTTAGACTGCCAAAAGCTTTATTAGTCAATTGGCAAGTGAGGGAATTGTTCCCTCACTCTTTCTTTTTCCAACCATTTTGCCTTGCTAGGGTGCATCCCCTTGAAACCAACTCGAAGGTATTCCACATCTCCTCGTCGTGAAGTCCTGATTCTTCTATCAAGGATGATATCTTTAGGTAGCTCATCGAGATACTCTGGTGCAAAATCGTCAACTGTAGGAACTGTGCCCACATCTTCGGTGTCCATAATCAATGGTGGCTCATACAACTTTAAGTTTTCCACATTCACTATTGAGTACATTTGCATATATGTCGACAAAGCGAGATGAAAGGCATTGTTTCCAATCTTTTCCAATATGGTGAATGGACCATACCGGATTGGTCGCAACTTCTTCCCTTCTCCCTTCATCCTTTCCTTGTTGATATGGAACCACACTTTGTCACCCACTTGAAATTGATGGTCGACTCGATGTTTGTCATGTCGAGCCTTGTACCGGGCTTGACTTTTCTCCAACTGCTCCTGTACTGCTTGGTGAATCAACTGGATCCACTAAATGAACCGTTGTGCTTTGTCCCTGTCATCATGTCCACTAGAGTCATCTTCCCTTCCAAATACCATATCAAAAGGGTCTTTTGGTAGGTAGCCAAAACATGTCTCAAATGGTGAACGATGCATAGATGAGTGCACTGCTCGGTTGTAGGAATCCCACAACTTAGGATATTTCCCACAATAGCTTCGCAACAAGTGTACCATGGTGTGGTTGACAACCTCTGTCTACCCGTCAGTCTGTGGATGAAATGTCGTGCTTCTTTTCAACTTGGTGTCCATCATCTTCCACAAGCTGGTCCAAAAATCTCCAAGAAAGCGAGAGTCCCGATCTGACATAATCGATGTGGGCAACCCAAAATGGACCCAAACATGCTGAAAGAAAAGATAAGTAGTCTGCTCTGCAGTGATCTGCATTTTACAAGGCATTAAAATACACATCTTACTAAAATGGTCAACGACGACATACAAATAGTCGTGACTTTTTCTAGACAAAGGAAAACCTCCTACAAAATCCATCGGCACACTTTCCCATGGAAGAATTGGAATAGGGATTGGTGTGTAGAGCCCGAGTTTTCTATTAGAGGGCTTTGAAATAGAACACATCACACATCCCTTTACATAGCGAGTCACAATGTTCTTCATATGAGGCCAAAAACAAAATCTTTGTACATGGCACAAAGTTTTTTCAACACCAAAATGACCAGACACAAGGGAGGTGTGGGCATCCCGAATTACATGTACCCTTTCTCCTGTGGGTATGCACAATTTTCCAAGGTGATACAATAGTTTCCCCTGCAAGTGATAGTTGTCCAACTGTGAACCATGGGTTAGTTTTGCATAAATCTCCTTAAAGTCATCATCGTTAGCATATTGTTCAGCATAACTTTCAAAAGATAATGAAGCATTATGCAAAATAACAGAAGTAGAAATAGGAGGGCGAGATAACATACTAGCCACTTTGTTGCTAGTTCCCTTCTTATACTTTATTACTAGATGAAACTACTGAAGAAACCCATCCACCTGAAATGATGAGATTGTTGCAACTTGGTTTGTGACTAAAGATACTGCAAGGGTTGATGATCCGTATGGATGATGGTCTCCTTGCCGATCAGGTAGTGTTTCCACTTTTTCACACTCTGGACCAAGGCATATAACTCCTTGTCATAAGTGGGATAGTTTATCACAGCTTGAGAGAATTTCTCTGAATGGTAACATATCATCTTCTTTTGCTGCATGAGTACAGCTCCCATGGCATATCCGTTGGCGTCTGTCTCGATCTCGAATGGCTGTTAGGGATCTGGTAAGGCCAAGACTGGTGTAGTGCTGATATTTTCTTTCAATGTTTCGAAGGACTTCTGCTGCTTTCCTCCCCATTGAAATACTTTCTTTACACTTTTCAATGTGTGTAAAGGTACTGCAATAATAGAGAAATTGGCAATAAATCTCCTCCAATACTGTACTGCACCCAAAAAGCTGCGAACCTCGGTTACAATAGTAGGCTTAGGCCAATTTACAATTGCTTCAACTTTAGAAGGATAAATTTTTAGTTGACCATGACCAATAATATGACCTAGGTAAACCAAAGAGGTTTTCCCAAACTCACACTTTGACAATTTTACATAGAGTTTTTCTTTTTTCAATACATCAAGCACTTTCTTCACATGGCATACATGTTCATTCCAATTTTTACTAAAGATAAGAATATCATCTAGATATACAAGAACAAATTCATCATTGAAAGGCCTAAAGAGATCATTCATGACCCTCATGAAAGTGGCTGGAGCATTGCAAAGTCCGAATGGCATCACCATCCATTCGAACAACCCCTGTTTTGTCTTGAAGGTGGTTTTCCACACATCTTGTTCTACAATTCGGACTTGGTGATAACCACTACACAAATCCAATTTGGTGAAATAGATAGCATTCTTTAACTGATCTAGTAAGTCATCAATGCGGGGAAGAGGGTAACGATTTTTCACCTTGATTTTGTTTAGTGCTCGATAATCCACGCACATCCTCCATTTGCTGTCTTTCTTCGACACTAAGACAATCGGTGAACCACATGGAGAAGTACTTAGTCTGATGACCCCTTGGTTCAATAGTTCCTACTCCTGCTTTTTGATCTCCTCCATCTCAATGGTCGACATCCTGTACATGCCAATATTCGATAAAGGAGCGTCATGCTGCAAATGGATCTCATGTTGGATTTCCCTCTTTCGGAGGTAATCCCCTTGGTTCCTGAAACATCTCATCATAGTTAGAAATTAATTCACATAATTCCTTTTTATGCACATGATCACAACCCTGGAAAGCATCAGATAATTCTACATCCTTTCTCGTTACAACCAGAAGCATGCAACCCTTACTGGAATTCACCAACCTCTTCATTTGTCCTGCACTTACAAGGCTGGCATTGATTTCGAGTTTGATGAGCCCTTACAATATATTCTACCCCATCTTTTGTGATTTGGTATTTGTTTTCATGACAGAAGAAGATTGCCTTTCTATCATATAGATATGGACTCCCTAACACCATGCCACAGATATCCAATGGTATTACATCAAGTTTTAACTCAACCACTAACTTAGAAGCGATCACAAATTTAACCTTGCACTGCTTAGTTACATTCAGTTTTGCTTTATCATGTATCCATCCAAGTGGGTTAGGTTTTGGATGTGGTTTGGTTTCCAAGCCTAGCTTCTTTACCAAGGACTCTTAAATTAAGTTTGCTTTGGATCCGGTATCAAATAGAGTTTATACTTTTGTATGATTTATGATAAATCCAATATGAAATAGCTCAATTCTCTTTCGTTCATTAGGAAGAGACTCATCTATTGAACTAGTGCCTTCATGTGATTCAGAATTAACATGAGGTGTAAGAGTACCTTTTGTTCCTACTGCTGTGATCAATGCTTCATCTCCCGAATCAGATCCAAGGTCTTGCTGCACAGTTGCCACTGTCTTCTGCTTGCCTTTTCCTCCATACTTCTTTGGTCTCTTTTCCGGGTATAGTTTCCAACAATGATCATCGTCATGACCTTCCTTTTTGTAGTGAGTGCAATAAGGTCTTTCTCCTTCATCTTTCTTGGTTGATGTCGTCCTCTTCTCCTTTCCTTTTCCTTTCACTTTGGGTTTTCCATTTGGAGGTTTGAAAGGTGGTTTCTTGAAATGATCATCTCTTTCATTTTTGCCCCTGTTCTCAAGATGGATGGCCTTTACACTGGTCGAGTCAATAGTAGTTGGTTCAAACAATAATAATGAATGTCTAAGGTAACTATGTAATGATCCAATATACTTAGTTACTATTTCAGGTGAGTCAAGTGCAATGCCCAAATTAAGTGCTTGTTTTCTAAATTCCTC
The DNA here is from genome assembly GCA_031772625.1 of Pinus tabuliformis. NCBI lineage: Eukaryota > Viridiplantae > Streptophyta > Pinopsida > Pinales > Pinaceae > Pinus > Pinus tabuliformis. The sequence continues at coordinate 674,028,065 of CM062817.1, forward strand.
TGTAAAGCTTTGAACATCCTGACCTCTGCCTTTCCTTAAGTATTTCCAATCCATTAAGGCTTTTTGTTTATAACCCAAGGGATAGAATTGTTCCTTTAATGCAGAAATGAAACTAGTCCATGAGGAAAGAAGATTACCCACACTCTTACTGCTTCACAATTTGCTCTCCCACCAAATGAGAGTGGTGATACTCAGCCGAAGAGAGGCCAGCTGAATCTTTGCCTCGTCCTCTTCAATTTGCTGAATCTTGTAGTAGATTTCAATCTGCCTAATCCAATTATTAAGCTTTTCTGCATTACTTTAACCGTTAAACATGGGAAGATCAAATTTGACATCTAATTTAAAGAAAAGGTTTCTTAGATGCATCCCTTGAATTTCTATGATGATGGTGATGGGAGGAAGAAGAACTTTCACCCGTGGAAGGAGAAGGAGGGGGTTCTTCTCCACCATTTCCATGCACTGAACCTTGTTCTTCTAGATTTCTCTCTTCTGCTTTCTCCAGCCTTGAAAGCCACTGACTGACATTTTCTTCCATTGTATAGAAGGGTTTGCGGAAATTACGCTTCTCTTCATGATGAGCCTCTTCATCTGCCATGTTTCTCCTTCGATGTTCACGCCCCGCTTCAGGATTGAAAGACTTTAGTTTCCCTTCGCCTCTTCGGAGCCTGTTTCTTGTTAGCATACAAACATGCAATTCACATCTAAAAAGACTTGCTCTGATACCACTTGACCCAAAATCTTTCACTTATAGATGTGTTAAAGAATTACATGCATAAATTGTGGCTTAACATAGAAAAATTAATGTGCACATGAGAGAAGAGGAGAAACACATAAAGCATGAAAGAAGACAACAAGAATTGATAACAGAGTTCGTTCGACTTGGACTATGTCTCTGGGCTCTGTTCAATCAATGGGGAGGCCTTCATTCATTAAGTGGCATGAGAAAGAAGAGTACAAACATCAATTACAAAAAGGAGTTTTATACCTCCATACTGAAAATGGCCGAAAAATGTAGAACTCTAATGGAGAAACGGATAGCGCCATTATGTTCGTGGCATTGAGAAATGCTGAAACCATAAAAAAAATTTCAAAATCTGACAAAGTGGAAATTCGGCCCTCCTGCAAAATTCTACCTCAAACTACGTGCACTACCTCCTCTCTGCCTGGGCGCACTAGTAAACTGTGTTTAAATATAAATTCGCTGGCAGACTTCCCAAAGGAGTCGGTTGGCATGATGGTTAAGGATCCGGTTAATATGGAGGAGGTCGGGTGGTCAAACCCCGCCTCCTCCCTTTTTTATACATCAAAGTTTAAATTTAAACAAATCCTTTTTTAAAAATTATGGGTTGGGTTGGGCTCGCCTTTGGCGGCCCGCCCCCCGTACCTACCTCCGCCAGCTTCGTGCTTTTACGGATGGTTCGTTATTTGTTTAGAGTGGGCGTGGTTGGGTCCGTGCCCCAAGGGTCGACCCACCACCCGATATATATTGACAATGGGTTGTGGGGTGGCAGGGTCATGGCCACCCACCTCACTTGGTTGCTATGGGTTCCGTGGGAGGGGCTAGGGGTTGTGGCCCACCCCTCCACCAATATATATTTTATTGTTTGTGTGGATAAGAGTTGGGGTGGCGGGGTTGGTGGCCCGCCACCCTTTTATATATATATTTTTTGTTATATCAACCAAACTGGGTATTTTTGAAATTTTGGTTTTTGACTGAAGGAGTTGTTTTAACTAGGCAACAATTTTTCCCAGAATCTGGCCAGAGTTGACCAGATTCCGTCCACCGAAAAAGTTCAAATTGTGTCCTTATTAATCCTGCCCAGCCAACAAAAATTCAACCCAACTTTGACTTCTTCTATCGCCTTAATCCGGACTCGGATTGGAGTGTCGTTTGCACCGTTGGAATCAGGGCGATGAGCACTTCGATCTGATGTGAAGTTCATCATCTTCCCTCCACTTTGAATTTTGAGCCTTTTCCATGCCACTGGTGTCTGGAGATCCACCTAGATTAGCAAGTAGGAGAATCAAGACCAGGTTGTAGTGTCCACAGAGATCGATAAATTGTCCTCCAGGCAGGAGGAAGACTTCACGATGTTTGTAGTTATACCTCTAGGAAAGAGTTGGGGCGATCTAGAGCTATAGTACCAGAGCAACACAAACATGGGTAGGGCCCTTGAGGTGTCCTCCTAATGGATCATTACCTCACTACGGCGGCCCACATTATTTAGTAGTAGGATGGATCAGTGTTAGTGATGCAATTAGATTCCAGAGTGACAGTTGTAAACTAGTGGCAGTTAGATGCCGAGGAGCGCAATGCAATGATGGAAACAATGTAGCTTCAAAAGTAGCACATATTCTTTAGTATATAGTGCAATGGCTAATAGAATTTAGATACTCGAGACAAATGCATCATACTAAACACGATTGTTTAAATATTTAGGATGCTTCTCAGTTGCAGTTGTTGTAGTTGCAACAACAACAGATGAGGGGGAGTTGTAGTGTAGATGCAGAGTCGGCAGAAATATAGCAGCATCGACAACAGTGCAGATGCAACATCAAAGTTTCAAAGTGGTTACTGGATAGTGGCCATACATCAACATCGTGACAAAGAGGTGATATAGAGACAGGGTGTTGTAGCAGCAGTGGTGCAACACTGGGAAACCTTCCTCGGTAAGAGGGATTGTTATTTTTTGTAGAATCTAAGGTCTTCTAGTCTCAAAAATTTGTGGAGAGGCTTAAACATAGGAGTTCTCCACAACTTGGAGAGTTTAATTTTCCAGAGGCAATAGCCAAAAGATTTCAAGCTGGAAGGGAAGCAGAGTCAGAGAGGGGTAGGGACAGTGAGGCCGGAAGAATATTTTCCATATCCAGTGAGTAATTTGCAGAGAGGCAGAGGTTTTCTCCAAGAGGTTGTGCAAAGGCAACATAGACCCTCAAAGGGCAGTTCAATTTATTGTTGAGGAGAAGACGTCTTCAGTTCCAAAGGTCAGGAAGAGGTCCTAGAGTGCCAGAGAAGCATTTTCCTAGTCAATATTAGGTAGGACAACTAGATTGGCAGTCGATTCAGGCAACACATGTGACAAGAAACTCTAGTTTGACGTAGAGGCTAGCAAGCCCAATTGGATGGATAGCTTTTCTGTGGCAGTCAAGTGTTGGGATTTCTCAGAGTGAGCATAATTTCCCTCAAGAAATTTTTGCCATTATTTTTTTTGTAGGATTGCCATATTTCAACATCGAGTTGTACTCAGAATTTATCACTACTGCATAATAATATAAAATCCTTATCTGCTGCACTGGTTTTTCCAAGTTGGGTTTTTTGGGGATTTTTGTCCAAAGATAACTGTGTCAAATTTTATGTGTGTGCGCTAGAATATATCTCAGTTTCTAGTGCTATTATTTTCTGCAGTTTTATTTGTCAAGGTTGCACTATGATTTATTTGATATTTTCCACAGCAAATAAATTATTAAATAATTAACAATTAGAAGAATTAATTCTTGTTGCTGTAATAGGATTCAGTATTGATTTTTTCACACCTCCTTTGCGCATAAATACTTGAAGGATTTCTCAATGTACTTTCCCTCATTATTTGTCTGAATAACCTTAATCTTATTTCCTGACGAGTTCTCCATCAGAGCCTTAAACTTTTGGAAGCGTCTGAAGGCTTCGTCTCATATCTTTAAGAAGTAAATCTAGGTCTTCCTAAAGAAGTCATCAATAAAGGTCACAAAGTACTCCTAACCCTTGAGAGACTTAGTGGGAATTGGACAAATATCAAAATGTATCAAATCTAGCACACCCTTGGCTCTACTGTCACTCCTTGGAAACATTGCCTTTGTGGACATCCCAAGTACGCATCCTCTACACACAACATCGTGTTTTGTGTTGGAAATAATACTAAGAGGGGGGGTGAATTAGTATTATTAGATCTAATTTAATTTTCAAAACTATTTTGTATACACTACTTCAGCTCAGTGAAATAGCGTGTATATGCGACTGTACTTAATGCAACCAACGTATATGCAAAGATCTTTTGGTTAACCCAAATTATCATGTATTGAACTTTAATCAGTATACTAGGAGTTCATTAGACAGTGCAGTAAAAACAGATTAAAGCATCACACATAAGCAACACACATGAACACCAAGATATAAGGTGGAAACCCAATGTGGGTGAAAACCACCTGCTGCAATCATCTGTATCTTCTTTTAATAAGAAAATTCTGTTTACAGTTTTTGTACTGGTGCAGTCTTATACCAGTACGTAGGTTTCTACTTGCAGAAGGCTACAACCTTCTCTCATTCTCCAGCTTCTACTAGAAGGGAGCTACAACCTCCTAGCTCTTGTACTAGCCGATATGTTTACTAGTACGTAGGTGCCAATGTACAGAAGGCTACAACCTTCTCCCTTTTCTTCCAGGGACCACATTTCATAAATTTTCAGACTGGATCCATCAAGAACATCATATCAAAAATATCTGCATCAACAATCACCTTTCGAACCAACCATAATCGAATTAATCAATCAATTTGAACACCCATCAATCTGATCATTCAGAATACTGTCACTAGAATACAGTAACCAGAACCCAAGCCAGAACCCAGAACACTGCAACAACAAACAGAAGCAACTAAAACATATTTTATAAGGTATATGCTACTTCCATATGTTGAACTTGCGTGTATACGCGCTTTCCTCAAAGTGAACCTGCGTACAGATCTGCAAATCAAATTTATGATGTATATGCTGCTTTGATATGTAGAACCAACGAGTATACGCTCCTTTTCTAAAGTGAACCTGCATATAGATCTGTAAATGATGATTTAAACATTACAACCATTCCAGACTTCAGCCATACCTAGATCATCATATTTACAGACTACAACATGCACCAGTTATTCAGATACAAGATCAAATCACATAAAGATAATTCACTTCAAGCCTTAATATCCTGATACATCATTAGATCTTATCTTTCATCAAATGCTAAGGTTCCTCCTTGGTTCAGATCCAGCAATGCACCATAACCCAATAACCTGCATACTAGATCTCCCACTTCATCAAATATTCAATGCTTGTGTGTCTTGGCCTAATGATCTTCTCCTCCTTTTATAGTTTTAGGCCTTTCTCAATGCCATGGACCAAAACCACTTATGACCAATACCTTGGATAAAAAACCTCGGGTCAATGCCTCAGACCAAATACCATGGACCAAATACTTCGGACCAAAAACTTAGTTTTCCAAGGTATACGTGCTTTTTCTTTTGTGAAAGTGCATGTGTACGTATACGCGACTTGTATACAGTGAACCTGCATGTATACGCCGCTTGGCCAATGGCGAACCTGAGCATACCTCTCTTTCTTCATTCTGTGCAGATCTGTAACTCTATGTTGTTACCCTAGTATACTGTGTTCTTTCATCTGAGTGAGTTGCCTTCTGAACTGATTCCTTGAAGTTGCCCTGCATTTCATCACATCTGTAACCACTACTGTCATGCATTCTGTCACATCTGATATCTCTTCTGTAGGTTCATCTAGTTACCATATACAAGTGAGTTGTTCTGCTATAAGTGGGTTGCCATCAAGTACAACACATACATCATACAAGTACAACACATACATCAAAATGCCAACATTTTGTACTCACTTTTGGAAGGCCTGTCACAGTCTCTTTAAGCAACTTAAGTGCTCCATGATGGATATGAAACATCCTCCTATGACATAACTCTTTGATATCTCTACTACTGGTGTTGTTAACTAGTGCCTCTAGAGTGTCCAACTACAACCTATACAACTTGTTGCTTCTTACCCCAATCTCCTTTATTGACTTCCAATCCTGGTGCTTCAAATACACCTTATATCCTTGAACTTACACATCATACCCCTTATCCTAAAAAGAAGAAACTAAAATCAAGTTCATTCCAAAACCTAGCTCGTGTAATACATCTATAACATGGATATTTTTGCTCGATTCCCACTGAAATGTGATTGTCCTTCTCCTAATTGGAGTACACTTGTACTTGTTTCCAATTTGAATATGGAAGCCTATATCCTTGGCTTTATAGATTGAAAATTACTCTCTAACCACTACCATGTCACATGACACCACCCTTGCAATATACTAGACTCCTATGGTGGTTGAGATAGATAGGAAAGCTATAAGAGTGAACTCATCTTCTAGTCTTAAAGACAACTCATCAATATCCATTGAAGCTGTTTTCTACTACTTCTTCTACTTATCACCCTTCTTTCTGTTCAGACATCGATTGACATAATTTCCATGTTTACCGCATCCAAAACACTTGAGAAGAAAAATAAAGACTTGAGTAAAATCAAGTGTTTTCTTCTACTTCTTCTCCTTATCACCCTTCTTTCTGTTTAGACATCAGTTGGCATAATGTCCATGTTGACCGCATCCAAAGCACTTGATTTTAATCAAGTATTTCTTGTTCTTCTCTCCCTCGGAGTTAGACCCTTTGCTTGAGCCTTTCTTGGCTTTTCCATTTCCTACAACAGAAACATTTTGGTAGTCCTCACACTTCTGAATTTTTTTTATGCTACCGTTGACCAGGCTCAAACTCAACTCTTCATAAGTGAAATTGCTCCACAAATGATCCCAGTCAAGCAGGTCTTTTTGTCCATCAATCACTTGGAAAAACACATTCCATTGCTTTGAGAATCCACTTAGAGTAGTTCTCATGAGCTCATCATCATCTATATTTTCTCTGATAGCTGCTAACTCATCCTTGACTAATTTAAGCCTGCTGAGATAACTGATAATGCCTTCTCCTTTGTTTTGTCTAGTGTTTCTTAGCGTCTCGCTAAGGATCAATTTCCTATTTATAGTAGATTTTTGGAACAAATTTAGGATGGTATCACACATCTTCTTGCATGTATCCAATTATGCAATATGGGGAACAATGTGATCTTTAACCTTGTCTTAGATAATATGCTTAGCCTTGGCATCCTCCTTGTTGTAAGTCGCTAACTGCCGCGGCATACTCCTGAATTTGTTGGTATGACTACAACTTCCGTAACATACTCCTTCAGTCCATGCTCCACTAACGATAATAAAATTTTGGATTTCTAGATACCAAAATTCAGTGCACCATCAAGTATGTCATGATCCCTCAATCCAACTGAATCCTTTTATGAAACCCTCAAACAATAAACTCCAATAAATTCGAATAGATATGTATGCATAAAAACCTTTGATTTCTCCTTTGAAACCCTTGTGCTTAGATAACCAATAGCCTCAATGCTTAAGTGCTTTGATACCATGTGAAATTTCTAGCTACCCAGAAGGTGCTATAAACCCAGTTAATTATTTCCTATTACTTATTCACGACAAATTAATTATTTTGCTCGAATTAATGAATAACAAAATGAACAACACAACTCAAAAAATAAAAATTATAGTGAAATATACAAAAAACCAATCACACAATTAACACAAGTATTTTTGGACAAACGTCCCTAGAAAAATCCCAATATGGGGAAAACCAATTTTTAGATCTGACGGCTTATATTATTATCTTCAGTAAAAACTGCTATTGAGAAATTACAACTACTTGCTTGACATAGACTAAGATTCAACAAAAATAAATCCTCACTTATTCTAATCAAATAAACCTTAAGAAACCCCACGAAATCCTCTTTTGCAATTTGCACTACCTCTAACAACTCACACTGGTAACCTGGAAACTTGCGCTAGTCTTCTGGCAATTCACATTGTCTCTTGTCAAACTCACACTGCCCTCTGGAAACTTGATCTGCCTCTTGAAAAACTTGATCTTCCTTCTTGGCAATTTGCACCTCCTCCTACAAACTCACATTGGCCTCTAGAAGACTCTATCTACATCTCAAAAATAATCTTAGCTTCTACTCCTATGAATTCATTGAGAAACTTAGCCTCTTCCTAAAGCTCACAACCTCATTGGAAAAACTCAATCTTCTGTAGAAAATAACCGATAGAAAAAAACTCTAGAAAATATCTTCCCAATCATTATTATTGAAACCCTCTGAGTGTCTCACTGAAAATGACCCACTTGATGTGTCTCCAAAGCTACCCATCAATTCCATTTATAATCTCTCATTCACAAATGAATGATCTTGATCCAATCAATGAATAAGATCATCTTAGAAACTTTCCACAAGCTTGTAGAGGTAAATCGATCTTATGCCAACTAATGTCAATTAATTATGCACTTTCCCTAAGTTTGGACTTGGGAAATATTTAAAAAATCACTAATTGACATAATTAAGGTATTTTCCCAAGGTGAAACTTATGAAAAATTAAATGGGCTTGAAGATAATTAATTCCTTTGTGTTTGTAGCCTCAATGACACCTCTCAAGGCCATAACACTTGTCCAAGATAAAATATTCAACAATCTTGTTCTCTACAACCATAGATTATGTTATCACTTAATAAATGATTTCTAAATTCGGAGCATCAGTTCTATTCCAAAGGATTGGTGTTAGTCTTGGTCTAGTCTTTCCATGGTTGCTTTAGTGTCTAAGATCTAAAAAAGAGTCTTGTTGGTATGGTCAAATAGGGTCAACACTCTGTTCTTGCCCATCACTGGTCCCACATCACACATTATTTCCATGTGTCAAGCTTGTGTCAAGGTTTACATTTTACATTTGTTCCTAAGTCATAATGTTAGATGGTGGTTAAGTCGCTTTTATGGTTTTTAGAGTCTAAGTCATAGGGTTAGAGTCTCATTTCCATCATCAAATAAAGCTCAACAACCTTGTTTTACACTTTATGGATCTCATATCATGTTTTGAAAGTCATGTGTTTAGCCATTTTGAAATTTTTTTGAAACTTGCTACGAATCCACGTTTTCGTAGTGCAGACAGTGTTAAAAACCAGTTTTGCACTACGAAATCACTGAAGCAGCCTTTTTTCAGCAGAAAAACTATTTTAAGTAGTCAATTTCCAAAAGGTCTCTTGAGAAACTGAAAGCATATTTTGGAAAACTAAAAGAGGTTTTTCTTCCTAACATACTAAAATACAAAAACCTCTTTAAGTTTCTTCAAATTCGTTCTGAGATGGGAGGAATATATGGTTGAACTTGCATTACGAAACTGTTGCAGGTGCAGTTTGTCACAAATAGACTTTTCTTGTTTAACACCTGTTTTTCAAAGACATATTCTGGGCAGTAGGAAAGGTATTTCAAAAAACCAAGAGAGGTTTGTGTTCAGAACGGATTGGTTCAAAAAATCCTCCTTCATTTTTTCAAAATACATTTTTTATGAGAAGATACAAGCTCTGTCCCAACACCTATGTTTCATCCAGAACAGAGCAAGGAACAGTCTCCTAGTTTCTAGGAATAGTAAGAGGATGAGGCATCAAGGGCTAGCTGGAGGGTTATGAGCACCATCAAATTCGAATTCATGGAGTTATAGGTGTCAAAAGGAATGTTTAATTCCTAGATAAGGTTGTTGTAATCATAATGAGGAGTTACACTCCTAATTGTATTAGGACTCTAAGACTGCTAGTTAGCTGTCATTTGTATTTAATAGTTTGTTTTATGGTTAGAATAGGTGTCACTCATAGAAAATTTGAATTCTCTTGATGAGGGATGAGGGAATCCATATTGTAAATGCTATATATGAAGCAAGAGGTTGAATGAGAAGAGGGGTTGAAGACTTTTTGGCCCAGCTGCTGCTTTATGCTATGAACTATAATCAGTAATGCAGAGAGGTTTTCCTGAACAGATCTGAGTTCTCATGGGGTTAATCCTTTCTTGATCTATATGTTATTTTAATTACTTGTAGTAGATCTTATTGTTAATACTCAGAATTCATGATCTAATGCTCTGACTTCCTTTAACAATAAGATGATTGTGTTTTATATTTGAACCACCAGCACTAGATTACATTGCTATTATTCAGAATTCACAACCATGTGCTCTACTTTCTTTTAGTAATGGAATGATTTTGTTGAGTAGTATATCTCATTAATATTACTTAGAATTCATAATCTTATGCTCTGACTTCCTTTAGTAATGAGATGACTGTGTTTTTTCAAAATCTTGTGAGTAAGCCACCTTTGAACCATCAGTAGTAGATTTCATTACTATTACTCAGAATTCATAACCCTATGCTCTGACTTCCTTTAGTAATGGAATGACTCTTTTGACCTATGTTATTGAGTGAATTATCTTTGTTTTAAAACCCCATTTTCCTCAGCTTTCATGTCAAGAAACCTTGCCACTGAATTTATTGACTTGTTGACTCCATAGCCCAATGGTAGCAAGCCTTCATCTTTTCAACCTACAAACACACAAAACCAAGATAGAGTTAGCCATCTATCCATATCTTTAATCAAAATCATTAACCCTTTGAGAGAGCCCTCTCAGGCTGAGGAGGCTAAGCCTCAGCTAAAATATTGGTTTTAAATAGTTACACTGAGATAGTCTGATCAGCAGCCTATCAGGGTCCTATTTTGGTGATAACAGATTATTTGATGATTTCTTTTAGCTTTATTTTAGATCAATAACATGCAAAGCATGGAATCTCTTCATTATTTCCTATCACATCCTTAAACGTATCCATGTTATTGTTGGGATAGGGTCCCTAGGGTCAATTTTGGGGTTAGTTAACCCAAATTTTGTATAAGATTTTGAAAAGGATGTAAAGTCTCTGCAAAATGTAGATGCGGAGTGCGCAGATAGAGGAGTCAGAGGGGTCTTAGCCCCTTGTTTGGATAAGTAGATAAGTCAGTTTTGAGACTCACCCATGGTCTATGGACCATGGTATTGTATTGAGAATGCTATATATTTGAGTCATAGTGAGTCTAGAAGAGGTAACTTAGAAAACGAAGAAAAGATAGACTGTTTTGGGCAAGTGTTAAGGCAAGAATGCTTTGCTTCTTGTACTTAGGAGAGAAGGGGAAGGCTTCTACATCTAAGTGTGTAAGAGGCCTTGGTAAGTCTGCAGCTGAGTGCGTGAACCCCTGCAGCTGAGTGCGTAGGGTAGAGGAGTCTGTAATCTGAACATTGAAGATTAATAAAGACTGATTTTGGAGAATTATTGAGCAATCTGAGTATTTCTGTTGATTTTGTTTATGCTAGGATTTGTCTCTTATAATGTGTTTTCAATGAAATAATGAATGAATGCTGCGGGAGACCACTGAATCTATCTTATTTATGCCTAATTGAAGTAGTTATCTAGTTTCACGAAGATAGAGAGTTATTTTTTCTATGTTTTCTGATGAATTGGATAGATCTATGCGAAGTCAGATCTAGGGTTATTTATTAATGTGCGAAGTGAATAACTTGTCTGTTTAAGCTCTACAAAGACTAATCGTAGACCTTCTGAGTGCGCAGGCTAGAGGAGTCTGTAATCTGAACATTGAAGACTGATTTTGGAGAATTATTGAGCAATCTGAGTATTTCTGTTGATTTTGTTTATGCTAGGATTTGTCTCTTATAATGTGTTTTCCATGAAATAATGAATGAATGTTGTGAGAAACCACTGAATCTGTCTTATTTATGCCTAATTTAAGTAGTTATCTAGTTTCGCGAAGATAGAGAGTTATTTTTGTTATGTTTTCTGATGAATTGGATAGATTTGTGCAAAGTTAGATCTAGGGTTATTTATTGATGTGCGAAGTGAATAACTTGTCTGTTTATACGATCAGTCTTTGCGGACATTAAACAGACAAGTTATTCACTTCGCGCATCAATAAATAACCCTAGATCTGACTTCACACAGATATATCGAATTCATCATAAAACATAGCAAAAATAACTCTTTATCTTCACGAAACTAGATAACTACTTAAATTAGGCATAAATAAGACAGATTCAGTGGTTTTGTGCAACATTCATTCATTATTTCATGGAAAACACATTATAAGCTATAAATCATAGCATAAACAAAATCAATAGAAATACTCAGATTGCTCAATAATTCTCCAAAATCAGTCTTTATTGATCTTCAATGTTTAGATTACAGACTCCTCTACCCTACGCACTTAGCCGTAGGGGTCCGCACACTCAATTGCAGAATTACCAAGGCCTCATGCGCACTTAGCTGCAAGAGCCTTCCCCTTCTCGCCTAAGTACGGGAAGCAGAGCCTTCTTGCCTTAGCACACACCCAAAACAGTCTCTATCTTTTCTTCATTTTCTAAGTTACCTCTTCTAGACTCACTAATACTCAAATATAGCGCCTTTTCAATACAATACCATGGTCCGAAGATTGTGGGTGAGTCTCAAAACCGACTTATCTACTTATCCAAACAAGGGCTAAGACCCCTTTGACTCCTATCTATCTACGCGCTCCATATCTACATTTCACGGAGACTTTACATCTTTTTCAAAATCTTATACAAAATTTGGGTTAACTAACCCCAAAATTGACCCTAGGGACCCTATCCCAACAATAACATGGATACGTGTAAGGATGTGATAGGAAACAATGAAATCATCAAATAATTTATGGTTGTAGAGAATAAGATTGTTAAATATTGTAGCTGAGACAAGTGTTATGGCCTTGAGAGGTGTCACTGAGGCTACAAACACAAATGAATTAATTATCTCCAAGCCCATGTAATTTTTCCTAAGTTTCACCTGGGGAAAATATCTTAATTATGTCAATTAGTGATTTTTTAAATATTTCCCAAGTCCAAACTTAGGGAAAGTGCATAATCAATTGACATTAGTTGGCATAATATCGATTTACCTCTACAAGCTTGTGGAAAGTTTCTAAGATGATCTTGGTCAATGATTATATTAAGGCCATTCATTTGTGAATGAGAGATTATAAATGGAATTGATGGGTAGCTTTGGAGACACATCAAGTGGGTCATTTTCAGTGAGACACTCAAAGGGTTTTAATAACAATGATTGGAAATATATTTTCTGGAGTTTTTTTTGTTTTTTTTGTTTTTTTCTACAGAGGATTGAGTTTTTCCAATGAGGTTGTGAGCTTCAGGAAGAGGCTAAGTTGTTCAGTTAATTCATAGGAGTAGAAGCCTAGAAGGGTCTTATTGTTACACGTCATTTTGTTGCATTAGGCAAATGGCCATTAGTTAGGATCTTTCACTATCCATCAAAGTGTTCCAAGGAATCTCCCTGCAAGGTTAGAACCCAAACACTCCCAAAGAGAATGAAATTCTTGGATCTCAAGGCTCAAAAACCTATTTTTGGCTTCCTGTACAGTTCCCTAGTCCATATCTACGCATATGCAAAAGAGGTCAGTAGAAGTTGCACAAAAGTGTGCTTTGTCTTACACAATGGCCTGCACACATGACTCAACGCAAGTAAAAATAAAAAGTAAACTCTAGAAGATTTATTATTCGAATATTTCCCAACTAACAACTTCGAATGGATGCTTACTCAAGTCTAATCCCTCCCATCATGGAGTTACTTCCCTCTCTTTATGGATAACCTATCCCACCATTTGTGGATCTCATCCCTTAGGAAGAGGATCCCAAACCTCCTCCTCTTGGCCTATAAATCAAACACATGTCAGAGGATTAGGGAGGACCATTGAAGGTAGGCTTATGATACAAAAATAAGGCTATGAGGCTTTTCATCCAAGGAGAAGGTTGGAGATTGTGGGAAGAGACTTGTAACATCAAGGCTTTCAGGTTGTAAGTCTGTTGTCCATTTTATTTAATAAAAATAAACTGTTATTTCCCAATCATGTCTTTTTTGATATCATTTGTGAGATTCCTTAATCACTCACATAGGTTATGATTGGTTATTTATTCAATTTGTGATATATGTTGAGTTAAGTATTTCATTTATCTTTCATTCTATACACTAGATGCTTTGATCCTTTGTGTGTTTCTGTCTATGCAGATCTCCTTCGAAACATGAGGGAGAAGCTATGGAAAGCATTGGAACGGTCACTAAAGCATGAAGGAGAAGTTAACTGTCGAAGGCACTTAAAGGACTTCAACAAGAATTTCGTTAAAACGGTAAGTGATCTCTCGCATATTACTTGTTTCAATCAATCGTAAGCTAAGAAAAGGTAGCGATCCTTTTCTTCTTTGTTATCAGATTTCGTTTGAGATTTAGGGAGATCCATTTTTTCCGCAAGAGGGATTTTCCATCTAACAAATTAGCGACTCCATTGGGGAATGTCTCACTCTCCATCATTCTCTTTGTTTTGACCTTTGATCCTTTTGTCATAGACCTCTTTGAGTGTTTGGAAAATATTTAAAGTCTGGATTTTATGATTTGTTTGACTTGTTTTATTTTTTTTTCTAAATTTTCCCATTGTGCGCACTTTATCTTTAGGCACAGAGCGCACTTCTGCACAGTTATCCCTTTGCAACAATGCGTATGTCCACCAGATTGATATATTTCCTACGCACATACCTAGAATTTTTGAAAATTTCAATTTTCTCTTAATCAAGTCTAGAATTTTTTGTTTTTCCTGTTTAATTACACTTCTTTATACCCTCAGTAATTCTTTGTCAACTTGGTTGACTGTTGTGAAAGAGCTTGCTTGAAATTTTCTTGTTTTCACAAATTAGGCTAAAGCTTCATCTAGTATGTTGTCGATCTATCAAAAGAAAGATCAATTATTCTTGCTGTCTTCCTGTCTTTCTTCTTTCGAACATATCATATGTTGTGTTTATTTTACTCTTTTGTGAAATATTGTTTCGTGAATGAAAAGTAATGATTTACAAGAATGAGTATTGTTTAAGATAAGTGCATATTATGCTGGATTTGAAACGAAAAATCATTTTTCTTCCATTAATGAAGTGTTTCAAAATTGTACTCTTGATTGAAGTAAATTCATAAAATTTATTAGGAAAAATTCATTTTAAGTTTTGATTGGTTTCTTTATGCATTTTTGGAAATTTTTGAGTGATTGTATGTCAAAAAGGAAAGTTTCTTGATTTTTTGAGTTATTAGGGGAGTTGAAATTTTAAAAGTTAATTTCTACATTTGGGTAATTCGAAATTGAAGATTTTCATTTAGGAAAAGGGCTATATTGGGAATTTAAGAGTTTTTTGCATTTCCATTGAAAAATTGAGAAGACTTTCTCCTTACTTCAGTTAGAAATTCATTGAAAAGAAAAGATTACAATTTCATCTTCAATTTCATTAAGGGTTTGCATCAAGTCATAATACCATTAGTTCCATGCACATTTACCTTTGAGTAAGTAACAACTCTTAAAAAAAGTGTTAATAAAACCAATTTAGAAATTTTTATTATTTTAGGGCTCTTTTCCAACTACATTAGATCAGGTTGTAGGGATTTGGAATAGGGAAGTGAGTTAACTAAACATTAGCATCTTGAGATAGGGAGTAAATCCATTTAGTGTAAGTTGGCTCTAGGAAGGTCCCCTTACAAAGGATTCAAGCACGAGATCATGTTAGAACCAATGGGGTGATCGACTCCACTTCATTGGTTATGGTAGAGTGATTTACACGTATTAAAAATGATGCCGAAAGGTATTTGGTAGTCACCTGGAAGTAAACCTCAAATTAACCATGTTTAGGAAATTTCAAGGGGATTGAGCTTTGTTACTTTGCCCTTGCATGTATGTCTGATCTACGATTTCCCCCAAGGGTAAATTGTTTTAAGTGGTAACCTTAGAGACCATAATATTAGGGATATTACCTAAGGTGATGACGGAGGGGAAGTCTCTATTGTACCTAGAACAAACGTTGGCTAGACCCACTTGGAACTTTTTGGAGAGTATTCTTCATTCAAGATGGCATAAATGAAGATTAATTGCACTAGATCATGTACATTAAGCAGGTTGTTAGTGTAACTGGTTCCACCCGCACTATCTTTAGACACTTTTTACATTGATCTCTGTGACGTTGGGTTTCATCACCAACTAGTGATTTCATTGTGAAAAGCTTGTTTGCATGGTTTGATTCCTTAGATTTACTAGCACATGTTATTTGCTTGTTTTTACTTTTTAGAGACCTTAAGTGTGGATTGTGAATATTATTTGGTTTCTTAATAAAATTTCATCGTGGTTGATTCACCAAGGAATTCGCGTAGAATTCAGGGTTTGCCCCTTGAATTTACACCTAGTTAATTGGAAAAGATTAAAACTGAAAGGTCAAAGTCAACAAGATTTGGAACCTCAGAACAACCTAAAACATCTACAATTTTAGAATCTGAGACAGTAGAAATTGAAGTGATTCCAACCCAAGAAGTAGAATCAGGCTTAGTTCATTCTGGCCCAGAAGTTACCAAAGTTGTTCAAAGTGAATCTGATACTGGAAAAGTTTTAGACACAGAATTAACCGAACTAGAAGTTGAAGAGCTTGTGTCTGATATTTCTCAACCTGAATCACCTTTGGCTATTATAGTTCGTACTCCTGTACCACCTTCACCTCAAAGGAAGCATATAATTACGATTGGATTATCTCTTGGTTTAATTAGTATTGAAGATATTACTGGGAACAAGGAGGAAGAATAACCTCATACTCTAGTTACCACTGGTGAACCAAGAGTTTTTCGAAGAGTTCCTTTTGATCCTTTCCAACTTGATCCTTGGTATTCTACCCCTTTGGACTTTTTAGGTTAAGGTTTTCCACCTCACCGCATTACTTTTTATATTCACCAAGATGAACCTTATCAAAAATTCCTCTTGGGAGTCAACCTACTGATACTTCTATGTTTACTAGCTCTCTAAAGTCACTATTGTATGGTGATATTTTAGTTCCTCCTGGATACCAATCACTTACTGGGACTTTTTCAGGAGATACTCCTTCCCCTCAAGTTTCTACCTGGTCATCTCGTTTATCTATGTTTACTATTCAGAGCATGACATCCATGCCTGAAGCACCTTTGGCATCATACCAATATGTTCACATGGTATCTAGTAACTTAGGTAATCCTCAAGTAACCCCAACTGGTGTTTATTACCTGCATAGGGGGCAACCACCTTATCCTCCACCTGGAGGACAACTTGTTGTCAGATCATATCCTATGGTTGAAGGGAAACCTTTTACTGGAACTTTTGGTTAGATACCTCAGCTTGATCCGATTCAACCTGTTGTGGATCAACCCTTGATTATACTCCTTACCCTGGGATGAATACTATTTGGAACCTTGATTTTGCTCAACAACTTGTTCCAGTTGCTCCACAAGTGCCAATTTATCAATCTGTTCAGCCTGCTAGACTATCTATTCCTCAAATACCTATTCCAAGTATTGTTGTATATGTACAACAATTTGTCCATGGAATTTCGCAAACACCTATCCAACATCCTATCCAAGGAATTCTGCAAACACCTGTTCAACAACCAACTCAACAACCTGTTCAACAACCAATTCAAGAACCTATTCAAAGTGGACCTCAGACCCCTGTTCAAACATTTGTTCAGCAACTGGTTCTGAGTTCACCTCACACGCCTATCCCAGGAGTATCTCAAATGACTATTCAAGTTACCCCTCAAATACCTATTCCACAAACTACACATGCCATCCCACAGGCATCTTCTTATCAAACTGGTCATACTGTCCAGTCTACAACACAGGTTCTTATCAAACAACTTGGTACAAGAACAATGCAAACACATTTTCAAGGACAAGTTTTTCAAAGCCCACCTTTTCAAGGTCAAGCTTTTCAGTCTCCACCTTTTCAAGGTCAAACTTTTCAAATCCCACCTTTCCAAGGTCAAGCTTTCCAAAACTAGCCTTTTCAAGGTCAATATTTTCAGAGTCAACAGGTTCAAAGTCAATTTGTTCAAGTTCAACATTTGCAAGCTCAACCTTTATAAGGGCAATATTACTTGGGTCAAATGGGTCAAAGTCAAACTTTCCAGAGTCAACCATATCTTGGTCATATTTATCAAGTTCCTATTCAACTGCAACCTGGTATGATTCACCCTGGTTACCCTGGAGGAATGCAAATTCCAACCGTAAAATCTATTCTAGGATATCTTGGGTATTCGCCTCCAGGAGTTGTACTTAACCCTCAAGGTTATCAAACTCCACAAAAAGACCCCAATCAGTAATTATCGTCCATTGCAACCTTTCATTTTCCACATTTATCTCGGCTAACAAATGATCTTATTTATTATTATCCTTTTTGGCTAGCAATTCCTACCAAGTTACTGAGTGATATAGTGAATTTTGAAGGCAAATCAAGAGAGGACCCATCAAATCACGTTATGACATATCATCTTTGGTGTGCATTGAATTCACTAATTGATGATTTTATCAGACTTCACCTTTTCCAATGAACTTTAACTGGTTTGACAACGAAATAGTACATTGAGTTACTTCACGCTTCTTTCCATAATTTCAACTCTCAAGCAACAACATTTTTGACATATTTTCAACTACCAATTCGATATGACATTGGTACTGAACTGTTGACTTCCCTAAAACAATCAAAATCCACTTACATTTCCGATCATATACATGAATGGAGACGTAGGCGTTGATTAGTGAAAGTTTTTATTCCAGATCAAATTTTAGCTGAATGGTTTACAAAATCATTGCTTCCCGATATTACCAAGGATGTTGCTAAGGGAGGTGTTGTGATGGAAGAGAAGGTAATTTCTCGTGCCCAGTACTTAGAATTAGTCTATACCCAATCTGGCACCTTGTACAAGAAAATCCCAAATCTACCTTGCCCAACAATTTTAAATGATCAACCAGATTCAACTCCTATAGGATCTAACATCGTTGATGATGTAATTGATTATGTCAGCCATCATTATAAGGGTAAAAATAAGAATTATAAAATCACTCAAACTTTGGCTATACAAGATTCACCCGTTGAAAGCCTTTCTCCAGAAACTATGTCCGAAATTAATTCCATAGAATCATTTACTGGCAAGAATCAACCGTCCGGAGGTAAATAGAAGAGGAAAGGTAAAACAAAATTAAATGATTCTCAAAAATAGAAATCAACTAAAAATGAACCTACTAACGAGAAAAAGAAACCTCATTATCCTTGCCTAATCTATAATGAATATCATTATACAAAGGAATTCCCACATAGGGTAGAGGTTACTAAATTCATAAAAGGCTCTCCAACTCCTGCTGTTTTGAAGGATCCTTTTCATTCTCAAGACAACAAAATGATTTCACATAATCCATCTTCTTCTTCCACATCGACAGATATCATGACGATGAATTCAAAACAAGTTATGGTAGCAACAATATCAAAATATTATAGATCTAAGGGTCCTGCAGTCAATGGAAATGATTCTATTCCATCTAGCCAACCTTCCAGTTCAATTCCTCCTCCTCCTTCTGAACCATTACAGATTGAGAAACCAAACCTTGACATGATGATTCGACCACCTCGCAAAAGTGTTGTTCGAAAATTAGCTTTCAACCCACATGCTAGAGCTTCTCAAAATTACAACATTGTTGAAGACCGGGCGACTCCTTTAGAAATTTCAACTCTTGAAGTGCTATAAACATGTCCAACACAGAGAAAGTTACTCTTGTAAGCTATTGGAGTACTTTATCCTCAAGATTCTAATCTTATCATATTTAACCTTGAAAGTCATATAAATAGACACCCACATCAACTGGAATTCGACATAATGGTTTTTGTCAAAACCAAACGAGTGTTTCACATAATTATTGACGAAGGAGCCTCTACGTGCATAATGTCTATTGCTTGTTAGAAAGATTTAGGTTCTCCAACTATCAATCAGTCACCTACCACTATGAAAGCCTTTGATGGAAGAGGTCTTTGTCCTTATGGAATCCTAAATGATCTACCTATAGAGTCATAAGGTAAGCCGGTCACAATTGAAGTTGAAGTTGTTGATGCCCAGCTCGATTACAACCTTTTACTTGGTCAAAGTTGGACCTATGCTATGTCTGCAATGGTCTCATCACTTTTTCGCATGATATTTTTCCCTATCAAAGGAATAATAATAAAACTAGACCAGTTTCCTTACTACACTTTTGACCCTAACTCTACAAATAACGTACCTTTCGTCAGGAAAATGATTACATCTTATGAGGATATTAGTGTCGGTTTTCTTAAAGATTCATCACTAATGGGAACTTTTGCACTCCCTCCACCGAATTTTCCTTCTAATGTTTCCCAGGTTAACATGATCACATCAAGCACTATGGAATCTTCTGATCCGTGGATAGTGCCTTTAGAATCTAAATTGACCTCCTGTGGCAACGAGATGCCTTTGAACCCACTTGAATTGGTTTATCATGCAGTTCAAATGACTTTCGATCCACCATCTTCTGAGATTGATTGAGTGAATGCGGTCAATGACGATTATTCTCAATCACCTTGGTTGGAACCAATTTCACTTCCTCATCCTTTCAACAATATGTTTCCTATTGATGAAAGTATCATGGAAATTATGACTTTGGATGAAATTCCATGGTATGATTATCATCATTGTTCATCTTTTCTACCTAACCTTGATAAAATTGAGAATGATTTTTCAACTATATTTTCACTTGAGATTGTAGATAATCTTGAATGGCCCATGTCAGTTCTTCAAGATGAATCTGAAAAGAATTTGGGAAACATATCTATAAAAATTGAAATTGATATCTTAGTCAAAACAAGAATTATCAAGAACATTCACATAGGTGCTTTGTGCTCACTTGAAGAAGTTTAAATGTACAAAATCCTATTTCAAGAATTTTGTGACATTTTTGCCTGGTGCTATGAGGAAATTCCAGGAATTGACCCGAGTATTATTGTTCATGAGATTAAGAATTACGCAGAGACAACCTATTCGACAAAGATTATGTCTAGTGCATCCACGAAAGGCTACTACTATTAAAGCTGAGATTGAAAAACTGCTTAAAGCAGGTTTTATCTACCCGGTTCCCTTGACTGATTGGGTTTCCAATATTGTTCCTGTTAACAAAAAAAAGGGACCATTAGAGTATGCATATATTATAGGGATATTAACAAGGCTTGTCCCAAAGAAAATTATCCAATCCCCTATATCGATCAAATCATTGACGATTGTGCCAGTAACAAAATCTTTTCTTTCATGGATGGATTTTTTTGGATATAGCCAAATCAACATACTCCCAATTGATAAGCACAAAAATGTGTTCATCTATCCATGGGGGAATTTTCCTTATCTAAAACTCCCATTTGGATTAAAGAACGCCGACACAACCTTCCAACTGGCTATGTCATACACATTTCACGATATCAAGCATATTGTACAACCCTATTTGGATGACTTACCAACTCATTCATTGAGACGGGAAGATCATATGATGCATTTGAGAATTATCTTTATCAAGTTCTGACACTACAATATATGCTTGAACCCTCAAAAATGTGTGTTTTGTGTGCAATCTAGTCAATTACTGGGATTGGTCGTATCAAAAGAAGGCATTTGTGTCGATACGCTCAAGGTATATGTTATTATGAATTTGGCTCCTCCTTCCAACCTCCACCAACTCCAAAGTTTGCAAGGGAAAGCAAACTTTTTATGTTGATTCATCCAAAATTATGCTAAGCTAAATAAAGGTTTTAATCGACTGTTGAAAAAGGGCATCTCATTTACTAGGGATGAAGGTTCTCAAGAAGCTTTTGATGCACTCAAACACTCGTTGACTCATACACCACTATTGCATCCTCCCGATTATCAACGAGACTACTTTTTGTATTTATGTGCATTCGATGTCACCATTGGCATGGTTTTAGTTCAGGAAGATGAGTTGAATGATGAGCATGTGATATATTATTTTAGGACAAATCTTACGAAAACTGAAGTAAAATATGCACATGTGGAGAAATTTGCCTTGGCAACTGTTCAAGTTGTCTAAAGATTTCATCACTACATTCTTGTATGCAAAACAATAGTGATTTCAGATTGCAACCCTATGGTTTACATTCTTACGAGATAGTTGCCATGGGGAAAATGTTATAAATGGGTTGTTATCTTGCAAGAATTTGATTTAAAATTCATAAAATCTAAGTCCAAGAAATCATTAGTGTTTGTCGAATTGTTATGTGACTTTCCCTATACTGAAATGGAAACCGTGGCAGAGGATTCTCATCCAGACGAATCCCTCTTTCTTATCAGTACTTTTGACCCTTAGTGATGTAGGAGGTTGACGTAAATGAGGTGGTAGTCTGGAATTAGACTACTGGTTAACTTTGTAACCAATCAGCTGTGCACAAACAGATTTTGTACGTGGATTTTCCCCCTGAGGGTCCCACTTATCTGACCAGTCACTATCGGTCCCTCGTTTCCTTCTCCTCTTATCAAGCACTTCAATCTGTATCGTTGATCTCACTTCTCCAAATCCAACTGATATCGCGTCTTCTGCTCACCAACTAACCCGAATGATCTCCACCATCGATGTGACTCGTCTAATCAAACAGCTGTTGCACAATCTCGTGCAAATTCTTGCACGACCGATATCAGGTCGAGAGCGCGCGAGAAAAGTAGTTTTCTCATGCTAAGTGTCACCCACTTAGGCTAATCGCGTGAAGTTTAGGAATACCTCTTACCACCTTTAGGGTGTGTGAGAAACCACTTCCCACTTATCGAATACTACCACGTGCTTAATTCATATTTTTAATAAAGACTCTTAAGGAAAGTTTAACGCTTAAGCTCAATATTAATCATTAATATTAATCGACTGTGATATTCAATAAAAGGTATAAATAGAGAAAAATACCCAATTAGGGTCCAGAACACCGATACACAACTACAAATGAATTTATACACCAGAACAGTGCATCCACATCACACTTCAATCAATTATTCAACAAAATGGAAATTACAGAGTCTTGGCCCTCTCGGCTCGATTACAATAGTTTGTCTGACTTCTGTTTCAATCTCAAACCCTATCTCTCACTCAAACTCTCTCTTACTCACTCTATTCTTGATCATCTAATCTCTCTATCATTACATTCTTTCCTCTTTTATGAATCAAATCCTATCCTAAATGCATTGACAATTCAATCTCTATTTTTATCAACTCAACCATTAAATCCCTATTTTCAAGATCTCATACACATCTATACTATCAACTTATCTCCTATTCTAAAAAAATACAATATTCTAATTATTACAGTAATTGGAGTAAGATAATTCTCGAGAGATCCAACCCTCTCTACTAAGAATTGATTTTGACCACTCAGGTCAATGAAATTCATCTCTTGTTAGCCACAACATGTGAACATAAAATCAAATTGCTGGCTAAGTCTAGATGCTCCTGCATCAGACTTCCAGGGAAGAAAAGAATTCTCCATCAAACTTTCAGGATTTACTCCAGAATTCTATACTTCTGTTGTTGTTAACCAACTGGAACCTCCATTTAACTAGATGCTGAAAATAAACCTGTCCTCTGGTTCTTTTGGATACTCTTTTCTCCAAAATAGCTTCCACCTCTTTCTTGACTGTCTTTGGCATTTGTTCTTCCCAATTTAAAGTTTGAACTTCATCTCCTACAGGTTCCTTCTGTAGCTCTGACTCTGTCTCCTTGTATGGATACAAATCTACAACATTGAAGATAGGTGATATTCAAATTCCTTCTGGCAAATCAATTTCATAGGCATTAGTTGAAAACTTCCTCACAATTCTGCATGGCCCTATCTTTTTCATATTTAGTTTATTGTAAGTCCCAACAGGAAATATTTCTTTTCTCAAGTATACCATCACTAGATCTCCCACTTGGAATTCTTTTTCTCTCCTCCTCATATCAACTCTCTGTTTGTATTTACCATTGCTTTCCTGCAATCTGTCTTTGACATCTTCTTGTAGTCTCTGCGTCTTCTGTAAAAACTCTTCAGCTTTTGCACTTCTTGTCTCTTGTTTACCCAAATTTCTAAGTTCATACACACCTCTTGGATTCATTCCAAAAGGTAAAAAGCATTTACCTGAGCAAAGGTTTTGTCTTGTCCAAAGTGACCAGATAATCCTCCACTGTGTTTCTCCTTGATTATGTTTTCCCTCATAGAACATTTGGGAATACACAGTTTGTTACCTTTAAACAGTAAACCTCCTTGGATAAGATAATCTAACCACTAACTTCTATTATGAACTATTGGATTTTGTACAACTGCATAAATATCTTTGAATTCTGCATCATCTTTATACATATCAACCATTTCTTCAAATCCTACAACACCAACTCTTAATTATTGTACAATGAAATTTACCCTGCTCAAAGCATCAACAACTTTGTTCAACTTACCACTTGTGTGTTTTATCACAAAAGTAAAACTCTGTAAAAACTCTACCCACTTGGCATGTTTTTGGTTCAATTTTGGCTGGTTGTTTATGAACTGTAATGCATGATTGTCAGAATACAATACATGTTGGGTTGTTTCATATTCTTTCCATGACTAACCTACGTAGTGAACCGGGGGGTTAGAGGGGGGGCAGAGCCCCCCCTTCGTTGCGCCGATTGCGTAGCGGGGGGGTCACAAGGGGGAGGGTAACCTCCCTCTACGGGGTCTGGGGTTGGAGATTTTTTTTTGGACCCTATATTAGGTTGGGTGGACCTACCTATGGTTTTCAGTCCATGGTTTTGGACACGATGGTTTTCAGTCCATGGTATTGGATGCTTCAGCATGTATAAATATATATTGTAACATTGAAAGGAATATAATGAAAAATCAAGCCAGTATTCGTGGTTTTGGGATCTAGGGGAAAATATTTGTGTATATGTGTTTTATGTGTTATGCTCTCGCATTGTTTATTTTCCGTGTTTTAGAATTCGTATGCAGATAATTTCTGTACGGGGTTAAAACCTACAATACAAACTCCTTTGGTAGCAAATAACGTCTCCATTTTTTTAAAGCTTGCACAATAACATAAAATTCTTTATCATAAGAAGAATACTTCTTCTTAGCTTCATTTTAGTTTCTCACTAAAATATGCTAATGGTCTTTGTTCCTGACTCAAAACTACTCCAATTGCAACTCCACTAGCGTCAGTTTTAATTTGGAAAACTTTCCCAAAATCAGGTAAAGCTAAAATTGATTTCTCTGTAATTTTCTTCTTCAGCAACTTAAAATTTTGGTCTGCTGCTTCTGTCCACTTGAATGGCTGATTAGTCTCTTTGATTGTTTCAATAATTGGTGCACAAATCTTACTAAAACTTCTGATAAATTTTCTATAAAAACTTGCAAGACCATGAAAGCTTCTTACCTCAAATATGTTTCTTGTAATAGGCCAGTTCCAAATTGCTTGGACTTTCTCTGGATCCACTTTCAAACCTTCTTTAGACACTATAAATCCCAAATAGATTAATTCTTCTTTCATGAAATTACATTTCTTCAGATTTATCAGCAATTTCTCTTTCTGCAGAGTTCTTAAAACCAACTTAAGATGCTCGAGATGTTCTTCTTTGCTTCTACTAAAAACTAGAATATCATCAAGACAAACAATGACAAACTTGCCTGCATATTCCTTCAAGACTTCATTCATTAATCTCATGAATGTGATAGGTGCATTAGTGAGTCCAAAAGGCATCACTAACCACTCATACAACCCACTATTTGTTTTAAATGTAGTCTTCCATTCATCTCCTTCTCTAATCCTTATTTGATGATATCCACTCTTTAGATCTATTTTAGAAAAATACTTTGACCCACTTAAACAATCCATAAAATCATCCATGCGTGGTAAAGGAAATCTATACCTGATAGTAATCTTGTTTATGGCTCTGGAATCTATACACATACGCCATTCACCACCTTTCTTTGGACTGAGTATTGTTGGTACAACACATGGACTAAGACTCTCTCTGATTAATCCCTTATCCATCAGTTCCTGTACTTGTCTTCGAACTTCTGCATTTTCTTGAGGAGTTAACCTGTATGCTACTTTGTTTGGAAAACTTTCTCCAGGTATTAGATCAATATGATGACTAATACTCCTGATGGGTGGTAATACATTTGGCAACTCATCCACAATAATATCATCAAAATCATTCAACAGAGTTTTGATTTTTTCAAATAAATCATCTAAGTTTGTGGAAGTTAAAATTACCTTAGGTCTCCTTCTGACAACAAAATGCATATGTTCATCCTTCTTGACTTCTTGCATCAATTCTTTCCCACTCATCAGCATAACATTGTTTCCATGCGCTTCTTTGCCTGCTTCATCCTTCAATAGCAGCAGTGTGTGTTTATTTCCATCCTTCTCCAGAGTGTAAGTATTTCTTCTCCCATCATGAATAGCTTTCCAATCAAACTACCAAGGTCTTCCCAACAACACATGGCATACATCCATTGGCATTACATCACACAATATCACATGTTCTGTCACAATAAGCTGATGTCCTTTTTGCAGCCATGATACTTTGTAAGGAGTAGGGTGTACTATTTTTACTAGTCCTAATTTGTCCACCATTTCTATAGAAACAAGGTCATCAGTGCTTCCACTGTCAATTATCACTTTACAACATTTTCCTTTGGACTTGCATATAGTTCTGAATAAACTCTTTCTCTGAGCTGGTTCTCCTGTCTCTTTCTCTGCCTTAAGCAATTCCATTTTCAACAACAAGGATTCTCCTACTTTAGGTGATTCTTCCTTGTTTTCACTTTGATTTTTTCTTCCTTTGCCTCAGCCACATTCACATTCCTCTTATTTGTTACTTTATTATGAGGATAGTCCCATGATCCATGTCCCCATTCTCCACGTGTGTAACAACGAATTTCTCTTCCTCGGCCTCTTCCTTTGGGTGCAAATCTTCCTCTACTAAATTCTCCTCTCTGTGGTGGTCTACTACTTGAACCTCCTGCTTCACCCTGAGGGTGCTGAAATCTTGATCTGGTAGTTCCTCAACCTCTTGCTGAACTTCTCCCTTTGTTTCTCTGATTTTGTTTTCTCAACATCTTCTCTTCTGCCTTCAACACTGCTTGATAGTCTTCAATTGTCTTCAGACTCAGCAAGTTGATTTCATCCTGTATGTCATATCTCAACCCATTTATGTATATGTCTACCTTTTCTACATCATCCTTTGCATGTCCTGCTCTAATGCTAATCTTATAAAACTCTTCTGTGTATTCTTTGACAGTCATTCCTTTTTGCCTCAAATTTTGTAACTGTCTGAAAATATTTAACTGATAATATTTTGGCATAAATTTGGCTTTCAATCTACTTACCATTTTATCCCATTGTTTGATCTTGGACTTCCCTTTTCTTGCTCTAGATGTTTGTAATTCATCCCACCAGATAGCTACATGACCCTTCAATCTAGTAACTGCAAATTTCACCTTCTTTTTATCATCAACCTCCTCATAGTCAAAATACTTGTCTAATGAACTGATCCAGTCCATCAATTCTTCTACATTGAGATTCCCATCATACAAAGGTATTTCCACCTTTTGTCTTCCAATTGCTTTGGCCAATATCTTGAGAACTTTTACAACTTCACTTTCATCCTTAGAATATTCTTCTACAGCATTGGCATCTCCTTCATCAAGTGTTCTCCTCTAAGCAGTCTCCATTGTCTCCATCCTTGTTTGCAGATTTTGGATCTCATCCAACAAAACTGCATTCGCTAC
Source organism: Pinus tabuliformis (assembly GCA_031772625.1). Classification (NCBI taxonomy): domain Eukaryota; kingdom Viridiplantae; phylum Streptophyta; class Pinopsida; order Pinales; family Pinaceae; genus Pinus; species Pinus tabuliformis. The sequence goes on from CM062817.1 coordinate 674,055,498, forward strand.
AGGTCGTCCCCGACCTATGCCTCCTTCTCTCCTCGGTGGCATGTTTACTGAAGCAAAACTTAATCTCTGTGCTCTGATACCAAAATGATGTTGGAGGTTGACGTAAATGAGGTGGTAGTCTAGAACTAGACTATTGGTTAACTTTGTAACCAATCAGCTCTGCACAAACAGATTCTGTACGTGGATTTTCCCCTTGAGGGTCCCGCTTATCTAACCAGCCACTCTCAATCCCTCGTTTCCTTCTCCTCTTATCAAGCGCTTCAATCCGCGTCGTTGATCTCACTTATCCAGATCCAACAGATATCACGTCATCCACTCACCAACTAACCCGGACGATGTCCACCTTCGATGTGACCCGTCCAATCGAACGGCTGTCGTGAAATCTCACGCAGATTCTTGCATGACTGATATTAGGTCAAGAGCACATGAGAAAAGTAGTTTTCTTGTGCTACATGTCATCCATTAGGCTAATCACGTGAAGTTTAGGAATAATGATTACCACCTTTAGGGCGTGCGACATACCACTTCCCACTTATCAAATAATATCACGTGCTTAATTCATATTTTTAATAAAGATGTTTAAGGAAAGTTTAACGCTTAAGTTCAATGTTAATCATTAATATTGATCGACTGTGATATTCAATAAAATGTATAAACATAGAAAAATACTCGATTAGGGTCCAAAACACTGATACATAGCTACAAATGAATTTCTGCACCAAAACAATTTGTCCACACCACACTTCAATCAATTATTCAACAAAATGGAAATTACAGAGTCTTGGCCCTCTTGGCTCAATTACAACAGTTTTTCTGACCTCTTTTTCAATCTCAAACCCTATCTCTCACTCAAACTCTCTGTTACTCACTCTATTCTCGATCATCTAATCTCTCTGTCATTACATTCTTTCCACTTTTATGAATCAAATCATATCCTAAATGTATTGACAATTCAAACTCTATTTTCATCAACTCAACCATTAAATACCTATTCTCAAGCTCTGATACACACCTATACTAACAACTTATCTCCTATTCTAAAAATAATATAATATTCTAATTATTACAATAATTGGAGTAAAGATACTTTTCGAGAGATCCAACCCTCTCTACTAAGAATTGATTTTGACCACTCAGGTCAATGAAATTCATCTCTTGTTAGCCACAACATGTGAACATACAATCACATTGCTGGCTAAGTCCAGATGCTCCTGCATCAGACTTCCAGGGAAGAAAATAATTCTTCATCAAACTTTCAGGATTTACTCCATACTTCTTTACTTCTATTGTTGTTAACTAACTGGCATCCTCCATTGGATGCCCCCTCCATTTGACTAGATACTGAAAATAAACCTGTCCTCTAGTTCTTTTGGATACTCTTTTATCCAAAATAGCTTCCACCTCTTTCTTGACTGCCTTTGGCATTTGTTCTGTCCAATTTAAAGTTTGAACTTCATCCCCTGTAGGTTCCTTCTGTATCTCTGACTCTGTCTCCTTGTATGGATACAAATATGCAACATTGAAGATAGGTGATATTCCAATCCCTTCTGGCAATTCAATTTCATAAGCATTAGTTGAAAACTTCCTCACAATTATGCATGGCCCTATCTTTTTCATCTTTAGTTTATTGTAAGTCCCAACTAGAAATCTTTTTTTTCTCAAGTATACCATCACTAGATCTCCCACTTGGAATTCTTTTTCTCTCCTCCCCATATCAACTCTCTATTTGTATTTACGACTGCTTTCCTGTAATCTGTCTTTGACATCTTCTTGTAGTCTCTGCATGTTCTCTGCAAACTCTTCAGCTTTTGCACTTCTTGTCTCTTGTTTACCCAAATTTCTGAGTTCATACACACCTCTTGGATTCATTCCAAAAACAATCTGAAATGGAATCATCCCAGTACTTCGGTTTGGAGTGTCATTATAAGCAAACTCATCTTGAGCAAGTGCTAAATCCCACTACTTAGGATTGTTATACACTAAACTTCTCAATATGTTTCCCAAGCTTCTGTTTACCACTTCGGTCTGTCCATCTGTTTGAGGATGATATGTTGAACTGAAACTAAGGTTGGCACCTAGTTTCTTCCAAAGAATTCTCCAGAAATGTCCAACAAACGTTGTATCCCTATCAGACACAATCCTTATAGGAAATCCATGTAACCTTACAACTTCTGAAAAGAAAATTGATTAACAATATGTGTTGCATCACTAATCTTGTTACATGCAATGAAATGTGCCATTTTGGAAAATCTATCTACCACAATATAAATGGAATCATTCCCTCTTTGAGTTCTAGGTAACCCCAAAACAAAGTCCATACTAATTGCATTCCATGGTCAATCTGGTATTGGCAAAGGCTGGTACAATCCTGTATTTTGGCTTCTCCCTTTAGCATGCTGACAAATTCTGCACTTCTCAAAAAAATTCTTAACATCAGTTTGCATCTTTGGACAATAGTAAAAAGCATTTACTTGAGCAAAGGTTTTGTCTTGTCCAAAGTGACCAGATAATCCTCCACTGTGTTTCTCCTTGATTATGTTTTCCCTCATAGAACATTTGGGAATACACAGTTTTTTACCTTTAAACAGTAAACCTCCTTGGATAAGATAATCTAACCACTGACTTCTATTATGAACTATTGGATTTTGCACAACTGCATAAATATCTTTGGATTCTACATCATCTTTATACATATCAACCATTTCTTCAAATCCTGCAACACCAACTCTTAATTCGTGTACAATGAAATTTACCCTGCTCAAAGCATCAACAAATTTTTTCAACTTAACACTTGTGTGTTTTATCACAAAAGTAAAACTTTGTAAAAACTCTACCCACTTGGCATGTTTTTGGTCCAATTTTGGCTAGTTGTTTATGAACTGTAATGCATGATTGTCATAATACAATACAAACTCTTTTGGTAGCAAATAATGTCTCCATTTTTTTAAAGCTTGCACAATAGCATAAAATTATTTGTCATAAGAAGAATACTTCTTTTTAGCTTCATTTAGTTTCTCACTAAAGTATGATATTGGTCTTTGTTCCTGACTCAAAACTGCTCCAATTGCAACTCCACTAGCATTAGTTTTAACTTGGAAAACTTTCCCAAAATCAGGTAAAGCTAAAACTGGTTTCTCTGTAATTTTCTTCTTCAACAACTTAAAATTTCGGTCTGCTGCTTCTGTCCACTTGAATGGCTAATTAGTCTCTTTGATTGTTTCAATAATTGGTACACAAATCTGACTAAAACCTCTGATAAATTTTCTATAAAAACTTGCAAGAGCATGAAAGCTTCTTACCTCAAATATGTTTCTTGGAATAGGCCAGTTCCAAATTGCTTGGACTTTCTCTAGATCCATTTTCAAACCTTCTTTAGAAACTACAAATCCTAAATATATTAATTCTTCTTTCATGAAACTACATTTCTTCAAATTTATCAGCAATCTCTTTCTGCAGAGTTCTTAAAACCAACTAAATATGCTCCAGATGTTCTTCTTTGATTCTACTGAAAACTAGAATATCATCAAGATAAACAATGACAAACTTGCCTGCATATTCCTTCAAGACTTCATTGATTAATCTCATGAACGTGCTAGGTGCATTAGTGAGTCCAAAAGGCATCACTAACCACACATACAACCCACTATTTGTTTTAAATGCAGTCTTCCATTCATCTCCTTCTCTAATCCTTATTTGATGATATCCACTCTTCAAATCTATTTTAGAAAAATACTTTGACCCACTTAAACAATCCATCAAATCATCCACGCTTGGTAAAGGAAATCTATCCCTGATAGTAATCTTGTTTATGGCTCTGGAATCTGTACACATACGCCATTCTCCACCTTTCTTTGGACTGAGTACTGTTGGTACAACACATGGACTAAGACTCTCTCTGATTAATCCCTTATCCAACAATTCCTGTACTTGTCTTCCAACTTCTGCATTTTCTTGAGGAGTTAACCTATATGCTGCTTTGTTTGGAAAACTTGCTCCAGGTATTAGATCAATATGATGACTAATACTCCTGATGGGTGGTAATGCATTTTACAACTCAACCACAATAATATCAACAAATCATTCAATAGAGTTTTGATTTCTTCAGATAAATCATCTAAGTTTGTGGAAATTAAAATTTCCTTATTTCTCCTTATGATAGCAAAATGCATCTGTTCATCCTTCTTGACTTCTTACAATAATTCTTTCCCACTCATCAGCATAACACTGTTTCTAGGTGCTTCTTTGCTTGCTTCATCCTTCAATGGTAGCAATGTGTGTTTATTTCCATCCTTCTCCAGAGTGTAAGTATTTCTTCTCCCATCATGAATAGATTTCCAATCAAACTGCCAAGGTATTCCCAACAACACATGGCATACATACATTGGCATTACATCACACAATATCACACCCTTATAAGTAACAATATGTATCTCTACCTTGCATTGTTTTGTCACAATAAGCTGATGTCCTTTTTGCAGCCATGATACTTTGTAAGGAGTAGGGTGTACTATTTTTACTAGTCCTAATTTGTCCACCATTTCTATAGAAACAAGGTTATCAGTGCTTCCACTATCAATTATCACTTTACAACATCTTACTTTTGACTTGCATGTAGTTATGAATAAACCCTTTCTCTGAGTTGGTTCTCATGTCTCTTTCTCTGCCTTAAGCAATACCCTTTTCAACAAGAAAGATTCTCCTACTTTAGGTGATTCTTCCTTGTTTGCAATTTGAGGTTTTTCTTCCTTTTCCTCAGCCACATTCGCATTCCTCTAATTTGTTACTTTATTATGAGGACAACTCCATGATCCATGTCCCCATTCTCCACATGTGTAACACCGAATTTCTCTTCCTCGGCCTCTTCCTCTGGGTGCAAATATTCCTCTACTAAATTCTCTTCTCTGTGGTGGTCTACTACTTGAACCTCTTGCTTCACCCTGAGGGTGCTGAAATCTTGATTTGGTAGTTCCTTGACCTCTTGCTAAACTTTTCCCTCTGTTTCTCTGATTTTGTTTTCTCAACATCTTCTCTTTTGCCTTCAACACTGCTTGACTTCAATTGTCTTCAGACTCAGCAAGTTGATTTCATCCTGTATGTCATATCTCAACCCATTTATGTATCTGGCTACCTTTTCTACATCATCCTCTGCATGTCCTGCTCTAATGCTCAACTTATAAAACTCTTCTGTGTATTCTTTGACAATCATTCCTTTTTGCCTCAAATTTTGTAACTGTCTGAAAATATTTAACTGATAATATTTTGGCATAAATTTGGCTTTCAATCTACTTACCATTTTATCCCATTGTTTGATCTTGGACTTCCCTTTTCTTGCTCTGGATGTTTGTAATTCATCCCACCAGATAGCTGCATGACCCTTCCATATGGTAATTTCAGATTTCACCTTCTTTTTATCATCAACCTCCTCAGAGTCAAAATACATGTCTAATGAACTGATCTAGTCCATCAATTCTTCTACATTGAGATTCCCGTCATACAAAGGTATTTCCACCTTTGGTCTGCCACTTGCTTTGGCCAATATCTTGAGAACTTTGGCAGCTTCACTTTCATCCTCTTCTTCTTCCTCAGAGCACTGGCATCTCCTTCATCAGGTGCTCTCCTCTGAGCAGTCTCCATTGTCTCCATCCTTGTACGTAGATTTCGGATCTCATCCAGCATAACTGCATTCTCTACAAGTATTCCCTGACCTATGCCTCCTTCTCTCCTCGGTGGCATGTTTATTGAAGCAAAACTTAATCTCTGTGCTCTGATACCAAAATGATGTAGGAGGTTGACGTAAATGAGGTGGTAGTCTGGAATTAGACTACTGGTTAGCTTTGTAACCAATCAACAGTGCACAAACAGATTCTGTACGTGGATTTTCCCCTTGAGGGTCCTACTTATCTGACCAGTCACTATTGGTCCCTTGTTTCCTTCTCCTCTTATCAAACGCTTCAATCCGCACCATTGATCTCACTTCTCCAGATCCAACAAATATTGCGTCGTCCGCTCACCAACTAACCTGGACGATCTCCACCGTCGATGTGACCCGTCCAAACGAATAGCTGTCGCGCAATCTCACGTTGATTCTTGCATGACCGATATTAGATCGAGAGCGGGTGAGGAAAGTAGTTTTCTCGTGCTACATGTCACCCACTTAGGTTAATCGCATGAAGTTTAGGAATACCGCTTACCACCTTTAGCGCGCGTGAGATACCACTTCCCACTTATTGAATACTACCACGTGCTTAATTCATATTTTTAATAAAGACGCTTAAGGAAAGTTTAATGCTTATGCTCAATATTAATAATTAATATTAATTGACTGTGATATTTAATAAAATGTATAAATAGAGAAAAATACCCGATTAGGGTCCAGAACATCAATACACAACTACAAATGAATTTTTGCACCAGAACAGTGTGTCCACACCACACTTCAATCAATTATTCAATAAAATGGAAATTACAAAGTCTTGGCCCTCTCGGCTCAATTACAATGGTTTGTTTGACCTCTATTTCAATCTCAAACCCTGTCTCTCACTCAAACTCTCTCTTACTCACTCTATTCTCGATCATCTAATCTCTCTGTCATTACATTCTTTCCTCTTTTATGAATCAAATCTTATCCTACATGTAATGACAACTCAATCTCTATTTTTATCAACTCAACCATTAAATCCCTATTCTCAAGCTCTGATACACACCTATACAAACAACTTATCTCCTATTCTAAAAATAATTCAATATTCTAATTATTACAATAATTGGAGTAAAGATAATTTTCAAGAGATTCAAACCTCTCTACTAAGAATTGATTTTGATCACTCAGGTCAATGAAATTCATCTCTTGTTAGTCACAACATGTGAACATACAATCACATTGCTGGCTAAGTCTGAATGCTCCTGCATCACTTGGTAGGGAGATATCATTGTGTATCTTCAAACCCTAACTTTTTAGCTAGATTTGACTCGAATTGACTGTCGTCATATTCGGTACCAATCCCAACAATACACTATTGTTGGCGAAACACTTTATTTTTGTGGTGCTAATTCCATCTTCAGACAATGTATGACTCACGAGGAAGTCGAAAAGGCATTGGATGAATACCATTCGAGAGCTTGTGGCGGTCATATGTCAGGGTTTGCCACAACCCAAAAGATCTTGTGCGCTTAGTATTTTTAGCCTTTGATGTTCAACTATTGTATAACTGCGGTTCAAAAATTCCACAATTGGAAAATCTATGATCACAAAATGCGTACACCTCCAACTCCTCTTTACCCAATCATTTCCATTGATCCTTTTGTAGAATGAGTCATCGATTTCCTTACATTTAACCCTCACTCGATCGGGGGGCATGGGTACATTATCCTAGTAGTGGATTATTTTATGAAATGGGCCGAGGCGATGCCTGCATATAAGGGTGATGGAAAAATGACAACTATTTTCATATTAAATCATGTGTTTTCTAGGTTTGGTGTTCCAAAATCCATCATCACAAACCATGGTAGACATTTTTGAAACTTTATGAATATCGAACTTACTACAAAGCTAGGTTTGCGTCATGACAATTCTACTCCATATTACCCACAGACAAATGACCAAGTAGAAGCTGTTAACAAGGTTTTGACCACCATGATTAAATGGATGGTCAAAATTCATAAATGAAATTGGCATCTAATTCTTTTTGCAACCTTGTGGGCATATCGTACCTCAGAAAAAACTTCGACTTGTTTTACTCCCTTCCAGCTAGTTTACTGTCTGGAAGCAATCTTACCTATTGAATGTGAAATACCATCTTTGAAACTGGAAATTGAATTACTACCAGCTAATTTTGTAGAGGAGGATCATTTTTTGTACTTAGTATGACTAGATGAGACTCTTCGTGATGCTGCATTATCTAGTGAGACTCATAAGAAATGAGTTAAGGCACAATTTGATAAAAATAAAACCTCACTCAGATTCAAAAGGTGACCTAGTCTTGGTTTATGATCAAGAGTATGATAAATTAGGTGCTGGTAAATTTGATCCTCCCATGTGGCATGGTCCTTATATTGTAAAATGTATACTGGAAAAAGGGGATTATGATCTAGTTTATTATGACAACATTTCTTTAGGAAAGGCCGGAAATGGTCTTTACTCGAAGAAATATTATGCTTAAATCACTCAGTGAAGAATTTGTATATTTCTATACCATATTTTTTGTGTGCCAATTTTAGAATCTTTTTATGATTTTCTGCTACTTCTCCTGGTTATCTTGTGCTACACGATTTCCAAATGTCAACTCTCCCTCAAACTTACATTGTATTTTCCGATGGCACTAGTTGTAGTACTCAGAATTTGTCTTCCGCAAGCTTGGTTATTTATTCACTTACTGATGAGTTAGTTTCTATTCATGGAATATGACTTGGTCGAACAATGAATAACATCACAAAGTATAGTGCAATTATTGAGCTATTATCTAACGCCATTTCATTTGGTATTCGTCGATTGATCGTTAAGTTAGATTCTCAACTCATAGTATTACATTTAAACGATGTCTATTCAGTAAGAAGTTCTACAATGTTAAGAATGTTTTTTCAGGTTCATCTCTTGGAGAGAGAGTTTTATTACATCGAATATCAACACATTACAAGACATTCAAACACATTAAATGACACATTGGCTAATTATGTGTTAAATTTGCATTTGTAAAGATTTGTAAGAAAGCAAAAACAATATTCATCCATATATTGTACAAGATAAATTGAGATAAAAGTAGTAGTTTTCATTAGTTAAAATGCTTGTAAAAAGTATGTCTTTACAAAATTTCATCCAAATACAAGAGGCCCCATGGCCTTTATTATTGGAACATGCCGATAAATCATAAAAATAGCAAAATCTATCCCTAAGACTAGTAGCTACGCATGATGATCATGGTAGCAGACAATATCGCGAGTTACTCATCATAGAAAGTGACTAATCAGTCCAGGAACCCCCACAGTGTGCCTTTAGTAGTGGAGATGCAAGTCATCAATCCCAACATCTGGGATGTCTAGGGTCAACCTCTCTAGGTTGTGCTCTAGTTCAGATAAAGCCACTGTTGCATTAGGGTTTTGTACTGTGGGAGTTGTTGGATGCTCACTGTGCCTGTCAAATCAACGTAGTCCTGTTGGTCTCACTGGGCCCATATCTGCATGATCATTTCAAATAATTAGTTTTGGATGCCAAAAAATAAAAAAATAAAAATTGAAAAATACAAAATAACAATAATGTGAATTTTTTTACCTAGATTACCCCACTGCATCCCAGCTAGAAGTGAGATATTTGGATCACCTCTGTAATCCATACCTACATATGGAAAGTATTCAATCATAATGATTTGAAATTCCAACCAGCTAAAGAAATCAGGAGTATATCGAATTGTTGGGCCATCATCACCTCTGTGGCACGCTATGAACGTGACCCACTTCATCATATGAGGATATTTCAATCCTCCTGCATCTATGGTGACCTGTGGGGTGAGAAGGGGGATAATCTCTAGAGTGAACGAGATGAAAAAGGCACCGTACCCAAAATTTTTGAGTTTGCTAGTTTTCACTCTAGTTAGTTTCCCTTTGAGGTTGGAAACTACCCCTTCACACCAATTGAATATCGTAGGTTACAAGCATTATACTGAAATATGCATCTAAGTCTTGGTGAGTAAGTGAAGTGTTGCACTCCCACATAATCGTGCAACTATAAAACCTATAGTCCTCAAAGGAAGCTGGTCAATGTTTTTGATATCAATGTGTCCGTCTTTGAGTGCGGACCCTGGACAATAATGTTGCGCTAGGTAAGTGGCAGTTGTTTCACCACCTTGTCTATACCCATACAAAGAAATGTCCACTCCATGACATGGGAGCCCAGAAAAGAAATAAACATTATCAACATCTATCGTAAGTCTATGATCCCCAATCACAAAGCACTCTTCCTATACATTCCATTTCTCACCATCCATTCCAGAAAATATAGTTGGGCCTTCATGCCTGGGATTGTGAAAACTTTGTATAGCTCACAGTTTCTCAGAGCCTCTAATGTTTGCGGATGGTTCGAATCTGCTAAAACTTATTCTTCATGTTCACGCTCTCTCCACTCCATTTTTGTAGATCAAAACCCAACAAATAAACATGGAAGATCATTAGAAAATGTTGTGGTAATTTTTTGTAAAATATTTGGGCATTCTTTATTAATTTTTCAAAGCCCTCGGAACTATGCGCAACCGTCTTTGATGACCAGTGTTTATTTGTGTAGGTCTAGCCCTAGAAACCATGCAAATCTTGTTTCTCTATGTAAAATATCAGTAGGTGTGCGCAGGCCTGATGAAGAGAAACTGCGCACTCCGAGGGCGATTTTTGAATGGATAAAACCCCTCTAAAAACCTAAATACATGGTGAAAAGAAAAAAGAAAGAAATGAAAATGAAGATATTAGAGAAATGGTTTACCTGGAGAAGACAACTCGTGATTTGGTCCAATGGTTTGCCCATAATCTACCTCTGAAGTTTTGGTGAAAAATGCACTCTATCACTCTCAAATGGTAAAAAACACAAATGGTAAAAAGTTTTTACCTTTTTGGATTTTTATAAGTTTTTTAGGCCCATTAAAATATTATTTTTTGCCTATTAGCCTCTGAAATCCAATTTTTTATTGCTATATTTTTGACCGGTGATGATAATTTTTGAATTTAAATGTTTAGAACACAGGGTATTTACGAAAATGAATCATTTTGGTGTTGAGTATATTTTTATCACTTTTTCTAACTCATTAAAAACTTACAAAAAAGAAAAACCCATGAGTTCTCTTTATGCCCTTTTCAGATTGCCTAAACATGAAAAGATCACTGAGTACTTCACAATTTGAACTCATAAAAGTAAATGAATAGTGGTCTATTTAGTATAAGTTTACCCCTTTTACGGACTGAACTAGAATATTTACGAAAAATGTATACGTTGACTAATTATGGTCAATACAGTTCTCTCTTGTATTATTTTACCCTTTTCTGAGCTTGAGAGACTAAATTTACGAAAAAGGACACTGTGGAGTTTACTTATGTTTTTCTCCTGACTCCCTAAAAATGAAAAACATCGAGCTTTGCTTTCTCTAGGCTCATTAAAAGTTTATGTTGAAAGAACTAAATGAGTTTTTATTTTTGTGTCTTTTCAAACTCTTTAAACATGAAAACGACATTGATTTATCCCTTCACTAGACTTGTAAAAATTAAGCAGTGCAAGACTCATCAATCATGACGAGACCGAACCACTCCTTCCTATGGTTCATTAAAAGTACTTCGAATTACTCATCGGAAGGATGTGCTTACATGATAAACATATGTTATCCTCCTCAATATTTCCAAAAATAAAAAGGTACTTGCTAGTAATGGTGGGGGAAAATTGGGAAAAAATGTTTGTTTATATTGTAGAAGGCAGCGTGTCGCTCTTTAAATTGACACTCTGTCACCTTTGTGTTTGGGTTGGGAATCCATTTGCCTCTCTATTGACCATACCTCATTAAAAGTCTTCAGTTGGTTTTGGTTATTACTTTTGAGTCAAATGCTTCCAAGTCAGAATGTCGTGTCACCGATATGTTCAAGAGAAGTCCAACCTCAGTGAAAATCACTTTGCTATTCATAGCCTTCAATCATGTTGACCATCCCTGAGTCAATATTGGATTACTCCAAAATGTTGTTCTTCAAAACTTGACATGAGTTTCATGTGGTAGGCCCTCTGCGATGGGTCACTTCCCTATCGACTTCAACTCACTATTTAGGAAGTTGATCTAAAAACCTCCAGTACCTTGGAGACTGCATGCCTTAATGGCAAGCTTCTTGCCTTCGATGATAGGTTCTCATCATTGAACTTTGATTGAATTATTCTATGAGTGTTCGACTTCAATGCATCTATTCGCACTTCATAGATTGTACTAGAAGTACCTTAAGACCCATAGTCATTATTGGTGGTTTCTCTCACACTTGTTAACGGTTCAAATCATTGACCAATAATCGAGTGTCTTCTACCATGTTTGACTACGAGACATTCACTCACATGGTTAGATTCATGCTACAAATTGAGAGATGGAGATCAAGACCCTTGATCTAGTTTCATCCATCCAGGCCGCCTGAAGTTATTAAATATTCATGATTGTAAACATAGATCCATTGATGGTTGCATCCATACTACGTCGTATATTGACATGGATCTTCAGATGTATTTCTGTACTGGTTCTTTGAGACATTTATGCTCTGAGCATGGGAATGCCTACCTTAGTGATTATTTTATATTGCATTGTAACATTTGATTAATTATTTCAGGTCTCCATCTGCGATCTCTAACCCAAAGCTTGGCATGATAAAGCACTTTAGTCATCAAACATATATTTTGACTTTACACTTTAGGGGGAAATATGTTACACGTCATTTTGTCGCATTAGGAAAATGACCATCAATTTGGATCTGTCGCTATCCATAAAAGTGTTCCAAGGAATCCCCTTGCAAGGTTAGAACCCAAACACTCCCAAAGAGAATGAAATTCCTGGACCTCAAGGCTCAAAAAACTATTTTTGGCTTCCTGGGTAGTTCCCTAGTACATTTCTGCGCATATGCAAAATAGACCATTAGGAACTGCGCAAAAGTGCGCTTTGTCTTACACTATGGCCTGTGCACATGACTCAATGCAGGTAAAATAAAAAGTAAATTCTAGAAGCTTTGTTAGTCGAATCTTCCCAACTAACAACTTTGAATGGGTGCCTACTCAAGCTTGATCCCTCCCATCATGAAGCTACTTCCCTCTCTTTATGGATCCCCTATCCCAACATTTTTGGATCCCTTAGGAAGATGATCCCAAACCTCCTCCTCTTGGCCTATAAATCAAACACAGGCTAGAGGATTAGGAAGGACCATTGAAGGTTGGCTTATGTTGAAAAAATAAGGCTAGGAGGATTTTCATCCAAGGAGAATGTTGGATATTGTGGGAAGAGGCTTGAAACATCAAGGCTTTGAGGTTGTAAGTTTGTTCTCCATTTTATTTAATAAAAAGCAACTTTTCTTTCCTAATCATGTCTTTTCTGTTATCATTTGTGAGATTCCTTGACCACACACATAGGTTATTATTGGTTATTGATTCAATTTATGATATACGCTGAGTTAAGTATTTCATTTACCTTTCATTCTATACACTAAATTCTTTGATCCTTTGTGTGTTTCTGTCTATGCAGATATCCTTCGAAACATCATGGAGAAGTTATGGAAAGCACTGGAACGGTCTCTAAAGCATCAAGGAGAAGCTAACTATCGAAGGAACTGAAATTACTTCAACAAACATTTCATTAAAGTGGTAAATGATCTCTCGCATATTACTTGTCTCAATCAATTGCAAGCTAAGGAAAGGAAGCAATTCTTTTCTTGTTTGTTACTAGATTTCATTTGAGATTTAGGGAGATTTGTCTTGTTCGCAAGAGGGATTATTCCACCTAACACTTATAAACATTATGTTGACTCCTTTGACTCATGACAATAAATCCTAAGACCTAACAAACCCTAGAAGCATGAAGAACATGCTTTTACCTAAAATACCATCAATAAGAAAGCATGAAACCCATGCTTTAAAAATATTTTCTTTTTCTTTTTCTTCTTTTGTTTGTTACATAGGATAAATATTGAAATGAATACAACAACAATTATGAAGAATGAAACTAGTTACATGTTCAACACTCCCTCTTAACCAGCCAGGTATTCATAATTGTACAACTAGAACACCATCATTCTCAAATTGAAGAGTTCTCATAAGAAGAGTCAGATTGATAAGACAAATTGTAAGCATCATTATTATGACCAACAATGTCTTTGAGGCCTAACTAGACATGCTCTTCTTTATTGAAGAGAATTATGTTGGAAGGCTTTACGTGTGATACCGCATTACCTCTTCAAGGTACATACCCCATCCAAATGTTCACAAGGTATGTAATTTTAGTACTATTCTTATCTTGGATCTCCAATCATGAGTTTACAAAGAATATTGGTCCTCTTTGACCACTCTTCGTTTTGATACCTATCTTATCCTAAAAGAGTGTCAGTACCTTTCCATTATTGGATTCTATATCCTCAAGGAAGCCACATATGCTTATCCAATCCTCCACCATTATATTTTCATCATCTAAGGAAGAGAATGCGCATGTGATGTCCAACATCACTCCCTCTCAACCATAGAGGATAAACCTATTCCCTCTTGTCTAAGGAATAAATCCTTGCTCCTATTTATGGAGACTCCTTTGCTCCCTTTGAAATCTAGAGGTGATTCAGACTTCCTGACTATTTGGGAAGTCAAAACCAGAAGCCTTATAAATTTTCTTCATAAGAGTATCAACTAATAGTTTTCCATAGCTGCTTCGCTCCCTCTTTTCTCCACATTTCATCGTATCGAGCTTGCTTCCTTTCGAGGTATCATGGAGCCATCTTCACTCTTCAATCTTATGATAGGAACCAAGTAATTTTTATTGCTCGTCACTTTCGTTCTCGACATCATAGATTAATACATTTCATTTAGCCTTTCCAAACTTCAAGTTGATCATAACTTACTCATGAAAGTGATCTCCTTTGACCTTCAGGTTATCTTCTCACACTGCTACCTTTCAATCCCAATATTGGCACATCTTGAATTCACAGTTGCTAGGTGTTATATATTGAGATTTCCTCAACATTCTTCATAATATGCATCTTTAATTTTGAATTTACCTCAACTATCATCATGTATTGCTGCAACAATCTTCCAATTAGCAAAATAATATGTTAACTAGATAACCAACAATAATTAAAGTCAGACTTATCTCATCACGATGGCCTTCTTGTTACATCAACATATTTAAGGTCCATATACATATGAATCTTCCTTCATGCATCAGAGCTCCTAAGGATTGAAGTTGATTACCAAGTTAGGACTTTCTTTTGGAGATCATACTATATGATAATCATTTTTTTACACATTCTATAGAAAGTATTAATTATTAAGTCAAATTCTTCCTTTTAAACATTATACAATCATACTAAGCATGTTACAAGGTTCTACTCACATGAATATTAACCAAGAGTCACTTCCAATGTGTATCCTTATGCCTCTTATTCCATCATCTTACTATATGTCTCATAATGAGCCTAATCCTAACCCATTGCATTTCTTCATCCCTTTAACAATATTGTTTCCACATTACATGGAATTTATACTAACCTTGTCATAATGATTCTCCCAAGAACTTCCAAAATGATGGTTCTTATAGGATCATGATGATCCACCTTAGAAATATGACTACCTCTAATGTAATTTGGATGATTCCTGGATGAACAATAATAAAAAATGGTCTATCTATCTACTTTTAAAGACTATATGATTTTTGCAAAGCAACTTAACCAAGTAGACTCTACATATGATACTATCACATGATCCTTTCTATGATGTTATGCAAAATCAAGTAAATAATAATGCATACTATCCTAAAGAAAAGATGAATACTCATAAAGAACCTAAAAAACAATGTTCCTTATTTAATAGTAAAGATCCTTCACATCTTTTTTCTTTGACTTCTTCTTAGGTTCTCTTGTTTCCTCAATTATGTGAGCCTCACTTCTTTCCTTTCTTTTGTTGTTCTATTGTCTTGACAATCCCTCTTAAAGTGTCCATATTCATTGCACTTAAAGAATTGAACCTTGGACATATCATTCTTCTTAAACTTCTTGAACTTTCCCTCCTTCAACTTCTTGACTCGAGCTAGAAAGGCTTGAGACTGCTCATCTGATCCAATGCCATCTTTTACCTTGATCCTAGATTCTTCCATAATGCATTGAGCCCGCAACTCATCAAGAGGAGTTGAATCTTTCTTGGAGTAGATTCTTGTTGCAAAGATGATCCATTCTAGTGGTATTGAATTTAATACATAGATGGTCATTTCCAAATCATAAATTGTCTCTCCAAGTCCATGCAAGTGATCTCTTAATTGAGATAGAAAGGATGCCATATCATGACCCTTTGACTTCTTCATATTGTATAGTTTATTCCGCAAAGACATCTTTTTTCCTGATGTACATACAAAGTATAAGTTCACCATCTTGTCATACATAGCCTTAGAATTTTTCAAATTTGAAACAAATGGAGCAAGAGGATATTTAATGGATTCAACTATATCCTTTGTGCCCTTACTTCTCCTTTATTATACTTTTCTAGTTCCTGAGTCTTGTAATTGCTAGGTTCAATGATTTCCCCAGTTACATATTCCATTAACTCATGTTCTATAAGTGTCAAGTCAATCCTTTTCTTCCATGCTAGGTAATTTGATGCTCCAACGAGCTCATTTCTCTCCTTGCAGAAAGAAACCATATGACCTGTAGATTCAGACATAGAGCAATATGATACTTACTTGATAATCAATATTTTCTTCTTCCTTGATGATGTCTTCAACCTTTATTGATGCCCTAAAGACCTTGAAGTCCTTGAAAGATGTTTCCTAGGATTCCTCCAGCAACAACTTTCATGGGTGATGAATGATATCAAGATCACTTTGATGCTTCCTTTAACGATGCCTTTCAATGAGCCTTTAAATTGAACTCCTTCTCTCAAGAGACAACCTTTCTTGTAGTATTCCTTTGATGATAATTTAATGTAGTCTTGATCTTCTTCAATGTAGAAACCTTCCTCCTAGATCAATAGGTATTATACTTCTTTTTCTTCCACATAAGATTATCCTTGAAAAAGCCTTCTTTGTATCCACAAGATGACTCTTCTAGCTACCTTTTTGTTCATCTTAGCTCTATACCAAGTTGGAAAATTTAAAGTGGTAGCTTATTGTATCAATTTTCCTTGAACTTAATATTTTCTTGTGAACTTAGTTAGTTTTCTTGTGTTCTTTATTTGGATCTTTTCATCAAACAAATATGAAGAACAAAAACAGTAGCAACATAGGACACATAAATTAGGCTCTTAGCTAGGGAAAAACTCCTCCAGGGGGAAAAACCTGGAAAAATATTCTCTTCTTATTGAATATTCTTTCAGTGAGACAACAAAGACCTAAATCCTAAACCAAGTCCTTCTCCAAGTACCAAGTCATCCCTTCAAACAAGTCCTTCCTTAATCTAGCACCAACCAACTTCAACCTACAACTTCAACCTGCGAGCTTTAATACTACTACCTCGACCTGCAAGAACTGCATAAACCCTAATCCATCTTCCTCTTGAGACCTTCCTTGATCAAGAAAACCCATCCCAAGGTCAATGAGGTCAAGAAAGAGTATTCTTCCTTATAACAATAAGAGACAATACTTCGTCCTACTGCAACTCAGATCTGCAATTTTGACCTCCTTTATAGCTACAAAAAATAAAAAAACTTTCACACGTGAGAGAGAGTGAGCCCAAAAAGAAGTTTTCTTCTTCTCAGTAGACCTTCTCTCTTCTTGTCTTCTTGCTTCCGAGCTATAGATTGAACTTCTTTTGTGAGAACAAACTTCTTGGAGTTTCCAGGACATTCTAGACTCAAAAATAATTATTTTTCCAATTACATTTTACGTCAAAGGGTCTTATAAACATTATGTTGACTCCTTTGACTCGTGACAATAAATTCTAAGACTTAAAAAACCCTAGAAGCATGAAGAACATGCTTTTACCTAGAAGACCATCAATAAGAAGCATGAAACCCATGCTTTAATAATAACTTTTTTCTTCTCTTCTTTTGTTTGTTACATAGGATACATATTGAAATGAGTACAACAATAATTATGAAGATTGAAACTAGTTACATTTTAAAAAATGCCTTGATATAGCCATGTCTAGTTTATATTTCATTTTCATTATCTAAAAAATGAATCTACTCTCTTTGAGATTTAGGTTTTGACCATTGATTTTTTTATTTTTTATTTTTCTTTAATTATGGTTATCTTTATGAGATCACGTCCATTTATATATTTATCAAACCCAATGTACCAATAATTAAAGTGCAACCTCATACCACAAGTAGTATTCCATGATCTTCTGAACTTCCTTCACCCAATTAGACTTACCCTCACCCAACATGTGCACATCATTCAACAAACTTCGTGCTATTCTATCTCATCATTGATGAGATATGATTTTAGATATGCTTTTAATTATGGTTATGTTTATGAGATCACATCCATTTCTATATTTATCAAACCCAATGTACCAACAATTAAAGTGCAACATCATACCACAAGTAGTATTCCATGATCTTCTGAACATCCTTCACCCAATTAGACTTACCATCACCCAACATGTGCACATCATTCAACAAACTTAGTGCTCTTCTATCTCATCATTGATGAGATATGTTTTTAAAAAGATGCTACAACGATGTTAAATATGAGACTTCTCTTGATGAAACCCTCACATAAAAGCAACAACAAACTTGCTAGCAACTACTTGTCACACTCAAGAACAACTAACATGTTGTCATACCCATTAAGGTCAAGTATACTACTGAGGTTATATATATATATATATATATATATATATATATATATATATATATAGATATAATTTAATGTTTAATGTGAACTTAATATGATAATATTTTATAGAGCCCCAGATCCAGGTGTCGTAATGTCATTAAGGAGAATTTAAAACCCCATGATAATTATTCCTAGAAAGTTTATTATAGGAGATTGATGGCACTCCTAGCATGCTGTCTCCAACGCCCACAATCCAAATCATGGAGGAAGTGTCAAGAAAAAATTCCTTTGACATTTATGACTGGGATAGGCTCGGTACACACATCTATTTGATCAATAGGTTAGGAAACACGATAAGAAGGCCTTCATCAATTGCAAGCGCAATTGCAGCATCAGGCCACAACAAATCCTAATGTGTAGCAAAATTTAGTTTGAGGTTATAGCTACATATATCATGAGGGACCACAGTCATCCTCACATTGGAGGTAGAGAGATGGGTAGGCCACCCTCCCTCCCTAGTATGTCATCGATATATGGTTGCAAAAGTTGAATCTTAAGAGCTTTGCAACACAAGGGACCACCTAGGGCTCTTTTCAATGTGCTTGGTCGCCATTTTAGGTACCAGAAATATGCCACAATGGTGCTCAAAGGTAGCATCCTAGACCTTCATTTCCATGTGATGCATACTTGGGTTGCGTTATGCAGGGTTGCCGACACTCTGGGCATGCAACTTCAAATATCCTTTGATACGGACTTATACAGGAATGCAACAAAATACAGATATAAAAATAAACACACATATGCAACAGAAATAAAACTTCATTTGATTAATATCAAAGAACTGAAATATGCTTACATACAAAATGGAAATAAACTAGCTCGGGTGATGGTAGCTTATCTCTGAGAAGAGATGTGGAGGCTACATGTCTCTAAATTGTGTTACAATGAGGCTAAAAGGCCTATTTATCATTGAGAAACAATGGAAAACCCTAAACATCCAAAAATCTAACCCTAGGAGATGAAGCATGAAAATTATGGGTCCTGTTGGGGTAAATTGGTATATCAACTTCCTTAGGTTGTAACTTTGGAATACGATCTCCATTTGATGCGTACAATACCTTGTTAGAAAGATCTATCTGAGGACTACAACTTTTGACTACAAACGTCAATTGAAAAATCAAATTTACCTTTTTTTGAAAAAAAAAAAATTGTTTATGGGCCTTAAAACGACTCCAGAAGTTCAGGACCTAAAAACTACCAAAAATAGTAAACTGTGTTACAACTAAGGAAACTAAATTTGTGCTAGGATTAAGGAAACTAAAAGAAACAATTGTGGGGGTACAATTGGAATAGGTGGGTGGCACCAATATCCACCTGGATCATTCCTCCCCCCTTAAGAAGCAATGGTCCCCATTACGTCGAGTGCCTCCATGAGATGGGGGAACTTCTATTGAACTTGGTCCCTTGTGGGCCACTTGCCTTGGTGCGGGAGTTGGCCATATTGAACAATACGATACAATTGGATCTTTTGCTGGCAAGTGTTCTTGATATATGTGTCCATGATCCAATCAGTTGTTTCCTGTTCCATGCAGTTTGGGTTTAGCTCTATTGGTGTGAGTTGTTATGCAATGTCTGATGTGTCTAGTAATGGTGGAAAGTATCACTGAAGGCAGTCCACATTGCCACTAGTTGCAGGCCAATTAATGGTGGAATGTTGAGCTCAAAAGCATTATCTACTACAACCTTCGTGATGGTGTATGGCCCATATAAAGGCTGACCAAGCTTGCGGTTAGGCCCAGCGAGGCACTCCTTCTACAAATGTAACCAAACTTTGTCACCCACCTAGAAGTTGTCTGGTACCCGATGTTGATCATGAAATTGCTTGTACGTAGCATTGAATCTATCCAATATGTCATGGACCTGTTGGCATATGTGTTGAATGTGCTCAATGAATCTGTTAACCTTGTCAGCTTAAGACTGGACATGATCTGAATCTACTTGAGTAGCTGAAAATGGTATGGCTACATCAATGGGACATAGTGGTTGGAATCCAAACCCCACCTGAAAGGGGTTGTGGCCAATTGAACTATGGAGATCTTTGTTTTAGCTATGTTGGACATAGGGGATGCTTTCATCCCATGTGCAAGGATGCTTCGAGTTGTACATGCGCAGAATGTGCACGATCATCTTGTTGACGACCTTTGTTTGACCATCAGTTAGGGGGTGGAAGGTCATGGACTTAGTGAGCTTGGTATCCGGCATCGACCAGAGGCTCGGCCAAAATGTACTAAGAAACTTGTTGTCCCGATCTGAGATAATGGACTGTGGGACCCAAAAGAGTAAACACACTCATTGAAATAAGAGATTAACAATGGCTTTTGCAGTGATACTCTTCTTATAGGCTGCCAGAATGGCCATCTTAGAGGATGTCGACAACCACAAAAACACAGTCGTTGCCATGCTTAGTAGAAGGAAGGTCCGACATGTAATCCATGGAGATGGATTCCCAAGGTCGACTAGGAGTAGGCAGAGGCGTATATAGGCCTTGATTCTTGATTGTCGGTTTGGAAATGGTGCAGGTAGTGCAAGATCTGATGTACATCCCAACATCCTATCGAAGGTTTTGCCAATAAAAATACTTCTGCAACACTGCCACTATTTTCTATACTCCGAAATTTCCAGCGACATGAATGTAGTGTGCCTCCCAAATCATCTTGGGATGCTCATTTGGAGGAACACAAAGGTGTCCTAGGTGGCATAATGGTGCACCTTGGAGGTGAAAATCTGGAACTTTCTTGCCTTCTACGAGCATCTGGTATAGATTGCCGAATTTTGGATCACTCTTGTAAAGATGCGACCATCCTGAAGTCTCGTTCCCACAAGATTTGAGCACAATGGTCAGCACCATAACTGGTGGTCAACTGAGACACTCTGGAAAATTACTGATGTTTCCCTTCTTATACTTGATGTTCAAATGGAACTGATGTAGATATGTGGACCATTTTTGATGGCAATTGTTTTGCAACTTTCCTTGTGTCTGTATAAACTGCAGGGGTCAGTGGTATGTGTGGATGACCGTTTCCTTCCCCAAAATGTAATGCTTCCATTGTTGGCAAGCCTACACAATGGAATGCATCTCTTTTTCATAAGTGGGATACTTTCAGAATGTATCTGAAAGTGTATGACTGTGATATGCCATCGGATGCCATTGCTGGGTAAGAACAGCACCAATAGCATAGTGAGAGGAATCTGTCTCAATTTCAAATGGTTGTTTCAAGTTTAGTAATGTGAGTACTGGTGTAGAGAAGAGGTGATTCTTCAAATCGATAAACACCTTTTGTTGGGATTCATACCAAAAGAACTTTGCTTTTTCTCTGCTCTTGGTGACTTGACTCAAAGGCCAAGTGATACAAGAGAATCCCAACACGAACCTACGATAGAAATTGGTAAGACCCAGAACCCTGCGGAGCTCTATTTGAGTGGTTGGGGCTGGTCAATCGGCTAGGTCCACATGCACACCTCGCTCATCAATGATGTACCCCAGATATTCAACCTAGGTCATACCAAAGGTGAGTTTCTCCAAATTGTCACACAATTTGTGCTATTGCAGAGTTTGGACGATCTATCGGATATGGTGTATGTGCTCTTCCCAGCTCTGGCTAAAAATTAGGATGTCGTCCACGTACACTACCACGAATGAGTTGGTGAAGGGCCATAAGATGTTGTCCATAAACCGCATGAAAGTTATGGGGGCATTTGTCAACTCGAAAGGCATGACAAACCATTTAAAAAGGACCTCCTTGGATTTGAAGGCATCCTTCCATACATCAGAGGGTTCAATAGGTATTTGGTGATAAATGAACTTTAGGTCAATATTGCTGAAGTATTTGACACCCTTGAGTTGGTCTAGAAGGTCATCAATCTGTGGGATTGAATACTTATTTTGGATAGTGATCTTATTCAATGCCTGATAGTCAATACAAATCCTCCAGGT
Organism: Pinus tabuliformis; assembly: GCA_031772625.1. Lineage (NCBI taxonomy): Eukaryota > Viridiplantae > Streptophyta > Pinopsida > Pinales > Pinaceae > Pinus > Pinus tabuliformis. The sequence continues at coordinate 674,077,947 of CM062817.1, forward strand.
TCCATCCTTCTTCTGTACAACCATGATTAGGCTCCCACAGGGTGATGAACTTGGCCTAATGTGCCGTTTCTGCAACAACTCCTAAATCTGCATTTTGATCTCGTCATTCTCCACAACAGAGCGTCGATAGATTGGTCCATTGGGTAGTGGAACTCTTGGGGTGAATTTGATGGAGTGCTTGACTTAACAGTGTAGGGTTACCCCTATGGGTGAGATGAATATGTCCCTATAATCCTCCATGACCTTGTCCATCTGTTGCTACTGTGTGGAGGAGCCCTGTATGGAGGCCGTGGAGGTGGCCACAATATTATTCTTGCCCTGAAGGTAAATCATGAGGAAAACAAATTTCCTCCTCTTATAGATGATCTTATTGCATTGATTTGTAGATTAAAAATATGGCGGTAGGCGGTGCTACCTCCAGTATCTTGTACAACTTATTGCCCAAAGTAATAGTAACAATGTGAGGCCTAGAATCATACACAATATGATGCTTCGACAAGTATGGTTGGCCTAATAATACATCAAAAGCTTCAAGAGGAGAAACATCACACAATACCTCATCTATGAAGGGATTGATGCTGTAGGGGAGGAAACGCTACTAGCTGACACAAAGATCTCATCCTTGGTGAAGCCACTCGATGGTGTACAGATGTGGGTGTGGTGTGGTAGGTAAGCCTAACCGCTTCACGACCTTTGCTGAAATGAGGTTCTTTTGGCTCCCACTGTCGATAATAAACTGTAGCAGGGAACCCTTCACCCACATATGTGAGTGGAAGAGGCATTCCCCCTTTGGATCTTCAGGCTCAATCTTCTGGATTTTGGTGGTGGAAATGATGGCATTGGGCTCCGCATCAATAATTTGTTTCCCTTTTTCATTCCCCTTGTCAGGTTCTAACCCAGATTCAGAACATGCATCTGATTCGGAAGCCTTCAACTCGGTGACCAGTAACTACTTGGCTAGACACTCATGTTGTGAGTGGGGCTCTTATGGAGCTCACACCACTTTCCTGTGTCCTTCTTTGTCTTCATGGTGTTGTTTTTTGCTTGCAGATTCGAGGGGTTGTCCTGGGTCACCCCTCCTTGGCTTTGTCCTTTGTTATGCGGTTTGGAGGTGCCTTTCCCTTGCTTCAGATTTGCATATCCAAAGTCTCACTTCTTATATTTAATTTTTTTCTCGATCTTGACAACATATCGATATGCAATACCAAGTGAGGAAATGTCTAGGAACTCCATTTAGTCTTGGATGTACTTATATAGAAAATTGTGGTACTTGAGTACCAAATTCTGCTCAAAATCCTTAATACCCAACTTTGTGCGAAGGGCATGAAAAGCATTTGTGAACTCTGACACATCTTGGTCCCTTCCCTGCCGCAACGTGGTCCAATTTATCTAGTTATATTCATAGCTCCCAATAGGGTAGTATTTTTCCTTGATGGTGTCTCATAAATAATTACAAGTGGGTGTGGCTGAAAACAATGAGGATTCCCTCTTGTCTTTTTTCTCACAGTAGGTTTCCCACCAGTCCTTGACATGGGGGGCAACTTTTAGGAGTGAAAAAGTAATATTTTCCTGATTGGAAATTCATGAACTGAAAAATATCCTTCCAACATATTTAACCATCTATCTACGACGTCTGCATCTATATGGCCTTCAAATATGGGAATGCCAAAATTAACTTGTACCTTAAAAGGAGTGGCACCTCTAGAGTTACTATTAGATGAAGATGCATTGCCTATGGGTAGATACTGAAGGATCTGGGAAAAGTTATCCATAATTGTGTTCCTTTGTCGCTTGAGGGCCTCCTCGAGTAATATTTTGAAAGTATCTCCTGCTCCCTCATCTTTCTTTTCTTCTGCCATGGGAGGTCGTCATGGTTTGTGAGGTTGGTCTTACAAAGGTTCATCCAGTTCGAGCCCTAACTCCTTATACCCTCCTCATTGGGTACATGCAAATAAAAACAGAGAAAGAGAAGACCACTCTAATATCATTGATCCGAACTTATGCAGGAATGCAACAAAATACAGATACAGACATAAACGGATAGTTGCAACAAAAATAAAAATTCATTTTATTAGTATCAAAGAACTGAAATATGCTTACATATATAATGGAAATAAACTAGCTTGGGTGATGATAGCTTATCTCTGAGAATAGATGTGGCATCTACATGCCTCTGAACTATGTTACAATGAGGCTCGAAGGCCTATTTATCATTGAGAAACAATGGAAAACCCTAAACATCCAAAATCCTAACCCTAGGAGATGAAGCACTAAAACTACGAGCCCCATTAGGGTAAATTGGTAGGGGTTGTAACTTTGGCATATGATCTTAGTTTGACACGTACGATACCTTTTTAGAAAGATATATTTGAGGAATACGACTTTCAACTGTGTTTGCCCATTTTCCAAGAAATTGTCATTTAGGGCCTCAAAACGGCTTGGAAGTTCAGGACCCGAAAAACTTCCAAAAATAGTAAACTATGCTACAATTAAGGAAAATTAAATTGTGCTATGATTAAGGAAACTAAAAGAAAAAATGGTGGGGGTCTAAGTGGAATAGGTAGGTGGCCACCAATATCCACCTGGATCATCCTCCTCACCATCAATGGCCATTGTGAATGATTCATCCTCTTAGTCGCTTGTTGGCTCTATCGTGCATGACACCAGGTTTTGTAGTTAGTCCTAAAAGTGCACCAATGAAACTATGTCACCCAGGTATAAGTAGCCATGTGGCATTATTGAGGGCACTTAATCAGATTCTGGTCCTTATGGAAACATGGGCATCGACTCCAACAACCACGTAGGCATCCATATCCCTTAACCAACCAAGCATCCTCCAACATTTGGTCATCCCACCTCTATCAGGAACCCCCAAATCGATGATGATGACTACTACAAGCCTAACCTAATGGAATGGGAAGAACCCTTAGAGCGTTAGCTAGACAAGGAACACTTCTCTAGGTAGATTTTGGCACTGCTATCACACAATGTTTTAGGATTTTTTGTGTACTTATCTCTCGGTCATTTCATGTTATGAGGTATTGAAAATTATAGGACATTTGGTTTCTCCTCTTTGGGAAGATGTTTCCACCTGCACTATTTTTTTGACTATCAATATTTTGGCCTATGACTAGGGATAGAAACTACTGGGCCAAAGAGCTCGCGTGCATGTAATCTCTATATATTTCATGTAATAGAAAGCCTTCTAACTTACAAAAAAAAAAGATAATATTTTGTAGAAACCATACTTTGTAAATATGCCCTTCCTCATGTTGATGCTTAAGTATTCCTAACAATCCTCTATTCATCATTAGTGGAAGCATTTTGAAATGGTTGAAGGGTGGTTGACTCTTAATGAGGGTGCTACAACTTGTTAGGTGTTGCAAGTGTAGCAGTTAAAGATTATTATTATTATTATTATTTTTCTACGTAAAAATTAGTCATTCAAAAGGCCAATGAAGTCATTACCACTATAATATTCATTCATGCATAATATAAGGTTCGAACTTCATATTTTTATAAAAAGAAATCAAGAATTTTTTTTGATGAAACTTAGTTTACATGTAACATATCTCCAAATATAGTAGTGAAAATAAGATAATATGCCATGTAAGGCCACACCATCTAAGGGAAGCACATGTACAAGATAACCTTAGGAAGCAAGCCCAAATATCTCAAATTTAGACGTTGAGGTTAAGTGGATGGATCCTCTCAAAAGAATCCAAAAATTAACTGATATAAGATGTCCTCCTTATCCAAATCTGGAATGCTTTAGCCCCAATTAATGTAATTGAATAATCTAAATTGACCCAAACTTATGGTGTAAATATACCAAATGTAAGGTGTTTTATTTGGTGTTATTTTGCATATGTATGAAGTGCTCATTTGAACCTCTAATCCTTAAAATGGCATGCACTAAATCTTTGAATCTCAACATAACATTGGTATTTTTAATCCTATATATTCCTAAAAGGAGGAAAATTGTCTACAATTCCAAACAAAGGGAGGCATGAGGTTAGTATTTTAAACAAAATATTTTCTTTCTTATGCAAAATGGGAAAGGATTCATACCTTTAGATTAAGTGGATACCTATCAAATTAGATTGAAGTGACTTTAACCTAGAGGTTAGACTTCTACCAAAGTTGGAACTACATAGTTTTTAGCCCATAAATAAAAGGTTCATTATTCCATTCACAAGGACATTTCAATGAATGAAAGTAAAGGACTTAAGTAACATTATCAAAATATCCCTTCCCTATTAGTGTATAGGGGTTTCTCGCTTGTTCTCAACTTGTTCATCGTCGAATTTCATGCACTTTGGTAAGAAGAGATGATTAATAAGTTAGTAAATTTATTAGTTAGGATATATTATCAAAGTCTATCACTTGGATTGAAATTGTCATGAAAAAATATGATTAATTAAGGCCTCTTGTGTTGATATGTGGTTTCCATTGACGTCAACCCAAGCAGCACCAGGAGCTACCCTTATCTTTGTCAGAAAATTTGGCATGGAAATTTGTGGTTTCTTGTCTCCTAATCAATCTAGTTAGATTTTCCTTGAAAATATATTTTTGGTGGTATGTGGTACTCCACACAACTCTTTATGGTTTGAAAGTTATTTGGATTTTAAGTCGAAGACCTATTTTGTGGGCTAAAACCCCAAAGGGTACTAACATGCCACCTTATCATTAATTCACCTACAGTTGTCAATATATGACAATAATTTTTCGCCACAATATCAATTTGTATAAGTTGAATAACTTCAAGAACCAAAGGCAGTAAACCAATCTCTGACTTCACAACCTAGGTAGGGCCATATGTACTAAGGCAAATTACCATTGATTTCAAAAATTTTGTGGAATTAATTTTTTTTTCTAGAAAAATATTAATAAGGGTTAGCAATTAATTAAATTAAGGTTGATCAATTAGGTTCATGGGGGCATCATCCTAGGAGACATATTATATATATAAAACAAAAAACAAAAAAAAAACAATTTGAAATAAACTGTCTCATCCAAATGGTCAACAACATTATAGCTTAGGATTCAAGGTACTCATTTTTATTAAGTTAATATATTTTTTATGAACCTCCAATGTTCATTATTGGAGCCCTCCTTACCCCATGCATCATCTATAAAATGGAGGTCTAATACACTTTCAAATGTATGTATTTTTGAACGAATAATTTGGAAAATACGTTTTGAATTTCTCGACTACCCTAAGGAGATGCAATGCAAAATCAATAGGGAGATAGGGTTCAAATCAATCTTTCTATTGCAGGCTATCTAGTCTATACATTCTTCGCCTTATATAGGGCACAAGGTTACTAAAATGAATATATCTATTAAAAGTTAGGATTAATTTTTTTTTTCTTTTTATTATTTCGTTCCATCGAAGAACTCAAAAAAAATTTCAGATACCCTAAGGAACTTACACAAAAATTTAGGTGATAGATTACTCTGAATACCTTCAACTATCCTTGAGGAGATCAACGCTATCATTAACAGGAAGGGATATCGATATTCAACTCTATCTTTAATCCAAAGATGTCATGAAGTTTATCTTTGTTGCAAATTAATCTTTAAATCCTTTGTTCGGTCTCATAAGGATACAAATCATTATTCTGAAGCACTCATTCAAGGGTATGTGAATACTTACTCCAACTTGATATACAACATTCCACTTATCAAGCTGTGTTGTAACCTCAGATCATTTCAAGAATTAAGGTAAGTTTCAGTTGGTATATGTATTTTTGACTTGTCTTGTGTCCCTTGATGCAGGTAGAAGAAGATAATGTATCATAGGTTTAGTTTTTCTAGTCAAAATTTATATTAGGCATAAGTTCAAAAGTTTGGATCGTTGAGTGTTATTCCCTTTAATTTCTTATCTTTTTTCATACAACATTTATTTTCAAGAATTTTTGTCATAGATCAAATTGCAAATTGTCAAGTCATTTTTTTTATATCTTGAAAATTTGGACTTGCCTAGGTATTATAGCTACATATACAAGTATGGATAGGGATAAATTTTGAATCAGGTTGTTTTTATCATATCTCAAGTATGGCAAGACTATTTAGGGGTTATCATTAGGATTATTCAGAATTATTTGAAGAGTTAGGTCTAAATAAGTTTCACAAGTAGAATTTTTGTGTTTCTTTTATAATTGCATCAAATTGTTATGTGACTCTGATTGCAGGCAGCCCAGGTATGCGTTATATGATTATCTCAGTCAGTTTTTGTTGCACTAACTCTTGATTGTAGGCAAAGGTGATTGTTTGGGCATAGAGAATTTACATTTTAAATTTTTAGGTTGGGGTTTTGTTTGGGTTCATCTTCTTGTAGGTGCAACCTTACTTCAAGAACATATCATCCTCATCACCTATAGTTGTGTGAAAAAGAAACATACTTGATACACAAACAACCAAGCCTTGAATATTATCAGTGCATCAAGAACGAGAGCAACTCATTGTCATTTCAACAACAAATCCTAATTATTAGCATCAAGAATGAATTGTACAATGTCTTGTAATATTTTTTAAAGAGTCATTTCCTAGAGTCATTTTTTGGTTTTGGTTTTGGTTTTGAGAGAAGGGTTTAGGTCCTAGAGTTGTTGTTCTATCAAAGAAAATTCATTAAAAGTATCACTGTAACATGGATCATTTTCCTTGGTACGGGAACTCACACTTTCATTTATTTCATCTTTTTAGGATGGTAGGGTGGTGCTAGGTTGGGGAATGAAGTCACCTTCAGGTTGGGGTTTGTAAACACTTCAAGGTGGTAGGGTGGTGCTAGGGCAAGTTAGGGATCAATACGGTGTTGGGGCATCCTTTTAGCTGACTGTTGATAAAACCATGGCGTTGGAGCGTCCTTCCAGTGGGAGCTAAAGAAGAATACTTTTATAGAATTCTAGGAAGTTTTAACTTTCCTTTCAGTTATGGCTAAAGATTAAGGAATTTATTAGAAAAGCATTCGGTGGTTTTTGACTCAAAGGGGGTTTCCACCTAAAAATATTGTGCCAAATGTCTCTATCATTTGCATTGTTGTTTATTTCTTTTACTACGTAATAATAATAACTGAAGATTAACTAATGCTCTAAAGATTAATAAAGTGCTAATTGCTAAGAAATACTGATTCACCACCTTAGTCAAATTTCAATTATCATAATGAGAAAATTTTGATGTCAAGCTTATATTTTATTTTGATTTCACATAAATTTGCACTAAACAATGATTGGGGATAGGGATGAATCCACCTATCCTTTATACTCTACAATCTTTGAAGGAAGAAATTAAAACACAATTTAATTCAGTTAACTAAGTAACTTTTTTAGTTATATATATATAGAAAGAGATGTGAAAGGACATATCTCTATGAAAAGACATGATTTCTTATTAAAGGGAACTTTGCTCACTACTTATAGTGGATTTATAATACTCTCTCTCTCTCTCACACACACATTATTTTATCATAAAATGGATGTATTTATATTCCATTTTTTTAATTTATTTGTGTCCGATCTAGGCCTTTAGCCACCCTCCTTATCATATCTTCTCTGATTCAACCTTTGGCTAAACCCTAATTTTTTTTAGAGTTTCTCTGATCTACAAGTCGTTGACCATAACAAGCCATTATCCATTTACAATGTATAAAATTATGTGAAGAAAATAGTATTCTACTACAAATATTAAATAATAGAAACATTAGCATTTGAAATAATTAAACATCAATAAATAAACCAATTTTTTTCACTATTGTTGTTACAAGAACATATAAAAGACAACAATTTTTTATAGAAATAGTTCCATGTCAACACATCCAGGTAAAAGACGTATATACCTTCATCACACAAGGGAGAAGTCAAGGCTGTAATGGTACTTGGTTTCAAAAATATTGGAAATGGGATACCCCTTTAAAACTGAAGTGTTTCATTTAGTTGGCGAGTCATAATAAGATTTTAACTTGGGATATTTTGCTAAAAAAAGGATTCCAAGGACTTGGGAGATGTTTATGCTATAAAAACTCCAAATATCTGACTCAACTCTTTCTTACATGCCCTTATGTGGTCTTAGTCTAGATAAGGGTCCTACAATTGTTTAATATTAAATCCAATTGGGACCAATCCAACATAGGGGATTGTCTTTCTTAGTGGTTTAAGGAGTTTTATGATTACAAATCTTTACCATTCTATGTAATTTGGGGTATATGAAAAATCTAGAAATGCTTGTATATTTGATCATGAGATGCCAAATTTGAGGGGCACTTGTCTAAGGCTGCTACATATTTTTGGGAGATTGGATCTACAAAAGAAAATCTAGTTAGGTGTCATTTCTAGTTGAAGGATGCATGGGTTAACTATCGAGTTGGTTTTTTTGATGGGGCTTCATCATTCCATACTTATGGTTGTGGGGTGGTCATCACTTTAAAGCCTGGAGATCTCTTCCATTTTTTCTAGTTCAATGGAGTGGGATCAAACAATGAAGTTGAGCTATTAACATGTGGGGAGTATTATTTTGTGTCAAATGACTAGTTATTGAGGAGATTGACATCTTTGGACATTATAAACTGATCATTGACTGGGTTAATTTGAAATCATCATTGGAGTCTCCAATGTTGACAAATTAGATGAAGAGGATTAGAAGGTTGATTAATAATTTCAAGATATATTCCTTCTCTCATATTTACAGAGAGAAAAATCTTTTGGTTGATGGCTTGTCAAAAGAGGGTTGCAACTCCAATCCAGGCATGATCAAATACTCTGTTATGGAAAATGCATGTCTCCCTCCTTCGTTATGGATATATCAAAATATGATGTTTTCACCGATCAACTGTCCTTATGATTTTTGTATCTTTTTAGTATATGTTGAAGAATAATGATCTGTAGAATCATATAGCTATCCTTATGCTTTTTGTATCTTTTTTGCATATGCTAAAGAATAATGATCTGTAGAATCATATAACAGAGATAAGAACAAATATAAGAAAAATAATGTATTTTTGTCATAGCAAGTATGAATATATCTATGATAGATAGGGATGAAATTTTTGTATGGTGACAATAGACAGAAAGGATGATTCCATACTCAAAGAGTTCTAGCAGAGACATTGTAGAATTGGACAAGAATTCATGAAATGTAACTTCTTTTGTTATTAATGAAAGCAAGTGTGTTTTTTCTTCTTGAAGAAAACAAAAGACAACAAATTTGTGAAGGTTCGTAATACAATTGTTAATTATTGCCACCAACGCTCTCAAAAATTCCAATCTCATGTCAACAACTAGGGAAATATGATCCATATAAATTATGAATTCCATTCTGATTAATTAATTTAGGCACTTTTTGGTACCATTGCATCCACACAACCATGGATGTTAAACTATACAAAACATATCATTGCACCACCATATCTATCCACCACACAACTCCATTCATACGGTTATGCCGCCAAACCAACCACCATATAGTTCTTTACCACTGTGGAAACAAATTCGTTGAGTTTGCTTATTGACCAGTTGAATTGTCACCTTCATTGTCATGCTACATCCATTTTTGTCATTATCCAACCATCTAACTCACTAATTCACTACAACATTTTCCTAGGAAACATATACAACATAAATAAGCCTAAATGTTGAAGCAGGTCAATGCATCAGTTAACCAAGTCATGAAGTATACCAAAAATCACACCTATTCACTTCACCAGAAAATTAACCCAAAATTAACTAGTATAATATAACCAAGGTGGAATTATGAGGGTTGGGTAATCAAGCCAACATCTACGTGAAAGTGATATTTAAGCCTTAATTAAAAAGAGATAAATGATTATATTCTTAGAAATTATACATAATTTTTATTTTTTATTTTTTATTATTGGAAAAAAGGAGGTATTTTAAAATTAGTTTATATATTATATATAAACTAATTTTAAAATACCTCTTTTTTCCAAAAATAAAAATAAAACTATATAATTTCCAAAACTATAATAATTTATTCCTTTTTAACTACTTGAATATCACTTTCAAGTAGAGGAAAACATTACGAGGGTTGGGTGAAGGCGATATTTAAATCCAAGCTAAAAAACTAAATTATTATATTCGTACAAATCCATTTTTTGTTTTTTTTTTTTGAAAAAAAGTAGTATTCTAAAATTTAAAGTAGAAAAAAAATAAATTCTGAATATATATATGATTAAAAAATTCAGAGATAGATGATTAAAAATTCATAATATTTAATTATTCAAGATTAAGAAGGGATTTTCCTTCAAAAGTGAAGGAATATTCTTTTTTAAAGATTGTTGAATTACATATTGTCAACTGTTTATGCTCGGCGGGAGTATTTGAGGAAAAGAGATTAACATACTTATCAATTTGAACCATAAGGAAAATTATATTAATATCGATTTGGGAAATCAATTATTATTATTATTATTATTTTATTTTTTATTTTTATTTATTTTTTTTTTCTTTTAAATTTGTCTACTCTTATTATTGATACAAAATATTTTACACCGAGGCCATGGCCTCGCGAAGCTAGCCCAAAGAAGCGGCATGATTACATAGCATAGCTGATCAAAAACCAAAAAATACCCTACTGATTATTACCTTGAAGGATTGCAGGGAACCTGACCATGACTATTACCAAAAAAACAAAAAGCCCAAAACAACAATTTAAACAGAGACCAAACAGCATCCATGATAAGATGATTAGACCATGGCAAGTGAACCGAGAAGCACTGCCTGGCACTGGAACTAAGTATAAACTTCAGAAGCACCTATCACTGCATTTGAGACCAAAAACCATAAGCTAGCGGTGTGCTCCTCTCGCAGGGGAAACCGACATTTTGAGCTGGAGCGCTTATCATGACAGTCAAGTAGGTGATAAGTGAATATCCTTGAGCATACTGAATTCCAAAAAACCATAGAGCGCAAACCTATTTAAACGTCATGAGAAGTGGACGGCTACTCTTCGATGATGCGGCATCCATATTTGTAGTCATCATCGTCCTTAGAGGGGTGGCCCTCTTTGCTTGTAGAGCCTCCACCGATAGGGACACTCGGGCCTGCCTGGTCATTCATGATCTGGGATGCCATGCCTTTCCCTGAGCCTGAGGCCTTGCTCTGCTCGTAGTTCATCTGAATGGTGCCAAATCTGTCTTCCGCCTGCATTTCCTTAGTCACCCCAAGGGAAGCTGCTTCCTGACTAGCATTAATCTTGCTAAGCTCTATGGTAACAGTGGCCATGAAGGAGAAATTGCCATGAGTGTAGGGAAACTGTAGCCGAGTGGAATTAGTAGCAGAATTGAAAGAGCTCGTTGCCAAATTGTGCATTCCTCTACCCCTTCCCCGTCCACTTCTTGTAGCCGGATACCAGTCCATGCGGAAGTCCGAACAAAAAGTTGAGGAATCCGTCGTGGACGAGGAGGCCTGGCAGCCCGTTTTCCCCCGGGATCTACCTCTTCTGTAGCTCATCCTCTGGCGAAGTTTCGGCATTACCGGAAGAACAGGAAGATCTGGAAAACCTGCTAAACTGAAACCCCAGCCAGAAATCCACCCATCGAACCAGATCCCAGCGTATCCCTGGGAAGATTCGAGAACGAGTCTCTGCAGCTACAAAGGAGGGACTTGCACGCAAAGAAGTAGCGCAAATGACGCAAGCTGAGGGCGCCATGATTAAGAAGTAAACACGCCAGAGAGGAGGGACAGGCTGCCTTGAGGCAACATTAACTTTGAGCGCAGGGGAAATAAAGACTTGTTCCATGAGAGGCCGAGAGGCAGTGGAGATGAGCCACGCGCCCTCCCATTCTGCTTCCCACGTACCTGTACTACAATCAAACACCCGGATCTAGGATGGGAAATCAATTATTAATATCAAAGCCAAATATAATTAAAAAAGATAATATTTTTTACAAGAAACAATATGAAATTAAGGACGTTCAAGTGACAATTGATGATTATGAATATATATCTCAATTCCATATTGCAATTATGTACAAAGAAGAGATTGACATAATTCTTGGTTTACCATGATTTGCAAAACTAGGGACCTTCATCTTAAACACAAAAAGAAAGTTTTTAATGTTTCCATACAAGAAGAAAAAAGTACACTTTAGAACATTACATTGAAATCATATTATATAATACCTTCATCAAAAGGCTTGAAAGATATATCAAAGATGATAATTCAGGACACTCAAAAGACAATATAAAAGACAATTTTTTTAAAGAAGCTATCACAAGTAAAAAGTAAGAAATTTCTTGCCTAAAAGATTAGAGTTGTAAGTTACTTGCACAAGTTGAGAAGTCCAAAGCTACAAAACATAGTTATTAAAGATTAAAACAAGAAAAGGGAAGGTATCAAGAAAGAATTTCAAAAGACCCTATCGATAAAAAGATGAAAGAAAATTCTCACATTAAAAACCTTGATCAAATATTGCTAGAAGATATTAGAACCTTAAAAAATAAAGTGGATGAATAAGAAGTTGAGGAGCTTTCACATCTTAGGACCCATAATCAAAATATGCTTACACAAGTTAAGAAAATTTAGAATGATAAGAAATCGTTGGAAAAGAGAACAAAAAAGCTTATTCAAAAGAAAGCATCAAAATCTTCAAGTAGAAGAACCCAAGTTGAAGAAAACAGAATAAACACAAATCCAATTAATATCACGACTCAAAAAGACACCAAACCAATTGAAGTCAAAACATACTCAAACGTGGCAATGCAAACAATGGAAATTCCAAGTAAAGACTCAACGACCAAGCAACATCAGCATGTGAAGAAAATCATATACCTCAAGTAAGCCAACAAAACATTACAAGTATAAAATGAGAAAATCATATTACAATAACTCTTTGTTGACATCCACATCATAAGAGAAAGTACATTAAACAGTCAATGTATCAACATCACTCAAACTAGAAACAAATAACCCATCTTCTGATGAATATTGATACCAATACCATCAAGTTTCATGATAACAATTCATCTCAAGAAGCTTATAAGTGCAATGTTCCATAGAAGAACGATTTCAAATGGTCAGATCATGTTACAATTCGACAATTCTGCTCAACACTTAGAAGTTCATACTCTCTAGTGTCATTAACCTTGACAACGTCAAAAAACAAGAATTAGGTGAAGTTGTTACAAATTAAAGTAGAATATGTAAGGCATTTTCATCAACATGCTTCGATAATAAAGCATTTCTAAAGGAAAGGTAAAACACACACACACATATAATGAAACATGTGAAGGCAAATGTCACTATGAAAAAATGTGACTTCTTATGAAGGGCACTCCCACCTATTATTTATACCAAGACCATAATTTGTGATATCATATCATTTTTACTCATACATCTCTATATAATACTTCATCTTGAGAAGTCTATAAGTGCAATGTTCCACAAAAGATCGAATTCAAATGGTCGTATCATGTTATTGTTTGACAATTTTGATCAATGCTTAGAAGTTCGTATCATTTAGTTAATGATGTGAAATTTTGCTTGAAATGCAACAACTGTAATTAATTATTCTAATTGATAAATTATGCAGTTTATTTTGTTATGAAAAAAGATCAAATTAATCACACTACAATTTCTTCACAAATAAAAATGTTGTATAAATAAACTGGAAACTAAGAAAATGATAACACACACAAAATAAAAATTTGACACAGTTATTTTTGGACAATTTTCCACGGAAAAACCCAATGTGGGAAAATTGGTGAAACATATGAGGGTTTTATTATTATGCAACAATGAAATTATGAGTACAATCTATGGATGCCCAAACTGGCAATCCAATCTGAGAGAAATATTGGAAAAATCAACTGAGGGAAATTTACCGTCCTCCACAAGCAATCCCGGCTCAGTCTTCCCACTAGAACTAGCTAACTAAAACTCCTATGTGCAACTTCTACGCAACCCTTCCGTAGTCACTCACATGCTCTGCCTGGATTTGCCTTGAATCAACTTATGACTAACTGCTATTGCTCTAATATGAATTCGCCGACCCTTTCGAAAATTCTTCTAACCTATGGCAATTGAATCCTCCTCATGCTCAATAAAATCGAACTTCCTTGTTGAGGCTATTGCGCAATCTCCACGTAGCCTATTAGAGAAATAAATCATCCTCCTCTCCCGACTCTCTAGAATTGGAATCCTCCTTCGAAATCACTGCCTCTGCCCCTTTATGTCCCATATGGCTCGAACTCTCTTCATCTGATTGACCTTTGAAGTTGGATTACTTGATCTGCGAAGTAACTCACACAACTAACTTCTCCCTTATGTGTCTGACTCCAACTCCATCAACCTCCTCTTACAATCTCTTGTTGGCTCACCAACGACCATGATTAATTCCTCACCAATGACTAAGATCATATTTGGATTGATCCATGTGAATTTCTAGAGAATTCTCACTTTTCTCAATTAATTCCTATTAATTAATCAATTTCCCTAAGTTATACTTAGACATTTTTAATTATCGATCAATTATTAGATTGAGTTGTCTCTAGGTGGAATTTCCAAAAGTTATTTATAGGTTCTGTAACTCTCATGTGTTTTAGCCTCTCAACAAAGTTTGATACTAGAGCACCTATCCAATGCTACAAAAATCAACACTCCCTCTTAGCGATGAAGGTGCTCTCTCTATCTTGTAACACCATCTCCCATACATGTTGTTGATGTCTAAAAATTGTGACAACCTACCACTTCCCACCAACTACTGCACAACTCTAATTCATCTGCCACACTATAACTGAACCAATGCTACATCTGCATTGCTGCTGAAACTGCATTGTACACCCTGTACTGCTACCAACTCTGCACTGCACTACAACTAATCTCATGCTATTGCTGCTGCAACTGAAATCCAAAATATTGAATCTCATGTATCTATGGACTACAACTATCTCTTGAGTCATTGGATGCTACCAGTCTCTTCACTGCCCACTGAGTAGGTCTACATTGCAACTACATTGTGCTCCTTAACGTTTGACTGCAACTAGTATTGTAACTGTCCCTCAAGAACTGAAAGTACCATCTAACACTAATCCATTTGATATTGAATACTATGGGACATTGTTTCAAGGGTATTTATCCAAAAGGAAACACCTCCCAATGCTAAACATTTTTCTGATTCTCAACACCTACCTAATGCTACCCTCAAGAGATCCTTCCCAGCTCTACGCAAATCTAGAGCCTAGAGCTCAATGTCTCCCCACCTCTCACCTGGAGGTATAGCTACATATAGAGAGAAATATTCCTCCAGTATGGAGGAGAACTGGTCAATCTCTTTCGAAGTTGTTGCTTGCTCCTACTTCTCCTTATTTTCATTCTTCCTCTAAGGGCACAGTATTGTAGTGACCAAACTCATCACACTTGAAGCACTTGAACTTTGACAAGTCCTTCTTCTTCTCTCCTCCCTATGAGCCTTGTCCCTGACTGGGACCTTTATTTTCCTTTCACTTCGATGCAAGGACTACGTTCTCCTCCTCCTTCACATTTTTCGATCCTCTCTTGCTGCCACCAAGACTACTCTTGACTAGAGCAAGTTTCATCTCCTTCTGCGTGAAATCAACCCAAAATCGAACCCAACTAGGTAGCTGATCTCATCCAGTGATGCCTTGGATGAAAGTAGCCCACTCCTCGATGGAACCATTGATGGCTACATGCATAAGTTCAACTTCTTATGGCATCTCTCATGTGGTAGAAATATCATTCCAGATATCTTGAATCCTGGTAAGGTAGGGGGTAACTCCTTCTCCCTTCTGCATCCTAGTGGGTCTCAACTTCTCCTTCAGGAACATCTTCTAATTCTCGAAAGGATTCTGATATAGTGTTGCGAGAGAATCCCACATTCCTTTGGTTGTATTTGTTGACCTAGATTGTCATTGATGTCAATATGGCAATATTTTAGGATGCTAAATGATGAAATGAATCCAAGGAGAAGCAGAGTAGATCCATGAAGAAACAGGAGCAAGAAGCTAAGGAGAAAGGCCATCAGGAAAGCTAAGCCATGAGTAAGAGTTTGTTAACGGAGGAGTTAAGAAAGGAGATATACCAAAGCTATTGCTTATGCTTAAGAGTATTGCAGAGTATCAGAGGAGTTAACACATCAGAGGAGTATTGCAGAATATCAGAGCAAGAGAGGCATATCTGAAAAGATATCAGAAGCCATCAAGGTATGAAGGTATCAGAGAAGTTCATTGAAAGACATTGCAAACCTAAAGGAAGACCTATTGGAGAAAGAGGAGCCATATCGGGAGTATCGCATGTATTATATGCCCAAGAAGAATAGAGAGGAGAAGAAGAGATAGAGGAATCATAATGGGTCTTTGAAGATGAAGATTAAATGCACATGAGTCGTTGGACCTTGGAGATCAATAGACGAGATTGTTTGTAATGAGCGGCCAGGATTAAGTCGCGCAGCGTAAAGTCAAAGAAATGAATGACGAAGATTAATTTAAGTATTAGCGGATGAGGAAATTAGAGGATCCGTCATAGCTATCGATGGTAGAAGATCTACAGTCATTGGGCGCTAAATAGTTCGGGCGTTAGTCAAAGAGAAAGGCGGTTTATAAGCAGAAATGGTTTATTGGGTTGAGAATAAGCGGTAAGTGGTAATAGGAGGGAGTCATCCGATTCCATTAAGCAATTGACATGTCGCACGTCGGAGGAGAGAGGAAAGCGCTTTATCGAGAGGGTAATCCTCGTACATGTAGCTCACCCGATGTCGTTGTTGAGCGTTGGATCAAATGCGGTTTTGATCTACGGTGCAGGATCACCGAGCAGCTTTGTTGGTCGAGTGTAATATCAACCGTCGGATGGGATGGTAAGATCTACGGTGGAGGATTGATCCGAAAAAGGCAAACATCGGAAAATGTGCAAAGGCTGTAAAAAGGCGGAAAAGGTAAGTTACGCATGATTATTGTGTATTTCTATTATATAAACATTATAATAGAAATAGCGCGGATATAAGGATTTCATGTGGTTAAATTCTATATAACCAATGTTATAGAGTGGAAAGGTTATATATATATATATATATATATATATATATCGGAGAAACCACATCGGCGGGTTCTATTAAGTACCACATTAAAACCCTTGACTACAATGTACAGTTGCGAACCCGATGGTCCTATTATATCACGCCCTAATGGTATATCATGTCACGTTAAAACTGCGATAGCAATATGTATGTGGTCCCGACTACACCATTGCAATATTATTTAATATATTATCGCATCTGCCATATCACAAGACTCTTTTAAAGCCTTGCCACATTGAAAGTGCCGATTGCGATAATATACGGACCCGAACAGGTTATAGAAAAGAGAAGAAGAGTATATAATATATAGATGCAATATGTATGCGGACCCGCTGCAACATTATAATACAACCTATTGAAATATCGCATCCGTTGAATCGCAATGTTCAAAAGAATTGACACCACTGGATTGCCAATTGCGATATTTATTACGGACCCGAATGTACCATTTAACATGACTAAATGTAATATCACATCCGCTGTATCGCTAGTCTCTAAGGGATGTCAAACCGCCGATTGCGATTGCGATTGTGACATGGCATGTGGGACCTCCCTGTTGGTAAAGTCTCTCCAATGAAATCCTCCGTAAATAATGAAGTCTAATGTATGAATATTATTAAAGGAAAATGGACCTCTCTGATATTTTTTAATAAGCAACATTTCTTTGTATTTCGGCCTCTCTTCCTCCTGAACATGTCCTGTGAGTATTGGAACACTCGAATAGACAGAGGAAGCCATGGATCGAGAAGCCGAAGTGTCAAGCGAGCATAGATGGTTGAGCGAGCGCAGAGGAAACGAAAGCGACCGGAGGAGGGAAGCCAAGAGGTCGAGTGAGCGTTGAGGAAGCCGAAGCTCAAGTGAGTGAAAGGGAAGCCAAAGGTTAGGCGTATCAAGATAAGAAAACAGAGAATTGTCTTTATGCAGTTATTGTTGGCGAACTGGAAGAAGGAAGGAAGCCGACGGTCCAACAGGATAGAAAGAGGCCAAAGGTCCAGCAGGACAGAAGGAAGACGAAGGTCCAGCCGGACAGGAGGCAGTCGGAGGACAAGCAAATCTATTGATCGTGTTACCCTGTGAAAGACTCAGACCTGTGATGAATTAATCAGGTACATAATGCATTATGAAGAACAATTCCGTGATATAATAAATAAAGTTTTATCTGACATCGTTTGAAGGGAGAAGTAGCCAGCACTAGCATTGAATCATATGTGATTTTGTTTCTGGGAAGTAAGAGAACAGTGAGAAGTAGTCACGCCTAAAGCAATTACTATGACTGGTAGAATAGAGGCTTCAAACAGAGAGTTGGTTCTTGTGCAGAGCTTAGTGCAGCTAATAGTAGACTCACTAAAGCTGTGTGGAGACATTATCAGAGATCATGATGGCTATTTGATATCATCATGAGATAACTTTTGCAGACTCTGTGTGGACAGTATGAAGAGTTGTAAAGACTTCTTCATGTGAAGATTGGTTTCCATTGATGCTGTAGTATGGAGACTACAATGAAGATGTAAACAGACAAAATTCAGTAAAGAAGAGTTTTGGGAGTAGAAAATCACTATCAAACATGCCTTGACAAGATTGGGTCAGAGCCCTTGGGGTTGGAGCCTCAGAATTGGAAGGATTGGTGTCCTTGAGGTTGGTGCCTCAGAACTAGAAGGATTGGTGTCCTGGGAGTTGGTGCTCCTAAGTCCAAGGTTGGTGCCTTGACAAAATAGAGTTGGTGCTCTAGAGGTTGAAGCCTCACAAAAGTCCAACTTGGTGCTTGGCAACAGATTGGAACCATATATATATTGTATCTATTTTATTGCAAAGATTATATTAATAAAAGAATTTATTCTTGTTTTTCATCTTGTGTTCTAAATATAAATGTTTTAACTGGTAAAATAACAATTGAAAAGAAATATTGATTCACCCCCCCCCGAGTATTTCCAACAATTGGTATCAGAGCCAGTACCTTCATTCAAAGCCTAATAGCTTGAAAGTTGATCTTTAGAACACAAATGGCAAAGTCAAGGAAGAAAGTCTCCAATCCTCCTAAGGATGTGTCTCCCTCTACCACTAAAATAGAAGACAATCAATTTGAGGAGGCTCCATGGTTAAATGGGAACTTTAATATATGGGAAGAAAGAATGAGGAATTTCTTAAAGACTCAAGGCATTGAAATCTGGAAATCAGTGATTGTTGATAGCATGATGGACGGAAAATCCAAGGAGTACAATGCAAAGCAATGAAGACAATCTCGAATGGGCTACCTAATTCTATAAATAACAACTTAAGAAAATTTTCGTCAGCAAAGGGTATATGGGACAAACTTCATGACCTTCACTCAAAAGGAGCATTGACCATGACCATCAGTCAAGAAGATGATGGAAACCAAGAAGAAAATCCATAACCCATCATAGGAGCTGAAAATGAGAATGATGACATCAAAGCTAAAGAAGACCTAGAAGATGAAGAGAATGAAAAAGATTTTGTAGAAGATCTCCTCACTCAACTTACTGCTGCCATGGAAGAGATTATCAATTTGAAAAAGGAAAACAAGGGACTTAAGAAGAAAGCACAAGGAGCTGAGAAGACAATGGAAACATTGGCAATCATAGAAGAATAGGTCGATGAAGCAGAAAAGGAGAGAAACACCATGATATGTCAACTAAAAGCAAAGGATGAAGAAATCTTCAAATTAAAATCTAACATCAAACTTCTCAAGGCCGAAACATGTAAAGCTACAAGGATCAAGGAAGAAATGGAGAGCAATCTAGCAAATGAAAATGAAGTTAGATATCATCTCCCTTAAAATAGAAGCAAATGAAGCTGCTCATATCAAGGAAGAAACTAAGAAACAACTTTCTAAGAAGAATAATGAGTGTGAAATATTGGAAGAAGAGATTGTCTTCCTCAGGAAAAAGGTTGAAGGGATGAACAAAACCTTGAAGAGCTATCAAGCCTTGGATGACATGCTCAGCCATCAAAGATGTCCATTTGATAAATCAGGTCTCGGTGTGCAGGTGAATCCTCAAACAAGAATGATAATGCTTCAAAAAAAAGGGATGTGAAGAAGCCAGAAAGAAATGGTGATGCCCCCAGTTCCAGTAAAGGCAAGGAGAAAAATCAAGGCAATAATGGAAGAAATCCTGCTCCAAGAAGAAATGTAGATAATGTCAAGGATGCTAGAAGCAATGGTTATCATCAAAGGATCTCAAGACAGAAAGACTTCAGAAGTACATCAAGGAAATCTCCATCTCCCAGGTACCAAAGTTTATTTCTTGGTTATTGTTATTCTTGAACAAACTTTGGTCACATGGAAAAAGATTGTAAAGCATACCATAAAGATAGATGTTATGGTCCCCAACCATATCATAAAGATAGATATTATGTTCCCCAACAATCTCCAAAGAACAATTTTGCAGGAAGAAATCATGAATTCTTATTCATGAACAATGTAGAATGCTTCAAGTGTCATAACATTGGTCATATGGCACGTCATTGTAACTTAACTTAGGCTCTTACACAAGCTGGAACCATGCAAAAGAAGAAAGTTACACAAGTATGGAGAAGGAGGAAAATACAATCCGAAAGTCCCTTGAACTCTCCAGCCAACAACACATGTTGTTGACATGATCTTCGACAATATGAGCATTTGATAGGCAAATTTTGCCAAAAGAGATGATGCATATAGTTAGGGGGAGCATGTGATTCTTGATCATCATTGCAGAAGCTATTAGTGAAAGGGTCCTTATGAAATCCTTGTTGAGCTATATTAACAATCATTCATTGAAGTATGAAGCAAGAGCAATTGGCAGCATCTAACAAAACTGAAGCATTGTTGAAGCCATGATAAAGTAGTTCTGAGATATGAAGAGGGGATGATGTGCTAGTTGCAACAATCCTTCTATCTTGAGTAAAAAGAAGAGCACTATAACAGGGGGAGTAACAGACCCATGAAGATCTACTATTCATGAAGAAGAGTAGGAATTTGACAGGGGGAGTCCTAGAGCACTCCTTTGCCATTGATGTCAAAGGGGGAAAGAAGAAGAATATTGCCATCAATAACAAAGGGGGAGATTGTTGACCTAGATTGTCATTGATGTTAATATGGCAATATTCTAGGATGCTAAATGATGATATGAAGCCAAGGAGAAGCAGAGTAGATCCATGAAGAACCAGGAGCAAGAAGCCAAGGAGAAAGGCCATCAGGAAAGCTAAGCCATGAGTAAGAGTCTGTTAATAGAGGAGTTAACAAAGGAGGCATATCAAAGCTATCGCTTATGCTTAAGAGTATTGTAGAGTATCAGAGAAGTTAACACATCAGAGGAGTATTTCAGAATATCAGAGCAAGAGAGGCATATCAGAAAAGATATCAGAAGCCATCAAGGTATGAAGGTATCATAGAAGTTCATTGAAAGACATTGCAAAGCCAAAGGAAGACCTATTGGAGCAAGAGGAGCCATATCTGGAGTATCGCATGTATTGTATGCCCAAGAAGAACAGAGAGGAGAAGAAGAGACAGAGGAATCATAATGGGTCTTTGAAGATGAATATTGAATGCACATGAACCGTTGGATCCTGGAGATCAACAGACGAGATTGTTTGTAAGTGTAAAGTCAAAGAAATGAACGACGAAAATTAATTTAAGTATTAGCGGATGAGGAAATCAGAGGAGCCGTTGCAGTCGTTGATGGTAGAAGATCTACAGTCATCGGGTGCTAAATAGCTCGGGCGTTAGTCAAAGAGAAAGGCAGGTTTATAAGCGGAAATGGTTTATCGGGTTGAGAATAAGCGGTAAGTGGTAATAGGAGGGAGTCACCCCATTCCATTAAGAAATTGACACGTCACACGTCGGAGGAGAGAGGAAACCGCTTTATCGGGCGGGTAATCCTCGTACATGTAGCTCACCCAATATCTTTGTCAAGTGTTGGATCAAATGAGGTTTTGATCTACGGTGTAGGATCACCGAGCAGCTTTGTTGGTTGGGTGTAATATCAACTGTCAGATTGGATGGTAAGATCTACGGTGGAGGATTGATTTGAAAAAGGCAAACATCGGTGCAAAGGTTGTAAAAAGGCGGAAAAGGTAAGTTACGCATGATTATTATGTATTTCTATTATATACACATTATAATAGAAATAGCGCAGATATAAGGATTTCATGTGGTTAAATTCTGTATAACCAATGTTATAGAGTGGAAAGGTTATATATATATCGGAGAAATCACATTGGCGGGTTCTATTAAGTACCACATTGAAACCCTCGACTGCGATGTACAGTTGCGGACCCGATGGTCCTATTATATCGCGCCCTAATGGTATATCATGTCTGCCATATTGGGAGTTATGTATCACAGCGTTTAAAGCCTTGTCACGTTAAAACTACGATAGCAATATGTATGCGGACCCGACTAAACCATTGCAATATGATTTAATATATTATCGCATCCACCATATCGCAAGACTCTATTAAAGCCTTGCCACATTGAAAGTGTCGATTGCAATAATATACGGACCCGAACAGGTTATAGCTAAGAGCAGAAGAGTATATAATATATAGATGCGATATTAGTGCGGACCCACTGCAACATTATAATACGACCCATTGAAATATCGTATCCATTGAATCACAATGTTCAAAAGAATTGACACCATCAGACTACTGATTGGAATATATATTACGAACCCTAATGCACCATTTAACATGACTAAATGTAATATCGCATCCACTGTATTTCTAGTCTCTAAGGGATGTCAAACTGCTGATTGCGATTGCGATTGTGATGTGGCATGTGGGACCTCCCTGTTGCTACAGTCTCTCCAATGAAATCCTCTGTAAATAATAAAGTCTAATGTATGAATATTATTAAAGGAAAAAGGACCTCTCTGATATTTTTTAATAAGCAAAATTTCTTTGTATTTCGGCCTCTCTTCCTCCTGAACATGCCCTATGAGCATTGGAACACTCGAATAGACAGAGGAAGCCATGGATCAAGCAGCCGAAGTGTCAAGCAAGCATAGATAGTCGAGGGAGCGCAGAGGAAGATAAAGCGACTGGAGGAGGGAAGCCAGAAGGTCGAGCGAGTGTTGAGGAAGCTGAAGCTCAAGCGAGCAAAAGGGAAGCCAAAGGTTAGGCGTATCAAGATAAGAAAACAGAGAACTGTATTTATGCAATTGTTGTTGGCGAACTAGAAGAAGGAAGGAAGCTAATGGTCCAGCACGATAGAAAGAGGCCGAAGGTCCAGCAGGACAGAAGGAAGACGAAGGTCCAACCGGACAAGAGGCAGTCAAAGGACGAGCAACTCTATTGATCGTGTTACCCTGTGAAAGACTCAGACCTGTGATGAATTAATCAGGTACATAATGCATTCTGAAGAACAATTCTGTGATATAATAAATAAAGTTTTATCTGACATCGTTTGAAGGGAGCAGTAGCCAGCACTGGCATTGAAGCATATGTGATTTTGTTTCTAGGAAGTAAGAGAACAGTGAGAAGCAGTCACACCTAAAGCATTTATTGTGACTGGTAGAACAGAGGCTTGAAACAGAGAGTTGGTTCTTGTGCAGAGCTTAGTGCAGCTAATAGTAGACTCACTAAAGTTGTGTGGAGACATTATCAGAGATCATGATGGCTATTTGATATCATCATGAGATAACTTTTTCAGACTCTGTGTGGACAGTATGAAGAGTTGTAAAGACTTCTTCATATGAAGACTGGTTGCCATTGATGCTGTAGCATGGAGACTACAGTGAAGCTGTAAATAGACATAATTCAGTAAAGAAGAGTTTTGGGCGCAGAAAACCACTATCAAACATGCCTTGACAAGATTGGGTCAAAGCCCTTGGGGTTGGAGCCTCAAAATTGGAAGGATTGGTGTCCTTGTGGTTGGTGCCTCAGAATTGGAAGGATTGGTGTCCTGGGAGTTGGTGCTCCTAAGTCCAAGGTTGGTGCCTTGACAAAACAGAGTTGGTGCTCTGGAGGTTGGAGCCTCACAAAAGTCCAAGTTGGTGCTTGGCAACAGATTGGAACCATATATATATATATTGTATCTATTTTATTGCAAATATTATATTAATAAAAGCATTTATTCTTGTTGTTCATCTTGTGTTCTAAATATAAATGTTTTAACTGGTAAAATAACAATTAAAAAGAAACACTAGTTCACCCCCCCCCCAACACCCTCAATATTTCCAACAATATTCTTGGCTTCCAAGTGTGAGACTATATGATCTTGAACACCATCAAGGATCAATCGCCTCACCTTGGCCATCTCCTTATTGTAGTTCTCTAGTTGCTGTGGGTATGTTAGCACAACTACAACTCTCCCTACGTAAGTATTCATATCATGTTAATCTAGGAGGAAAGTATTCTTGTCTTTTCAGATACAATAATTTGAGGCTCCGTCTAGCCTATCCTGATCTTGAAGTCTTGCTAAGGCCATTTTATGCAAAACTCACAATTGGAAAAATAAACGGGAACATCCTCCTTTTGGCTTGTCTTTTAGAACTGTTACTCGCACTCTCTCCTAGAATGCACATATATGATTTGTTGCTACTACCACCTGCAGCTAGAAATCATAGATTTCCTCATGTAGACTGGACCTGTAAATCCTCTAAGAAAAATCCCTCAGTGTGTGAAACTTCTCTTCCACCCGACATTGATTTTTCTACTGCAAAATTGCTTCAAAAATAATTGCACCCAAAACAAGAATATGCTTCGCGAAAATACTTATCTGTTTCATAGAAATTGCTTCCCTGCTTCACCACTACATGTTGAACTGCTTCTGAATGAAACAAACTTTCCTACACTCTACAACTGGAAAATTGAATCCTTGTCTAGGGACTCGCCCTACCTGGACAACCTCTATGCAAACCTGGAGAAATTATGTTGTTGCTCCCTCTGAGGTGCGAATTTCTCCTTCATCTTTGAGCCCCTAATCTGTCAAACTTACTTTGATACCATGTGAAATTTCACTTGAAATGAAACAATTAGAATTAATTCTTCTAACTGATAAATTATGTAGTTTATTTTGTTACGACAAAATATCAAATTAATCATACTACAATTTATTCACAAATAAAAATGTTGTGGAAATAAACTAGAAACTGAGAAAATGATAGTGCACACACAATAAAATTTTGACAATTATTTTTGGACAATTGACCTCGAAAAAACTCAATGTGGGAAAACTGGTGTAGTAGATGATGGTTTTATTATTACGCAACATTGAAATTTTGAGTAAAATCTATGGATGCCGAAATTGACAATCCAATCTAAGAGAAATTCTGGAAAAATAAACTGAGGGAAAAATAACCCTCCTCCACAAGAAATCCCAGCTCAGTCTTCCCACTCGAACCCCTCTGCGCAACTTCTGTGCAATCCTTGCCCAGTCACTAACATGCTCCGCCCATATCTGCCTTGAATTAGATTCTGACTAACAATCGTTGCTCTTAGATGAATTCTCCGACCCTCTGAAAAATTATTCTGACCTCCGGCAACTGAATCCTCCTCCTACTCAACTAAATCAATCTGCATTATTGAGGATACTGTGTAGTCCCTGTGCAACTTCCTGGAGAAATAACTCATCCTCCTCTCCTGAATCTTTGGAACCAGAATCCTCCTGCATAATCACCATCTCTGCCCCTCTACATCCCTTCTGGCTCAAACTCTCTTCCTCTTCTCGATCTCTGAAGTTGGATAGCTCGAACTACCAAGGAACTCACACTACTAGCTTCTATCTTGTGTGTCTAGCTCCAACCCTATCGACCTATTATAATCCCTCGTTGGGTCACCAACAACCATGATTAAGTCCTCAAAAATCGTTAAGATCATATCTAGTTTGATCCATGTGAGTTTCTAGATAGTTCTCACCTTTCTCAATTAATTCATTTTAATTGATTTCCCTAAGTTAGACTTAGACATTTTTAATTATCGATCAATTAATTTAATTGGGCTGTCTCTAGGTGGAATTTTCAAAAACAATTTCTAGGTTTTGAATCTCTCATGTGTTTTAGCCTCTCCACAAAGTTTGAGACTAAAACACATGTTTGATGCTACAAAAATCAACACTCCCTCTTAGTGAGGAAGGTGTTCCCTTTATCTCGTAACACCATCACCATACACACTACTAACATCTGATAATTGCGACAATCTTCCACTGCCCACCAACTATTGCGCAACTCTAATTCATCTACCACATTGTAGTTGAACCAATGTTGCATTTGTGTTGCTCCTGACACTACACTTTACACCCTGTATTGTTGCCAACTCTGCACTGCACTGCAATTGATCTCATGTTGCTGTTGTTGTGATTGAAATCCAAAATACTGAATCTCCTATATCTATAGACTGCAACTGTCACTCGAGTCATTGAATGCTACAAGTCTCTACACTGTCCACTGATTATGTCTGCACTACAACTGCAATGTGCTCCTCAATGTTTGACTACAACTAGTACTGCAACTATCCCTCGAGAACTAACTACGTCATCTGAAACTGATCCATCTGCTACTAAATAATGTGGGCCCTTCTAGCAAGGGTATTGATTCAAGAGGAAACACATGTCTGATGCTCAACACCTGCGTTGTTTCTTATATTTCCTTGGTAACTGACAGCAACCCGAGAAGACATTCACTGAGGGTTAGAAACCCCCCCGCTTTAGGTGACAAGGGGTGGCCTCCCTTTCACCACAAGGGTTATTCCCTAGTAATGTAATTTAAATATATTTTCAAATTACACAAATGATTATGGCCAAGTTATTAATATGAAAGTGTGTTTTTAAAAGGAAGAGAGGTCAAACTTTGGAAAGGGCCCTTATAATAATTAAAATATCAATGATTACAATTAAAACCTTAAGTATGCAATGAGAAAAGACAAAACATAAATTACAGATGAATATGACAAAGAAAAAAAGAATAAACGAAGTGTTAGTTGTACTTGGATCCACATTTATTGGCTACACGCCATAATGAAAAATAAGAAGATAGTACAATATCACGTATTATTACATTCCATTCTCCCTCAAGAACAAGCATTAAGAACATGTTCATTTATCGATATTATGAATACCTGAAAACAAATAAATCCTCTAATTTTTGTGACACAATAGTGTTAATCAAGTCAACTACTAGCTTGTCAACATATATCTAGATTCAAACACATAAATTACAAGAAATAAAAATGAAGAAAAGGAGCATACATTATTGTAATATGTATATATGCATGTGATATTGTAATAAAACCATCAACATCAAGTGTTTCTAGTCAATTTTAACAATATACAATGCATAATTCATAACTCTGATTCCTCCGATAATATTAATATCTGAAAGGATCACATATTAAGTAAGGTACTGCAATATCTACATGTGATATTGTAATAAAACCATCAACATCAAGTGTTTTCTAGTCAATTAAACAATACACAACGCATAATTCATAACTTTGATTCCTCTGATAATATTAATATATGAGAGGACCACAAATTAAGTAAGGTAATGCAATATAAACAAGCGATAAGATCTATTGTATAAACTTCAATCTACATCAATGTACATGCACAAAAAATAGAATGGAAAAAAAAAAAAAAAAGATTTTAAATTGCATAACAAAAGATTATAAAAGCATCAATGATTTTTATGTGCAGCAATTGCAGTCAGACCGTCCAGAATCATAAGTACATTCTTGCCTCCAAAGATGTCCCTCCATCCCCCTCGAATGAGAAAATTAAGGATTGTATACAAACAGTTTGAATAATTGTCTTACATAATTGTTACATAACTATTTGTTTAATATTATAACGTAAAGGGAAATGGGAATAATTTCGATAACTTTGAAACTTCAATCTTTCTCTGTGGTCTTGAAAATTAACGAAATGTATGATTTATTGTTTGTCTATTTATCTGTGAGCTAATCCATTAAAATTTAATTCCTACATAAAATACATTAAAGTCACTCCTTTAAATATTAGATATAAAAATGTAGTAAATGTTCTTTCCTTACCTCATAATTATTTCATGCACCTTTATTTTTGTAACGACTTTCAAAAATGCTACGAAGAGGATTATTTTAGTAAAACTTCATACTTCATGCAAACCCTTAAAATATATAACAAAGCCTAAATTGTAAATTTATTTGATTATTTTCTCGACTTAAACTCAAACAATAAATCACAATAAGTCTGGTACATAGTTAAGCTATGAAATATTCTGGCATGGTGGATTGATTCAATCATATTTATGAATAATTTTAATGAAATTTAATAAATTTTTATAAATAATTTTAAATATTTACTGAACGTCATTTAATGATATATGTTTTTTTATTATTTAGATATATT
Organism: Pinus tabuliformis; assembly: GCA_031772625.1. Taxonomy (NCBI): domain Eukaryota; kingdom Viridiplantae; phylum Streptophyta; class Pinopsida; order Pinales; family Pinaceae; genus Pinus; species Pinus tabuliformis. Next base: position 674,106,314 of record CM062817.1, read on the forward strand.
TTGAAATTGTTCCTTTAAAATGAAAAATATGAATAAATAATGATATCTGGATTATAGAAAAGAAATCGACCAGTAAAAAAGACTTTAACCTTCATTTAGTCCAATGTGATTTATACCCATTGTAGAATCCTTACAAAGATATTCATAGTTTTTATGGTTGCATTTGCATTATTCACCAATGGGAATAAATTTCAATTTATTACTTAATCCTAAAATACGAAGTATATATTTGTGTGAGTAAACTTAATTTCCCAATTAAGAAAAATGAAACTTTGCAATTTCATAGTTACTCATTTAAATATGTGGGTTTCAACTTTATTTTGATGGGTTATTTATGATGATTTGGAAGAGTAGGAAGAGAGGCTCATAAGGTTACTAAAAATGGTTTATACTATTTATACATTTTCTAGAATTTGTATTTGAATAAATGATTTCTCGACTTTGTTTTGTATCCAAGATTTAGAATTCTGGAAGTAAAGGTGAAAGTTAAAATTTGGTGAGTAATTCAAAATGAGATTAATGGTAATATCATATGAGGTTAAAATAATGATTTAATCTTCATGAAATCAATGTTCATTGAAGATATACATGAAGTCAACCCTCCTAAATACATGGACGTTAAAGGATTTACATAAGAGATGATTCATTTGTATATTTAATTTCCACATTTTTTGGACACTGTTTGCCCATTTTTAGGAGTTCTTATTTAGGAATACAAATATTAATAACTTTTAATGATATGCATTATCTAATGAAGTTAATATTTTAATTGTTGTGTTTTGAATTTATTTGTGATTTATAAAATTAAAATCATTATAAAATATTACATGTGCATATTTATGGCTTATGACATTTAGAAAATATCTCTTAGTCATTAGCCCGATTTATATTTGTCTAATCTCTTTTGTTGATCTGACTTTTGTATTTTACGGAGTCGAATGAGGCAGGACAAAACAAGAAAAGCTTGTGTGGGTGAGGGTCCATAAAGGTAGCCTGATTTTTGAGGAGGTTTAAAATGAACGAGAGGTTGAATAAGGTCGACGAAAAATAGGAAAAGTCATGCGAAGGTCCAACTTTTAAAAAGCGTCAAATCAAGCACCAACAACCTGTCCAAAGCTACCCTCAAGAGATCCTCCCCAGCTCTGCACAACTCTGGATTTTAGAGCTCAATGTCTCCCATCTCTCACTTGGAGGTATAGCTACATATAGAGCAAAATATTCCTCCAATCTGTAGGGAAATTGGTCAATATCTGCTAAAGATGTTGTCTGCTCTTGCTTCTCCTTATTGTTCTTCTTCCTTTGAGGATAGTGAGTACTATAATAACCGAACTCACCACACTTGAAGCACTAGACCTTAAACATGACTTCTTATTCTCTCCCCCTTGTGAGCCTTGTTCATGACTGAGACCTTTCTTTTCCTTTCACTTTGATGCAATGACTAAGTTCTCCTCCTCCTTCACAATTTTCGATCCTCTACTGTTGCCATCGAGAATACTCTTAACTAGAGCAAGTTGTATCTCCTCCTATGTGAAATCAACCCATAATCGATCCCAACCAGGTAACTGATATCATTTAGTGATGCCTTGGACGAAAGTAGCCCATTCTTTGGTGAAAGCATTGATGGCTACACACACAAGTTGAACTTATTGTGGCGTCTCTCCCATGATATAAAGTTCATTTTGGATATCCTGATTCCTGATAAGGTAGGGGGTAACTCCTCCCTTCTGCATCCCAATGGTTCTCAACTTCTCCTTCAGGAAAATCTTACGATTCACAAAAGGATTCAAATATAGTGTTTCAAGAGTATCCCACATTTCTTTGGTCATATTCTTGGTTGCTAAGTGTGAGACTATATGATCTTGAACATCATGAAGGATAAAATGCTTTGCCTTTTCCATCTCCTTATTGTATTGTTCTATTTGCTGTGGGTATGTTGGGACGACTACAACTCTCTTTGCATACTTCTTCAGACCATGCTCATTTAGTAGGAAAGTCATATTGACTTTCCCAATACAGTAATTTGAGGCTCCATATAGCCTATCCTGATCTGAAAGTCTTGCTGAGGCCATTTTCTACAAAACTCACAACTGGAATAATAATCTGGAATCTCCTCCTTCTTGCTTGGCTGCTAACACTGTTACTCGCACTCCCTCTTGGAATACACATATATGATCTGTTGCTACTTCCACTTGCAATTTGAAATCACAAATTTCTAACTGGAAATCACATATTTCCTCCTGTACATTGGATCTGGAAACCCTTTGAGAAAAATCCCTCAGTGTGTGCAATTTCTCTTCCACCTGACGTTGATTCTGCTACTGTAAAACTGTTGCAAAAATAACTGTGCCCAGATCAAGAATCTACTTTGTGAAAATACTGATCAACTTCACCGAAATTTCTTCCCAGCTTCACCATTGCTTACTTGAATTGCTTCTAAAAAAATCAAATTTTCTTACACATTGCAATTGGAAAATCGAACCCTTGTCCAATAATCTGACCTGCCTGGCTTGCCTTTGAGCAGACCTAGAGAAATTATGTTGCTACTCCCTTTGAGCCGTGAATTTATCCTTCTTCATCTCTGAGCCTCTGATCTATCAAACTTGCTCTGATACCATGTGAAATTTCACTTGAAATGAAACAACAAGAATTAAATATTCTAACTCATAAATTATGCAGTTTATTTTGTTACAAAAAATATCAAATTAATCACATTGCAATTTCTTCACAAATAAAAATGATGTGGAAATAAACTGGAAATTGAGAAAATAATAGCACAAAAAAAAATTGACATAATTATTTTTGGACAACTGTCCTTGGAAAAACCCAATGTGGGAAAACTGGTGCAACAAATGATGGTTTTATTATTATGCAGTAGTGAAATTCTGAGTAAAGTTTATGGATGCCCAAACTGGCAATCTAATATGAGAGAAACACTGGCAAAATAAACTGAGGGAAATTTATCCTCCTCCACAAGTAACCCAACTTGGTTTGCCCACTCGAACTAGATAACTCAGACCCCTCTGTTCAACTTCTACGCAAGTCTTATGCAATCACTCACACGTTCTACCTGGATCTGCCTCGAATTAGATTTTGACTGACTGTTGCTACTCCGAGATGAATTCTCTGGCCCTCTAGAAAATTATTCCAACCTTTGGCAACTGAATCCTCCTCCTTCTAATTCAAATTGAACTGCATTGTTGATGCTACTATGTAGTCCCTGTGTAACCTCCTTGAGAAATAACTTGGCATCCTCTCTTGACTCTCTAGAACTAGAATCCTCCTCTGAAATCACTATCTCTACCTCTATACATCCCTTCTGACTCAAAATCTCTTCTTATGCTCAACCTCTGATGCCGGATAGCTTGATCTGCCAAAGAATTCACACTATTGGCTTCTCTCTTGTGTGTCTATCTCTAACCCCATCCTCCTCCTCTTACAATCTCTCTTTGGCTCACCAATAACCATGATTAAGTCCTCATCGACGACTAAGATCATCTCCGGGTTTATCCATGTGATTTTCTATAGAATTCTCACGTTTCTCAATTAATTCCTATTAATTAATTGATTTCCCTAAGTTAAACTTAGGCATTTTAATCATCAATCAATTAATTTAATTGAGTTGTCTCTATGTGGAATTTCTGTAAAAATTTTATGGGTTCTGGACCTCTCGTGTGTTTTAGCCTCTTCACAAAGTTTGAGACTAGAACACCTGTCTGATGCTAAAAAAATCAACAAATGGTGTGCACACACACAAAGTTAATGAGATATGTGAAGGCACATGCCACTATGAAAAGATGTGATTTCTTATGAAAGGAAATCCCACCTATTATTTATAACGAGACCATCATTTACAATATCATATCATTTTTATTCATATATTTCTATATAAATTATTTTACCCTAAAATGGATGTCTTTATATTCCATTTTTTTTTTACTTTATTGATCAACCATATTTGGTTATTGCATTACTTAAGTGTTCCAATTTTGATATTTTACTAAAGATCTTGTTTCCAGAACATTGTGATAGCCATTCATTGCTAGACCATATCTCCTTTTGGGTCTTCACAACAATTCCACGATTGATTTGATGCTTGTGGCTCCCAATATGGTTCTTAGATATTCATGCCATTGGTTCACTTAAAAACATATAACCGCCAATTAGTTGTTTGCACGCTAATTATCTTTTAGTTGATAGTTGTTATAGAACTTGGTTGAAAAAAGGTTACATGGTGTCATTTTTTGTTGTTGCATAAATCATAAATTACTTTACTATCAAGATCTTCAATTGATTCTTGCATTCTTAGATTTATAATCAAATCAAATAACTTCTCAAGCTTATATGTTACCAAGTCACAAAAACATTTGTACACTTTTTAACATTGGTTTCTTGTTTTGGCTCTTGGTTTTCCACAAGGTTTCCTTTGCTCTACATTTTTTAGTTGTTTGAATGTGAATTTGTGTTACTTCGTAAAAATAGTAACACAACAATTTCATTTTAAATATGTATTCTTTAAGTTGCACAGCGTGCACAAATATCTACTTTAATTTTGTTTTGGACTTTAGTGGAACACCTATAATAATAGTTGTTTGGAAAATAGGGACAACATCTAACAATCTAGCAAAGGTACATATCCTTCTAAAACACCTCCAAAGTTGCAAGAGATATGAAGATGAGATTCTTGTTTTTCTTTAGAGATTCATTGGTTGTGATCAACTCTATGATGAGGAGATCAATTCCAATCAACAACATTATATTTGTGGTTGTTTCTTGAGCAAAAGAGGAAGCTAATTGATTCGATCTAATCATTGTCTTCCATGTGAAGCATGAGAAAGACAAAGACACTAATTCAAGTACCGGATTGACTTCCTCCCTCAATTCAAGTGTATTTATTAAAAACAACGAGAAAAGCACATGTCAAGTCCCCTAATGGTGGTTAATATGAGTCATTTAGAAATTATTGTTCACATAAGTCTCCACTAAGTGTTTCAAACCAAAGTCTTGGGAGGATGGTTCTTAGTGCTTATCACATAAGACACCTCTTGGATTTTGTTAATGAAGGCAACATCAACCACATGCACCAAAATTATGGGATTAAGGTTTGCATGATGACAAGAATGGGGAGCATCCATGGTGGAAAATTGAATATGAAAAAGTTACAGGTATGCATCTTTAAAAGATCAATCTAAAATGTGGGTATTTTCTTGTTTAAACGATGATTGATTCTAAGTTTTCAAGGAGGATTATGGTTGTGGCATATTTGATTTGGGCTTGGTTCCCAAGGCTCTTTTCTCAGGCCTTGCCTTCCAAAGTTTGAACTAATTTGAGTCCTCTAAGTTTTTGAAGATAGAAGTTGAATTGCCTCCAGTTCTATTACGTTTTAGTTTATATTTTTGGTGGTTTCTTTCTTTTGTTAATTTTTGTTGAGAACTTATAATATAAAAGGTTTGGCACAATGGGTAATTTGTTGGATGGTGTGAAGCTTGTATAGTCTCAAGGGTTATTTGTTTAATTTATGTTCTTACTTACTAGATTGGTTCTATCAATAATAAACATTTGGACCCTCTACTCTTCAGCCTCAACCCAATGAGTGAAATACACAATGTTGGTTTGTGTGAGGCTAAAATAATCATCCTCACTATTTCTGTTTGTTACATGTCAATTTGTCGACATGATACTTGATCAGTTTTTGCGTCTTTTTACCTTCCGTGAACATGTTTGAATGAAATCCCTTAGAAGTCAAACAACCCAAAATATCTTGAAGTAGATGAGAAATTTGGGGAAAATAACTGTCACACCTTGTTAAGTTTCACATGTGTTGATATTTCTAGATTTTCCTGCGCATTCGCTGGAAGTAACTTTGAGAACAACGAATATATGGGCTCTGTTTACCACTATAAACCCGCGTAGGTGAATATAAGAAAGTAAAAATAAAAAGTACATTCTAGAAACATAGTTCGTCGAATATTGCCCAACTGAAAGCTTCTAGGTGATGACTATTCGAACTATAACCCTCAAATGATGCATCTTAATCCCTTTTCTCATGGAAAGCTAATCCTCCAATTAAGGAGTCTCATCCTCCTCTTTTGGATCTGAAACTTCTTCCTCTTGGCCTATAAAATGACTAGAGGGATTGGGGAGGTAAGAACTCAGAGAAGATAAACTTATGTTGTTAGTTTGAGATTGTAAAGCTTGTCATCTAAGGAGGAGATTGCAGGCAGTTGGGAGGGAACTCACGACATCAAGGTGAGGGTTGTAAGGCTCCTCTTTATCTTTGATTAATACAAATGAACACTTTCTCCCATTGATTTGTCTTATTGGAGTGATGCATGGTTTATAATTGTTTATAATGTTTTTTAAGGAAAACTCAATTCAAAATTTCCTTGATCATTAGGCGAAGTTTTGTTTGGATTATTATATCGCATGTGTTTTTGTTCCTTTTATGGTTGATGTTTGCAGGTCTTATCAGGCATTGAGGAGCTGCATCAAATCACAAGAAGGGATCTTCATCGAGCATTTTGTGAAATAGATAAGAGGCTCATCCATTAGCCTTAATTCTTATAATTCAAACAAGTCCAACTTAGGGAAAGAGTTAGTTCAATTATCTTGCTTATTTCTAGTTTCCATCAAGGATCTAGGGAGATCGCTCTTGTCCACAAGAGGGATTTGTCTGGTGTAACAAATTGGCAACCATACTGGAGAATGTCATGTTCTCTTCCATCTCCTTGTTTTTGATTCTCGAATTTTTATTGAAAACTTTATCTGAGTCTTGATAAGTTAATGATCTTTTAGATTTTGTGATTTGTTTGGATAATTTTTTATTTTTTCTTTAAGTTTCTCTACCTGCGTACAATTTTTTTTCATACACAGAGCGCAGATCTATGCAACTTGTGCATTAAGAAACTTGCGCATACACACTGGATTATACTAGCTACATGCGCACACTCTAAGAATTTTTGGAAAAAATAGTTTTTCCTCTCATTAAAGTTTGAATTTTGTTTTTTTTTTAAGGTTTTATTACATTTGTCTATGACTCCAGTCAGTCTCTGCGTGTTTGATTGGGTGTTGTTAAGGAGTTTTCTTGAGATTTTTCCGTTTTCAAGGATTGAAAGGTATGGTTTCTCAAGAATAGTGTTTTGATGAGATGTGCTTATTGTGTTGCATTGAAAACAAGAGTCATTTTTATTCTAGTATTGAAGTTTAATCAAAATTACACTTTAAGTGTTTATTTCATAACATTCATTCAAGCATTTTCATTTTAAGGATTTCTTTGGGTGTTTTGAATTTGAATTTCTTTGGTCATTGCTCAAAGATTTGTCTCAATTTCTTAATAATTTTTGCACGTTTTTTCATGTTTTTGCTAAATTGTGTCCGAGTGTTAATCGCCTTTGAGTGTCATTATTTTTTCATCTTTGGAATTTCACCTAATTTCCTTTATTTACACTTGATTGGTTCTTTAGTTATATTAGTGAAGGGAAATAGTCTTGTTGTTCATTTGATGATTTGGAATCATCTTGTGTTTGTTTCGAATAATTCTCTTGCATAGATTACATTTGGATGGTTAGAATTCTCATTTCATGAACAAAATTTGTGCATACATTACATTTGCATGGTGTTCACAGAAATTTTTCATAGATTACATTTGCATAGTGTTCACAAGAATTGTGCATAGATTACATTTGCATAGTGTTCACAAGAATTGTGCATAGATTACATTTGCATAGTGTTCACAAGAATTGTGCATATATTACATTTGCATAGTTTTTAGCCAAATTGTGCATAGATTACATTGTGTGGTTTGTAACTTAGAGATTTAATTTGCATTGAAAAATTAGAATTAGTACATTTTGGAGTGAATGTTTTAAAGAATAACCTCTTTACTTACTCTAGCTAGAATTCATCGAAATGAAGAGAATACAAATTTTATATTTGATGAATTAGAGTTTTTAGTCAAGTCATAATATCATCAGTTTCACATCCATTTACCTTTGAGATGTTGAAGGAAATGTAACTAGGCTAGGTCTGTAATTTTGATATTTGTACAAGAAAAGATAAATTATCTTTGTATTATTTGTCAATGAGTTTCTTGCTCATTGAAAATAGGTCAAGCAAATTTTGAAGTGCTTCTAGAGAGTCAAAGTCAAAATGTAATTATGATAAGACCCTTTGAGGGAATGTTACATCATGTATGACATCATACCAGGACATGGGAACACCTCCAAGACAAGTCAAGTCCTCTACTAACATTAACGAAGTCTCCAAGCAACAAAGAATGAATAAAAATGAATTAAAAGGAAATCTGTCAAGTCGGCCTAAATGACAGTCATGTCGGCTTGAATAGGAGGGACAAACCTCTATTTATAGAGGTTGTACACTCCTCAAAAGGACAACACATTCACTCTGAAATCTACGAAGGAGTAAAGGTAGAGGGTCTCCAAAGGCATCAAGAAATAAGGACACACAATCGAAGTCAAGGAAATAGTTTTGAGGGCATCTACAACCACACGTGCGAAAATCAGGAAGGTCACCTGCAGTTATAATATCATCACACCATATCTCCTTATTTCGGGTTCCAACCAATCTTACAAGACAACTCTCTCTCAAGCGAAGGACTAAGGAAGAAGAACGAAAGTTTGAAGTCTGTTCTAGGGCTTATCACAGCCACATGTACGAATGAAGGAGGGCTTAATGCAGTCATTACAACAACACTATCACAACCACTTACATCTCATTGATTAAGGTTCAAACTAGGCCTACAAGGCCTCTCTCTCAAGCGTTGAAGAAGGGTATGCAAGGAAAGAAAGGAAGACAAATTTTGTGGGGAGAATCACTCACACATGCCCAGAATTGGGGTTGCATTGCTATTACCCTAAGTCTGCAACAGTTGTCGGAAGAAGTGTTGAAGGGAAGAAGACAAGGTGATATAAGAAGATGTAAAACTTTAAAGGACTTGACTTGTGCTTGGAGGATCCTAGTCAAGGGTCTAAGGTTTGGAAATTGTTCAAATAAGAAGCTTCAATAAGGGAAATCTTACAAAGGGTTTTTTTCCCAAGAGTGGAGAGGGTTTGTCCCTGACAGAGAGCCAAAATTGGTGTTCTTGTTATTTTTTTTTGGTAGCAGTTTGATGACACACACACATTAATAAGAAGAATATAAATTGTAAAAAGACATCACAAATTGTTATCAAGCAACAAAGAATATCTTTACACTACTTTTCCCTAGATTCTCTAACATGGTTTTAGAGCTAAGTGACACATCAAGGAAAGGGTAAATCAAGAACACTCTTCAAGAAGAAGCATCTAAAAAGTTGAAGCATCAAGCCTAGAAGTCTCAATCACATCAAGAACAAGAAGGGTCTACAATCCATCATTCATCAAGAAGGTCTACAAAGCTAGAAAAAGAGCCTTATATAAAGGCACCTACAAAGAAGAGCATATTGAAGCAGGACCTACATCAAGCTACAAGTCTTCAAGCAAACCTCATCACCAAGCAAGTCCACTTGGAGAAGGCAACTTGAAGAACATCAAGATCCAGGGAAGACAAGCCATCAAGCTTTCAAGGAAGAAGCAAATCCATTACATATCAAAATCTATCAAGTAAGTACATGTCCCCTTTTGAATATATTTCAATGTCTTTTTGCAAGGAAAGCAATAAATTGGTAGGTACCAATAACTTTCTTGCATGGAAGAAGAGGACTAATCTACTACTCAAGGAGAATGAACTCCTAGAGCATGTCAAATGGAATATCACTATCCCTACTAAGGAACAGACTCAAGCATTAGCCAAGTACAATAAGGATGAGACAAGAGCTCAAAGGATTTTGATAGAATCAGTCAAAGACTCTCTCATTCCCTATGTCTCCAAGTTTGAGACACCAAAATAGATTTATGATAAGCTAGTAGAGTTATTCTCGGTATCCACAACTAGAGAAGTAATATCTCTAAGGAATGAATTGTACAAGATGAAGATAACAAAGGAAGGAATAGCTCCCTACTTCATGAAAATATCTGAAATGAGAGATCAACTTCAAGAGCTTGGGGAAGTCATGTCTGACAGAGAGATGACAACTGTTGTACTCAATGCTCTACCTGAGGAGTGGGGAAACTTCACATCTAGCATATATGCCAAGAAGGAAGCAACCACTCTTAGTGAAATGTGGTCTCTATGCAGAACAGAGGAAACCAGACTTAAAGAAAAAGAAGATGTGGGATCAAAGTAGCAAGCATTTGCTACCATGGCCAAAACAAAGGGTAAATTTGGCAAGTTTGGTCCTCAAAGAACAAACAACAAAGACATGTCCAAAATCCAATGTTTTGGATGCCAAGAATATGAATACTACAAAAGGAATTGTCCTAAGCTTAAGGAGGACAACAATAACAAAAGGAAGAGGGAAGAAGCTCACATAACTCAAGAGATGAAAGAAGAAGGAAAAAAGCAAAAGAAGGAAGATCCTCCAGATCTATACTATGACTAGGTCAAACTCTTTACTTCTAGACTTCTTTCAAAGTTTTGAGTAGAATATAGGAGCATGTAGGAATAAATTAAATTGCATGGCTAGAAACATCCTCTAGAATCTAGCAGCATGATGTACATAGAGTTCTAGATACTCATGTAGATGTAGCATTTATGATAAGAACAAAAATGCATAAGTAGAAATATCTTCTAGAATATAGGAGCATGGCAGATATAGCTCAAGATATTCATGTAGAAGAAGCATACCTAGTATAGGACCTCATATATGATGAAAGAAAATTGATCATGATAAGAATCCTAGAAAAACTACATCATCAAAAAGAAAGGAAACATTTGTAAGGTAAGGATATTTAAGATCCTATGATATAATATTCAAAAGAAGGTTCATTGACCAAAGCAGATGTCTCATTGGGAATCCCATTCATGGGATTCAAGAAAGGATGATATGCAAGCAAGCTAAGATGAAGCAAGAAGGGACACACCAAAGGATGATCAAAGGAGAATCAAGAAGAGGTTTGTATGCATCAAAGTTTAAGTCATGTTATCATTTGTATATTATTGAGTCAGGGTATAGTTCTATAACATGATCAACCATGAAAGAATATCTTTCACCAAGAAAATGCTCGAAGGCATGTAACACAATGCGATGAAGATCAACAAAAGAATATGCTCACATAAGGAGCAGAAGATTGCTGACTAAAAAGCAAGAAGAAATGCTGACAAGTCCGGAAAGCAAGCAATGGAGGAATGCTCTCACAAGAAGCATTAGATGGTTGACCTATCTATTTGAGGAGAAGAAAATGAAGAAAGAGATCAAGCATGTGAAGAACACCATGATCACGAAGGATCACTATGTGCCAAAATGCCTTGATAAGATATCACCCAAAAGAAGGCAAGACAACTCTGATAAAAGAAGAAATGAACCTTGACACATTTGAAGGCCTTGGAGATACAAAAGGTGCAGATAATTGATTCTATTCTATAGAGATGTCCTGATGAAGAAGCCATCCAACAAAAGAAAAATCAATGTTGTAGCAATACCAGAATGAAGTCATAATGGGATACTAGGTCAAAGCATGTAACCTAGCAAGTACTATGAAGCATCCATGAGGAGAGTATTCTGAAGCATGGACAAGATGACAAAGGAGTAGCTAAGATGAAAAACCTAATAGTTACTTTCCACAAAGCAATGACATGGCAAACCAAGAAGGAAAGTGATCGATGGATGGTGCCCTACCAAGAATAAGTTCAATCGAAGACTTCATGACATTAAGAAAGGAAGAAGATCAAGGAGCTGAAGGACCCACGAAGAAGAACCTACTGATGAAGGAAAGAGTCCTTAGTTAAGAGGGAGATCTGACAGGTCCCTGATCAAGAGGGAGTTTTTGGATCACCTATGATTACAAAGGAGTGACAATTGTGTTTTCCATTTCATGGGTCATGCACTAGACCAAGACTAACAGCTCTAAGTCTAGATGAAGGCCATGAATGGAAATGTAGACACAAGATGGACACAACATTCTTGTCTTCACTTGGGAAGAAAGAATGGGAGGATTAGGTAATCATCTGACATCCAACATTCTTTGAGGATGTGTAGGGCATCCAAGACAAGAGTAGGCAAGAGGATCGATATTCTTTGAGGGTTGGGAACCCAAGATAAGAATAGTCCTAGAAGGTCATACTCGGAGAACACCCGAGTGGGTATGTACATTGAGAGACAATGATGAGGGTGTCTATAAATCATTGGTCTCACTAGCATTATAGCTCATGGTATCATAAAGAGATGGAGATTTTAGTCAAGGCCTTTCACTATGACAATGCTGATGAATATGATGCTATAACAGATGGATTGCAAATCCGATTTCTCTTATGTGAATTCTTCAAGATTGAAAATTTCCAAACACCTTGTGATATTGTATGAATACCTCCCTAGTTAAGAGGGATTGTTGAAGGAAATGTAACTAGGCTAGGCCTTCATACATGTAATTTTGATATTTGTACTTATTCAAGAAAAGAGAAATTATTTTTGTATTATTTGTCAATGAGCTCCTTGCTCATTGAAAATAGGTCAAGCACATTTTGAAGTGCTTCTAGAGAGTCAAAGTCAAAAATTAATTATGATAAGACCCTTTAAGGGCATGTTACATCATGTATGACATTATACAAGGTCATGGGAACACCTCCAAGACAAGTCAAATCCTCTACTAGCATTAATGAAGTCTCCAAGTAGCAAATAATGAATAAAAATAAATTAAAAGGAAATTTGTCAAGTCGGCCTAAATGATAGTCATGTCAGATTGAATAAGAGGGACGAACCTCTATTTATAGAGGTTGTCCACTTCTCAAAAGGACAACGCATTCACTTTGAAATATGCGAAGGAGTAAGGGAAGAAGGAGTAAAGGAAGAGGGTCTCCAAGGGCATCGAGAAAGAAGGACACACAACCGAAGTCAGGGAAACAGTTTTGAGGGCATCTACAGCCACACGTGCGAGAATCAGGAAGGCCACCCACAATTATAATAGAAGCACACCATTTCTCCTTGTTTCGGGTTTGAACCAAGCTTACAAGACAACTCTCTCTCTCAAGCGAAGGACTAAGGAAGAAGAATGAAAGTTTGAAGTAAGTTCTAGGGCTTATCACAGCCACACGTATGAATGAAGGAGGGCTTACTGCAGGCATTACAACAACACTATCACATCCAATTACATCTCATTGATTAAGGTTCAAACTATGCCTATAAGGCCTCTCTCTCATGTGTTGAAGTAGGGTATGCAAGGAAAGAAAGGAAGACAAATTTTGTGGGGAGAATTGCTCACATGTGCCAAGAATTAGGGCTGCATTTCTGCTGCCTTAAGTCTGCAACAATTTTCGGAAGAAGTGCTGAAGGGAAGAAGATAAGGTGCTACAAGAAGAAGTAAAACTTGAAAGGACTACTTGTGCTTGGAGGATCCTATTCAAGGGTTTAGGGTTTCGCAATTATTCAAATAAGAAGCTTCAATAAGATAAATATTATAAAGGGTTTTCCTCTCAAGAGTGGAGAGGGTTTGTCCCTTGCAGAGAGCCAAAGTTGATGTTCTTATTTTTTTTTTTGGTAGCAGTTTGATGACACACACACATTAATAAGAAGAAGATAAATTATAAAAATACATCACAAATTGTTATCAAGCAACAAAGAATCTCTTTACACTACTTTGCCTAGATTCTCTAACATGAGTAAATAACAACTTAATAACACAACGTTAATAAAATTCATCTATATTTTTTTATTATTTTTATGGCTCTTTCCACCTACAGTAGATTAGGTTGTAGGGATTTGGAATAGGGAAGCAAGTAAACTTTCCAAAGCTAAAAACAAACATATAATATTGAGTTAGGGAGAGAAATCCAATTATTTTAGTTTTGCTCTGGGAAGCTCTTCTTGTACATGAGTTAAGCACGAGATCATGTCATATTTGGTGAATTGATCGTACCCACTTCATTAGCTATGATAGAGTGATTTACACGTATTACAACAATATCGAAAGGTACTTGGGGTCACTTGAAAGTAAACCTCCAATTGATCATGTGGAGGAGCTTTCAAGGGGATTGAGATTGTTACTCTTCCCTTGCGTGTACATCCGATCTACGACTGTCCCCCCAGTAAAATTGTTGTATTTGGTAAACTTAATGACCATAATCCTTGGGCTCTACCTAAGGTGACAGCAGAGGGAAGGTCCCGTTGTACTTGGAACATACATTGACTAGACTCACTTGGACTTTTTGGAGGGTAATCTTTGCTCTTTATAGAAAAGTTACTTGCACCAGAGTGTTTCATTAAGTAGGTTGTCAGGGTAACTAGTTCCAAATTCTCATATCTATAAAAAAATTCACTTTGATCTCTGCGACGTTGGATTTCATCGCCAACTAGTAAATATTGATATCTGCGAAAGGTGAGTTTGTATGGTTTGAATTCCTAGATTTTTAGCGTGTGTTACCTTGTTTGTTTTTACTTTTTACAAGACCTTAGGTGTGGATTGTGAATATTATTTAAATTTAATAATAAAAACTTATTTGGATTGAATCTAATGGCTACCCATCCAGAAGTTACCGACCAAGGAAACCCCATTAACGAGAATCCTAGTCCTTTACCCAATCTCAGAAATGTCGGTCCTCCGTATATGGCTACATTGTCACTTCCCAGATTCACAATAGGGTTACCTGTATGGTTGCTCTCAACTTATTTAATTCCAAATACTCTAATTGTACCAGCTCAACTGAGTTCGCCATCTCAACATCACCAACTACTATTGACCCTTTATCTTCTTCATCCAACATGTCCTCCTCCCTTTCTTCTTCTTTGCTTGGTAAAAGCCTTGATGCTAGTAACCAAGTGACTAAGAAGAAGAATAAAGGGAAGAAGAAGAAGAAGGAATATAAGAAAGTAGTCAACCAACCAACCATGGTTGTAAGTATGGGTAATATTGAGGGAACTTATATAATGCATTGTAAGCCCAAATACCCTTGCAAACTTTGTAAGGGTGACCACTTCCTTATCAATTGTCCTGGTATTCCTAACGTTTTGGAAGTATGGTCAAATAATTATCATCAACTTACGGTTGATCCATCAATACATGATTCTCAGATTACGAGAAAAAAGCTTAAAGTTAGGTTTCCTGTAGGTTATGTAAAGGGACTCATCATAGTCACCTTTTCCTTCACATTGATGAAGCCTAAAAATTGTTGCAAAACTTACTGTTTCATAGCAATAAATTCGAACTAATTACTATAAAATTTCTCCCCATCTACCATGAGTCGATGAAGTGATTGATCTAAATCCAAGTACAGTCAATACCACTCTTCCATTGTGGGGTGAAACATCTATCACTCAGGTTGATGGAATATTTGTTGATCAATTGGTTGAATTGATTCCATCTTCGGTTGATACCACTCTCCCTTTAGAGAATGAACTTCATATTGCTCATGTTCTTCATGTTACCTCAAATTCTTTTACACATGGGGGCATTTCATTTGTTTCTTTTAAACCCCAAGCAAGTAATGAGGCTATTTATTTTGATTGGAGTAGATTGAAAAAACCTCGTATTCCTTCTTACACCCCTTTCCAAATCATTGTGAAGGCTTATGAAAAGAATGTGCTTTCACACAAATGTAGAGGAAGGTGATTCTGTCAATATTTTATCCTCAACTACTTGGCAAGATTTGGGCTCCCCTGAGCTTGTGCCTATTACTCAAAATTTGTTATCTTTTAACAAAACCGTTAGTGAACCTTTAGGGATCCTTCCTAAGTTACCTATTACCTTGGAAGGTAAAACTGTCTGTATTGATCTTATGGTAGTCCAAGGTCCCTTAGATTTCAATTTTATCCTTGGGCAAGACTATGTCTATGCCATGAAAGTTGTCATATCGACACTCTTTCACATGATGTCCTTCCCTCACAAATGAAAACATTGTGACGATTGATCAAATTTCATACGTTGATCTTGCTTTGACTACCAATAATTTGACACGCCTAAATGTTCCTTATATGAAAGTGGTACCTAACCCGCCATGGGTTAATTATGTGGCAACATGTCCCATGTTTTTAGTTACCGATGCAATCGTGCCTCTCATTGTCTGCTTGACTTCTTTTGACGTAGATTTGGTAACTGACATGGTCAAAACATCAATGGGGGAATTTGAATACGATTTTCTTATCCCTATTAATCCCCTTGACATGTGTTCCTTCCAGAGGACTATTCTTCCATCTGATGAAGACCTTTTGGAAGCCATGATCAAGGGGTGTCCCTTGTCATTTGTTTCTTCCATATGGAAGCCATGAACAAGTTCCATGAGGATAGTTCTTTTACTGTGTCAACCTCGTTAAAAAATGAAACAACTCTTTATGAGGATGGTTCTTTTACTGTGTAAAACTAGTTAAAAAATGAAACAAGATCCATGAGGATGGTTCTTTTACTGTGTCAACCTCATTAAAAAATGAAATAGGGTCTCATGAAGATAATTCTTTTACTGTGTCAACCTCGTTAAAAAATGAAACAGATCCTTATGAGGATGGTTATTTTACTGTGTCAACCTCATTAAAAAATGAAACTTGGTCTCATGAGGATGGTTCTTTTCTTATGTAAACCTCGTTAAAAAATGAAATAGGTCTCTTGAGGATAGTTTTTTTTTATATTGTATCAACCTCATTAAAAAATGAAATAGGTCATGTGAGCATAGTTATTTTCCTATGTCAAGCTTGTTAAAAAATGAAACAAATCCTCCCCTATTTGAGTTGAGTCTTTAACTAGATCTCATAAATTTTAATTCGAGTCTTTCTAATCTCGTAAACAAGCCTTCATTTCATCCTCCTATTAGTAACTAGTAGTCTACTCAGGTGAATGAAACGAAGTCTGGGGGGCATGTCCCCTTGCAGTGATTATGCTGGGGGCATGAAAACTTATCCCAAGCACAATTTTTTTGTTTTATTTCAAGCTTGTGTAAAAATGAAACTAGTCTCAAGCAAAACTTTCCTATGTTTCAAGCTTGTGTAAAAACGAAACCTATCTCGAGTCCATTTCAGTTATTATTTTCAAGACTCGTTAAAACTTATGAAAATATCAAGCTTCTTTTGCTATATTTTCATGCTCGTAAAACGTACATGAAAATGTCAATTTCTTTCCATCTATTCCTACTCATTAATTAAATTGAAAGTCAGTAAGATGAGTATATTTTTATCACTTTTTCGAACTCGTTAAAACTTACGAAAAAGAGAAACCATGGAGTCCTCTTTTAAGCCCTTTTTTAGACTCTTAAAACATGAAAATATCGTCGAGTACTTGATTGTTCGAACTCGTAAAAGTAAATGAACAATTGTCCACTTAGTATAAGTTTACCCCTTTTATGGACTGAGCCAAGACTATTTACAAAACAGGTATACGTTGATCAAACATGGTCAATAGAGTTCTCTCTTGTATTATTTTATCCTTTTTCGGACCCGAGGGACTAAAACTTAAGAAAAAGAACTTGATGGAGTTTACTTATGTTTTTCTTTTGACTCTCTGAAATTGAAAAATATCGAGCTTTACTTTCTCCAAGCTCATTAAAATTTTACAATAAAAGAGATGAATGAGTTTCCTTTTTGTGTCTTTTTCAAACCCTTAGAAGAAAATTACATCGAGTTACTCCTTTACTGGACTCGTAAAAATTAAACAGTACAGGACCCATTAAGCATAACGAGACCAAACCATTCCTTCTTAGGGTTCGTTAAAAATACTTCAATGGACTCATCCGAAGGATGAGTTTATAGTCCAAGGATATAATATCCTCCTCAAGCTTGTAAAAAATAAGGAGGTACTTTCCAGTAATGGTGGGGAAAAATTGGAAAAATGTGTCCATTTTACATTATCATTTTGCTCTTGAACATGACACTCCGTCACACTCATGACCGGGTTTGGAAATCCATTTGTCTTACAATTTATCAAACTCATTTGAAATTATTCATGGTTTTGGTATTATTGTTAAGTCAAATGCTACCAAGTCAATTGTCCTGTCATTATGTGTTCAAGAGAAGTTCAACCTCAGTTCAAAATCCCTTTGCAAATTCTAGCCTTCAATTGCGTCGAAAATCCTCGAGTCAGTCCTTGCAAACTATTTTTAAAACTTGACATTGTGTTTCGTGTAGTGGGCTTTCCTATGACGGGTCGCTTCCTATCGACTTCAGCTCATTATATAGGAAGTTGATCTAGAAATCTTCAGTACCTTGAGACCTGCATGCCTTAATGGAAATTTTCTCACCTTTGACGACGTGTTCTTATCTTGGTCCGCGATCGAACGATTCTAAGAGTGTTCGACTTCAGATCACTTATTCACACTTTATAAATTGTACTGTAAGTACCTTGGGAACCATTGTCATTATTGGTGGTTTTTCTCACACTTGTTAACAGTTCATATCATTGATCAGTAATCAAGTGGTTTCTTCCATGTTTGACTTCGAAACATTCATTCACGCGGTTAGATCTGTAATGTGGATCAAGAGATGGAGATCAAGACCCTGGATCTAGTTTCATCAATCCATGTTGCCAGGAGATTTTATATTCATGATTATCTAGACCCATTTATTACAAATGGCTGCACCCATGATGTGTCTAATATCTATATGATTTTGGTTTTTCCATGCTTGTTCATTGAGTTCGCTTTACTCTAAGTATGGGAATGCCTACCTCAATGATGATTTTTGATACATATTTGCATTGTAATCCTTGAATGTTCCCTACAGGTTTCTGACCATTGCCTCTGATCCGATCCTTGGAATGATAAAGTGCTTCAATCTTTTAAACTTTTTTTACAGACTTCACACTTTAGGGGGCAATCTGTTACATGTCAATTTGTCACCATGACACTTGATCAGTTTATGGGTCTTTTTACCATCCGTGAACATGTTTGAATGAACTCCCTTAGAAGTCAAACAACCCAAAATATCTTGAAGTAGATGAGAAATTTGGGGGAAATAACTGTCACACCTTGTTAAGTTGCACCTGCACTGATATTTCTAGATTTTCTTACGCATTTTCTGGAAGTAACTCTAAGAACAGCGTAGGGTTGTGCTCTGTCTGCCACTATAAACCCGTGCAGGTGAATTCAAGAAAGTAAAAACAAAAAGTACATTTTAGAAACATATTTGGTCGAATATTGCCCAACTGAAAGCTTCCAGGTGATGACTATTCAAACTATAACCCTCAGATGAGGCATCTTAATCCCTTTTCTCATGGAAACCTAATTCTCCAATTAAGGAGTCTCATCCTCCTCTTTTGGATCTGAAACTTCTTCCTCTTGGCCTATAAAATGACTAGAGGGATTGAGGAAGTAAGAACCTAGAGAAGATAAACTTATGTTGTTAGTTTGAGATTGGAAATATATTCATCTAAGGAGGAGATTGAAGGCATTTGGGAGGGACCTCATGGCATCAAAGCGAAGGTTGTAAGGCTCCTCTTTATCTTTGATTAATACAAATGAACACTTTCTTCCATTGATTTTTCTTATTGGAGCGATGGATGGTTTATAATTTTTTATAATGTTTATTAAGGCAAATTCAATTCCTAATTTCTTTGATCATTAGGCAAATTTTGTTTGGATTATTATATCGCATGTGCTTTTGATCCTTTTATGGTCGATGTTTGCAAGTATTATCAAGCATTGAGGAGCAACATCAAATCACAACAAGGGATCTTCATCAATCCTTTTGTGAAATAGGTAAGAGGCTCATCCATTAGGGAGATCGCTCTTGTCCGCAAGAGGGATTTGTATGCTGTAACACCATTGGCAAGAGTACAAGTATTTGATTATAAAACATGAATAATATTGATGATATAGAGGTCAAACAGATTTTAAGGATGCACAATGAGCTCATTCACCCAAATAAGATATCATTGTTTCCATTTACAACAAAAATGCACAAAAAGGAGTAGAAACTAGTATCAAAGCATTTCATTTTCATGGACATTTTTGCACATCAATGAAAGTATTGAAATACCTTGGAAACTAAATGTAGCATGTTGTGAAACCTAGAACTAAATATTCACAAAGCTTTCCTTTCATTTTCCTCCAATAGTAAATATCTAGTACACTCTTTACACATTGAATTGAAAGGGGAAGACACAATTCACCAATGAAAGAAGGCAATGAATATAGAGAAATAACACTCACCTCCCTTGAATGATGGTTAGGATGAAGCTAATAGCTTGCATGTATTTCTTTACAACTTGTCACAATAGTTTTTCAAACATTTCCTATAAAATGGCAACGTTTAAATAAGTGAAAGTGCTTTTTGTAATATATTACACTATATGTTCTATGTAATTTGAAGATAGTTTAGCTCTATGTCTAAAAGAATATCAGTAGAACTATGTACTCTTCTATTAGCATTTAGCTACATATATTAAATAAATTTACATTTCCTTGTTCCAATTAGAGAGAGAGGGGGAGAGAGAGTGATATTGCCACAAAAATGCTTGTAACTATAAATATATCTACTCCTAGTGTTAACTAACAATTGTTGAGAAATCTAGGGGCAACAAATTAGGTGATTTCTCTCACTTTGATAAATTCTTGTGATGTATTTTAGTTAACTTGATTAACTTCTTATTTCACTTTATTATTAATAATGTTCTTGATCATTAAACAACTATCAAACAATGAAGAACAATGAGACAAGAGGATACAAGATATAAGCGATCATTCAGGGCCAAAACCTCTCATGTTGAGAGGAAAACACACAATAACTCTTCTCTTCTTATAGAAATTCAAACGACGAATTCCAAGGCATATGACCCTTGACCAAGACTCCTCCAAGACCAAGTCAAAATTATCCTTTTGTTGCCAAGTCAAACCAAGTAGACCTTGCCTTGTAGCTACTGCAATTTCTTGTTCGACCTAAACTTTAGACTTGCAACTGACTGCAATTTTCAGCCATAATTTTCATCCCTTGCTGTAGAAACCCTTGGTGGCACAAGTGAGAGAGTTATGGTGACTTTTTCTTCTTTTCTTCTTCGCTAGGGCATCCTTCTCTTCCTTGATTATCTGACTTGCAAAGTTGAATTGTTGTTACACAAAATTCATTTTCTTCTGCAACTCATCCTTATTAAAACAATGTAATGCCCTAGATCTAGCACGTGTGAGGAGATGTAGCCCAAAACAAATCAAAAATTTCATTTTTCTTGTGATTGTTTTTCCTTATTTTTCTCACTCTTCTTTAGGTCTCCTTCTTACCTTGATCGAAATTCTTGTGAGCTTCTTGGATGATGCTTTGAAATGAGGCCAAATGCTCCTATATATAGGCATCCTTGAGTTCCCTAATAGGCCAACTTGTCCCTCTAGGTAGGCTAACTTTCTCCTTTTGAAGGCCGACTTGTTGCTTGCACTTTGACAAGGTATTGGAGGGTCTTTGACTCTATTTTTGACTCAAATAATTTTTCTTTACAATATGTAACATGTCCAAAAGTGTCTTCCATGTTAAAATAAGAAACTGCGGTCAAATTCCACTTTGGATAACTCATTTGATGGATATAATGATTTCATTGAATTCATCTTTTCGAGAGGACCAAAATCGACTTAAATATCACTCAAATCAGATAAGGGAAAGTGTACTTATGAAGAAAATCCCACATGTGCATGTTTGATAAGGTCGACCCTAAAGAAAGTTGGATACCCTTGGAAGGCTATAAATACAAGTGACCTAAACCTCATTTGGATATCATCATGAGACATTATTCTATTCTATTTCTTGGTTTTTGTCTCACACGGGTCTGAGGCACGTCCATAGAGGAATGGGTTCTCTCAAACACGAAATTTCAGGGACCGAAGCTCACATCTATGTTTAAGGGTTTTGGGCCTCAGTCGCAGGCATGACACAGGAAAAATGTGACCACAGTCACTCACTAGCCAACTCATCTATGTGACTGAAGCATCTATATTGCACACACAACTCGTCCTCCGTGCGATTGGCATCTAGGGTTTCTGAGTCTCAGTTGCAGACTGCACTCGTTGGCTTATAGGCTCCAGGGAGCAATTGTAACCTTCCTAGTCGCATGCATGACTCCTCCGTGCGACCAAGACCTAAATGATGGAATTTCTGTTGTCTGAATATTTCACTCAGGGACCGCAATGTTCAACAGTTGACAGTAGACATGGGAAATTCATTACATGCTTCAGAATCAAATTTTTGAGTATAAGCATTGTTGGGTTCATTTCATGAATATTGTGTAGTTGTTTTAGCTAGATAGATGTATTATGAAGATATGGGTCATTGTACTCTCTTTTGCTGAATCATTCAATGAAAATTTAATAAGAATAATAATTGGAAATAATTTTCCCCATAGTGGGTTTTTCCCTAGTCTCCGACCAATCCTAGTGTCTCTATGTGTGAATGCTTTTCTTCTATTGTTCTTTTGTGTTATGATGCATTAATGATGATGATGTTGTTCTTTCTACATAGTTGTATATGATGATGTAAATCTGAATAATGCAATGATGTTATGGGGTGAATTTAATGTGTAAATGAAGAAATGAAATTATCAAAGCAAATAACGACATAGCCCTAAGAAAAATTAACATGGTATCATACCTGGGCTGAAGAAAAGGCATGGATATCACCCATATGGTGACACCATTGATGGATGCAAGAGAGGATGGTGGAGACCTAAAATAATTCTAGGGTTTGAAGATAACCATAGGCAATCTCTGTATTAGGGTTTGATGGATATTATGAGGCTAGGATTTGAGAGAAACCCTAGCATGGTCAAAGTGAAGATGATCTAGCACTTGTGACAGAATTGATGAAGCCCTAGATGGGATAGTTTCTATTAGGCCCGGTTGCTGATGAATTTGATGAATATATATTGAAGTCAACAAATGGACAATGGTAAGGGATGACTCTTGAAGGCTGGTTCAAGTGGGAGATGATCACCTCATTGAATATAAGTATTTTTCGATTTATAATGCTCCTTTATGTCCTTAATTTTGTTTAGACTTATTGATATGATTATTGTTTTGATTATTACTTATGCTTCCTACATGTATACTTGAGTATTTGGATGCTTCTAACCTCTTGATGAGTTGTGATAAGTGGATCCTTCTTGAGGATCATCTGAGATGCAGGAAAGACAGTTAGTGCAGGAAGAGACGAGCTAGCATTGGAAAAAGTAAAGAGGCACCTAATGAAAAGGTGACAAAGTGTGACAAGCTAAGAATGTGCACAAGTATCTAAGACCGACAAGGTATGTATGGTGTTATGTTTCAGCTACACTATTGATGACAAGGTAAGCCCTAAGGTATGATGATAATGTCTCCTTCAAAAATGGTTCATTCATTTGAAAGTGATTTTGATTCATGGTTCTTATAATGAAATGGTGCACTTGGTAGTAAATAAGTATATTACCTTTTAGAGATGATGAACTTCTTGATTCTACGAAACTACTCAATATCTATCTTTTATATAGTGGTATACTTGATGTTTGGATAACATCTATCATTTTGAATATTATGATCCCATAAAGAAGGCTAGCACCTTGATTCTAGTAGATGGTAATTTGATACTATTGATATTGTTTGTGAAAAACATGGTAGCCATGATGATAAAAGTATAAAAATGAGATTCATATTCAGGATTTTTTATTGACCATGGTTGTGTTTTGATGTGTTTAATAACTATGGCATATGGTAAAACTGAATTCCCTGACTTGATTGAGTTATGTGACAAAGAAATAATGTTGTGATCATGATTCTTGAAGTATACTCCTATTAGCTATTTGACACTAACCCTTAATGAAAGATTGATGTCATGATGTAATGGTGAATTAGATGATGCTAACTATATGATATAGTCTGGCTTTATGATCTAACAACTCTGTTGATGCACGACAATATTATAGACAAATTTATGACTTGAATGAAAATGACTGAAGTGGATTCCTGTTGTGGGGAAAAGTATCCGATGCGGATGACCCTATCCCTACTCTAAAGGTGACAGTCTTTAGCAACAACTGAAAGTTTTTGATGATTTCTTTATGAAAGTACAGAGAGAATGAAGAAAGATTAACCAACCTGGTGTCTTTCGCTTAGTCGATCCTTGTCCTCTCTCTTTGTCTCTTGAGCTACACACAGATCCTGCACAAATACTACAAGATACATGTACTCATAACTGAAGCATGGATTAGGATGAATCAAATATACATGTAAATACAATACATCAATGCAATACAAGTATATAGGAGAACATGCAAAACTTTATTGATAGAAGTAACAGGGTTCTGAGAAGGTTACAACCAATGATGGCTCCAATCCAGCAGCACCTCCCCAGCAGCAAGAACTCTCCTCTTCACCTCTAGTAAAACAATCACCCAATAGCTCTAACTGTAAACCAACAGCACCTCCTTGCTTTACACAAAATTCCAGCCTCCTTAGACCTCATAGAAGAGCTCTATATATAGGATAGAAGAAGAAAGGATGAGTCAGCTTGAGACTGACATGAAGCTGCTTGTGTCCTCTCCCTCTTCAGTTAATCTTCAGTTCTTGAGTCCACTTGGAGATCCTTGCTTACACATGGTGATCAAGTACCTCTTACTCATCACAAGGCGAATCTCATGAACCAAGTGTCAGTTTGGAAGCTTCCTGGGCAGTTGACACCTTGCAGAATGACTGTGCCACTTGGCCAATCTCGCCCAGCGCAGGTAGCCTTCATTAGATTTGACTTCCAGCGCAGGTACAAGGAGCAGTTGCATTCCAGCGCAGATGCTCAGTGGAGCAGCTGACATGATCCAAAATTAGCCTGTTTTGAAGTGTTTTCAGGTGGAGAACTGATTGGAAGTGCTGTTGTTTGATGACCTTGTTCTTTTAGGGGTAAGAACAACATGTTTAGGGACTGAGGATCCCTGTAATTATTGACATTTCATGCTCCATGCTGCGAGGCACAAAAATGTCTATAACAATTCCCATTCAGAGGGATATTCTCTCAATAAGATCCCTTACTCCTATTATCATTTTCATTATATGTATATTATTTACCAATGAAGTATGATTTATGGGAACAAATAGATAAATATATGATATTGTTAACCTGTGACAAAGTTCTGACCTGAGAAGAGAGAGTTTTCCCTTAATTTAAGCCTAAGTTGCATGAATGTAAGTTCAAGTGTGTGACTGTAGCCTCCCAACCGCTTGTATGAAGGTCTATGGGTGTGACTATGCATATAGGACACAAGAATGAAGATTTGTGCATAAAATGAGAAGTACACTTGAAGGATGTCATTCCTACAGACATGGAGCAGATAATAGAAAGTTCTATGAGTAAGGAAGTCTGAATGTTTGACTTACTATAATGTGAATATGTTGACAAAGCTTGTGTTTGCAGGTGACCAGGATATGCATATCAATATGTCATTATGGTTTAACAATTGAGGCTTGTGTATGACGGCATTTCATAACAATTGCAAGGATTTGCATAGATTTGGTTGATTGATATAGATAAGCAGCATTTGGAGTTCTAACATGATGCTTGATAACGTTTTAAAAGTTTTACTTGATGAAGTTTGGATTATTATTTCTTGGTAGATGGAAACTTCTTGGCATGATAAACTCATAATTTGATATTTGGATGTGAGCTCTCCCTGTCATTTGGTCCAAAGAATTTGTTACAATGATATTGATGATTTTGATATTAGGTTTGATTTGGAATCTAAACTTTGATAAGCTGACTTAGTTGATTTGATTGCACAATATTGACTTATATTGTAACGCTGAGCATATTGGTTTGGTAAAGTGTTATGTTTGCATAAATAATTGTATGAAGCAAGCTCCTCGAGCCAGGTATTTTCACATTGAAAATTACATGGTAAATCCAAGAAGATATGTCGATCCAAACCTCTACTTCAAAAGGGGTCCAAGGTATGTCTTTGATTTTGGTTTTTATATAATATACTATTGATCTAGTCTTGATAGGTAATGAGCTTATGATGATCAAAGTAAGAGGGAGATGGATTCTAAAGCTCGAAATAATGAATCATGGCATGATGAATCAATTTCTGAAGTTTGGAAAATAAAATCTATATTGTGATGCTATTGAAGAGTTTTTGAAAAGTGGAAATGAAAATCCTTAGACACTTTGATTGAATTTCAAGAAGTTGTGAAGATATATTGTTGAACTTGACTTGAACCCTGATAGTTGATTGAAGAATTGATGTTCTGTTTGAACACCCACCCGCATATGTTGAGCATAGAACCTAAGTGAATTCATGATTGAGGCACTTCATACGCATTGAGTTTCTGCTGAGCACCCTTCGAGATATTTGCATGGAATGAAAAATTTCTAATCTAAGATATTATTCCTCTGATAAGTGACTGTATGGATGTACTGATGACGATTGGGATCATTATTGTTGAGCACATTCAGATGCTACCTTAGTATGAGATTTGCCATGATGTTTGGATGAGAAGTTTGTAGCTTTAAGTACGACTAAGGTTGAGTACAGTGTGGTTAACATGACCAATTGTGAGGTTAGATAAATAGGATCCTTAGAAATTTGTCTGGGCAAGCTCTTAATATGACATGGACACATTTCGATGACAAAGAGTGGGGACCAATTGACAGAGAATCCTGCATTATAGCCAGGACTGAGATACCTTCACATATTGAGACAATATTGTTGTACAAGACAAATTTAGGCTTGTGATTGACACCTCCTTGAGAGGGACGATGACTATGGTATCCTTTTTATGATATGTATATTTTATTCTAATATGATATTTGATTCAATGTCCTGCATGAACATGCGACAACTTCTATTGAAACGTGATGATTAACAAATATCAACACAATGATATGTTGCTAATATACAAAGAGCATCGTTGATCGAGAACACTGAGACAACTATTCCTCCCTGTCTGAGCTCCCAGGGTGTGGAATTGAGATGGAGGGCTCATGGGGTTGAGGGATCTTTAGACAATAGGGTCATAGATGTTGCTCCCCTATCTTTTACCCATAGGGTTGGAGATGTTTCTCCCCTATCTGTTACCCATAGGATTGGATATGTTTCTCGCCTATCTTGGTCTTTGTAGAGTATACCCCAGTTAGCATCATACCCATAAGCTCAGCTTGTTGGGATTACTGCTCCCCGTCTGGCCAATGGGCTAAGAGTGTACTTGGGGTTGTACAACACAAGTTGATTATGATGCAAGTGTTCTACCACATGACTATTGAGGGTCATTGTTTGGAATATCATTAGACAATAGGATGGGTCGAGTAGTAGCTCCCCCATATCACCTATTACTCGATATGGGATTGTAAATGTTTAGCTCCCCCATGAGATTCTGGGTTGAGATATGCTCATGGAAGTGGTTCCAAGTTGAGATGTGCTCCCTAATGATATTCTTTCTGATGATGATGTGGGTCATAGATTTAACTTCCTGCTAATGTTTCTCGTGCGGTAGCATTGGGCTCCCTGCTAAAAAAGATTATAGGTGGTTGCAGTGGCTCCCCAATGGATAGAGGGTGGTAGATTGAGCTCCCCTTTGATGTCAAATTCTTCTTGTTTTAGATTCGAGAATTTTTAGCATATGAGCAAAGACAATCAAGAGATAAGCAATAATAACCAAGAGATGAATCGAGATGAACAATGATGATGAGATACTTGTTATTGGATATGATTTGATGATAAGATACATGTGATATGATGCAGGTGGAATTATCCCTAGTTGAGAGGAAGTGTTAAAATATGAAACTACAGTCAAATTCCACTTTGGACAACTCATTTGATGGAGATAATGATTGCATTGAATTCCTCTTTTCAAGAGGACCAAAATCAACCTAAATATCACTCAAATCGAATAAGGGAACCTGTACTTATGAAGAAAAACCGACATGTACATATTTGATAAGGTCGTCTCTAAAGCAAATTGGACACCCTTGGATGACTATAAATACAAGTGACATCAACATCATTTGGATATCATCACGAGATATTCTTTTATTCTCTTTCTTGGGTTTTGGCTCACACAGTTCTGAAGCACGTACACGGAGGAATGGGTTTGCTCAAAGATGAAATTATAGTGTCATAAGCTCGCATCTTTGTTTTAGGGTTTTGGGCCTCAGTCACACGCATGACACAGGAAGAAATCAACCACAGCTGTTCGCTAGTCGGATCATCCTTGCAACCTAATCATCTCAGTTGCAAGCACAAATTGTCCTTCGTGTGACTAACATCTAGGATTTTTGAGTCTTAGTTTCATATTGGAGTCACTGGCTTATAGGCTCCAAGGAGCGACTGGAACCATCCCAGTCACACACATGACTCCTCCTTTGTGTGACCGAGACCTAAATGATGAAATTTCAATTGTCTGAAGAATTCTCTCAGTGACCGCAGTGTTCGGCAATTGACCGCAAATAGGGGCAGTTCATTATAGGCTTCAAAATGAGAGTTTTGAGTATAAGCGTTGTTGAGTTCATTTGATGAATATTATGTAGTTGTTTTAGCTAGATAGTTGTATGGATGAAGATATGGATCATTGTACTCACTTTTTCTGAATCATTTGATAATAATCTAATAAGAATAAGAATTTTAAAGAGTTTTCCCCATAGTGGGTTTTGTCCTGGTCTTTGACCAATCCTGAGGTCTCTATGTGTGAATGTTTTTCTTCTATCATTCCTTTATGTTCCGCTGCATTGATGATGATGATGTTTTTCTTTCTACATAGTTGCATATGCTTATGTAAATCTGAATAATGTAATGATGTTATGGGGTGAATTTAATGTGTAAATGAATAAATGCAATTATCAAAGCAAAGAGAAATATAGCCCTAAGAAAACTTAACATGGTATCAGATCTAGGCTGAAGAAAATTCATGGAGATCGCCCCTATGGTGACACCATTGATGGGTGCAAGAGAGGATGGTGGAGACCTAAAATAATTCTAGGGTTGAAGATAACTGTAGGCAATCTTTGTATTAGGGTTTGATGGATATTATGAGGTTAGGGTTTGAGAGAAACCTTAGCATGGTCAAAGTGAAGATGCTCTATCACTTGTGACAAATTTGATGAAGCCCTAGATGGGATAGTTTCTATTATACATGGTAGATTGAGCTCCCATACGATGTTAAATTCTTCTTCTTTTAGATTCAAGAATGTTTAGCATATGAAAAAAGACAATCAAGAGATAAGCATGAATAAGCAAGAGATGAATCGAGATGAACATTGATGATACGTGATGATGAGATACTTGTGATTGGATATGATTTGATGATTGGATACACGTGACATGATGCAAGTGGAATTCTCCCTAGTTGAGAGGGAGTGTTAAAATATGAAACTACGGTCAAACTTCACTTTGAAAAACTCATTTTATGGAGATAACGATTAAATTGAATTCCTCTTTTCTAGAGGACCAAAAATGAAATAAAGATCACTCAAATCGAATAAGGGAAAGTGTACTTATGAAGAAAAGCCCACATGTGCATATTTGATAAGGTCGGCCTTAAAGAAAATTGGACACCCTTGGATGACTATAAATACAAGTGACCTCAACATGATTTGTATATCATCATGAGACATTATTTTATTCTCTTTCTTGGTTTTTGGTTCACACAGGTCTGAAGCACGTCCGCAAAGGAATGGGTTCGCTCAAAGATGAAATTGTAGGGTCTAAAGCTTGCATCTTTGTTCTAGGGTTTTGGGACTCAGTCGCAGGCATGACATAGGAAGGAATCAACCACAATCACTCGCTATCTAACTCATCCTTGCAACCGAATCATCTCAGTCACATGCATAACTCATCCTTTGTGCGAGTGACATCTAGGGTTTCTAAGTCTTAGTTGCAAATTGCAGTCGCTGGCTTATAGGCTCTAGGGAGTGACTAGAACCTTCCTCCGTGCGACCGAGACCTAATTGATAATATTTCAGTTGTCCAAAGATTTGGCTCAGTGACCTTAATGTTTGAAAGTTGATCGCAGACATGGGCAGTTCATTACATGATTCAGAATGAGAGTTTTGATAATAAGCATTGTTGAGTTCATTACATGAATATTGTGTAGTTGTTTTAGCTGGATAGTTGTATGGATGAAGATATGGATCATTATAATCTCTTTTTTTGAATCATTCGATTACAATCTAATAAGTATAATAATTTGAAAGAGTCTTCCCCATAGTGGGTTTCTCCCTGGTCTCCGACCAATCCTAGTGTCTCTATGTGTGAATACCTTTCTTCTATTGTTCCTTTATGTTCCGCTGCATTGATGATGATGATGATGTTATTTCTACATAGTTTCATATGTTGATGTGAATATGAATAATGTAATTATTTTATGAGGTGAATTTAATATGTAAATGAAGAAATACAATTATCAAAGTGAAGAACAATATATCTCTAAGAAAAATTAACATGGTATCATATATGAGCTGAAGAAAAGTCTTGGAGATCACCCCTATGATGACACTATTGATGGATGCAAGAGAGGATGGTGGAGACCTGAAATAATTCTAGGGTTTGAAGATAACCGTAGGCAAACTGTGTATTAGGGTTTGATGAATATTATGAGGTTAGGGTTTGAGAGAAACCCTAGCATGGTCAAAGGGAATATGCTCTAGCACTTGAGACATATTTGATGAAACCCTAGATGGGATAGTTTCTATTAGGCCTCGTTGTTGATAAATTTGATGAATATATATTTAAGGAAACAAATGGATAATGGTCAATGATGGCTCTTGAAGGGTGGTTCAAGAGGGAGATGATCAACTCTCATTAAATATAAGTATTTTTTTTATTTATGATGCTTCTTTATGTCCTTAATTTTGTTTAGACTTATTGATATGATTATTGTTTTGATTATTACTTATGCTTCCTACATGTATATTGATTATTTAGATGTTTATAACCTCTTGATGAGTTGTGATAAGTGGATCCTTCTTGAGAATCATCTGAGATGCAAGAAATATGGTTAGTGCACAAAGAGAAGAGCTAGCGTTGGAAAAAGTAAAGAGGCACCTAATGCAAAAGTGACATAGTGATACTAGCTAAGAAGGTACACAAGTATCTAAACACTACAAGGTATGTATGGTGTTATGTTTCAGCGACAATATTGATGACAAGGTAAGCCCTAAGGTATGATGAGAATTTATCCTTCACAAATGGTTCATTCATATGAAAGTGATTTGGATTCTTGGTTCTTATAATGAAATGGTGCACTTGGTAGTAAACAAGTATCTTACCTTTTAGACATGATGTAATTCTTGACTCTATGAAGCTACTTAATATTGATATTTGATTCTTGATATTGTTTGTGAAAAACATTGTAGCCATGATGATAGAAGTATAAAAATGAGAATTATATTCAGGATCTTTTCTTGACCATGGTTATGTTTTGATGTGTTTAGTAACTATGACATATGGTAAAACTGAATTCCCTGACTTGATTGAGTATGTGACAAAGAAATAATATTGTGACCATGATTCTTGAAGTATAATCCTATTAGCTATTTGACACTAAACCTTGATGAAAGATTGATGTCATGATTTAATGGTGAATTAGCTGATGCTAAATATATGATATAGTCTGACTTTATGATCTAATAGATTTGTTGATGCATGACAATATTATAGACAAATTGATGACTTGAATGAAGATGACTGAAGTGGCTTCCCATTTAGAGGGAGATTCTCTCAATAAGATCCCTTACTCCTATTATCATTTGAATTATATGTATTCTTTTTACTGTTGAAGCATGATTTATGGGCATGAATAGACAAATAATTGATATTGTTGACCTGCAGCAAAGTTCTGACCGGAGAAGATACAGTTTTCCCTTAATTTAAGCCTTAGTAGCACAGATGGAAGTTCAAGGGTGTGACTGTAGCCTCCCAAACGATCATTGAAAGGCCTATGGGTGTGACTATTCCTATAGGAAACAAGAGTGAAGCTTTGTGCATAAAATCAGAAGTACACTTGAAGGATGTTAGTCCTACAAACATGGAGCAAACAACAGAAAGTTCTATGAGCAGGGAAGTTTGAATGTTTGAATTACTATAATGTGAATATGTTGACGAAACTTGTGTTTGTAGGTAACCGGAATATGCATATCAATATGTCATAATTATTTAACCATTGGGGCTTGTGTACGACGGTATTTGATAACAGTTGGAAGGGTTTGACTAGATTTGGTTGATTGAGATAGATAAGCAGCATTTGGAGTTCTAACATGGTGCTTGATAATGATTTAGAAGTTTGACTTGATGAAGTTTGGATTAATATTTCTTGGTAGGTGGCAACATGTTGGCATGATAAAGTCATAATTTGATATTTGGATGTGAGCTCTCCCTGTCATTTGGTCCAAAGAATTTGTTATAGTGATATAGATGATTTTAATATTTGTTTTGATTTGGCATCCAAACTTTGATAATCTAACTTAGTCGATTTTATTGCACAATATTGACTTAATTAAAGCTAACCATATTGGTTTGGTAAAGTGTTATGTTTGCATAAAGAATTGTATGAAGCAAGATCCCCGAGCCGAGTATGTCCGCATTGACAGTTACCTGGTGAAGCCAAGAAGATATGTCAATCCAAACCTCTACTTCAAAAGGGGTCCAAGGTATGTCTTTGATTTTGGGTTTTATATACACTGATGATCCACTCTTGACAAGTAATGAGCCTCTGATGATCAAAGTAAGAGGGAGATGGCTTTTAAAGATCGAAATAATGAATCATGGCATGATGAATCAATTTCTGCAGTTTGGAAAAGAAAATGTATATTGCAAATCTATTGAAGAGTTTTTGAAAAGTGGAAATGCAAATCCTTGGACACTTTGATTGAATTTTGAGAAGTTGTGAAGAGATATTGTTGAACTTGACTTGACAACTGACAGTTGATTGAAGCATTGATGTTCCATTTGAACACCTGCCCACATATGTCGAGCATAGAACTTGAGTGGATTCATGATTGAGCCACTTCATATGCATTGAGTTGTTGATGAGCACCCTTCGAGATATTTTAGTGGGATGAACAATTTCTGATCTGAGATATTATTCCTGTGATATGTGACTACATGGATGTACTGATGATGATTGGAATCATTATTGTTGAGCACATTCGAATGCTACCTTAGTATGAGATCTGCCATGATGTTTTGGATGAGAATTTTGTAGCTTTAAGTATGAACGAGGTTGAGTACGGTGTTGCTAACATGACCAGTTATGAGGCAAGATAAAAAGGCTCCTTAAAAAGTTGTTTGGGCAAGTTCTAAATATGACATGGATACATTGCGATGACAAAGAGTGGGAACCGATTAATAAAGATTCCCATATATAGTTGGGACTGAGATACCTTCACATATTGAGACAATATTGTTGTACAATGAAATCTTAGGCTTGTGATTGGCACCTCCTTGAGAGGGAGGATGACTATATTATCCCTTTTATGATATGTATATTTTATTCTAATATGATATTTGATTTAATGTCCTACATGAATAGGAGACACCTGCTATTGAAACATGATGATTACCAGATAGAAACATGATTATATGTTTTTAATCTACAGAGAGCATCGCTGATTGAGAACACTAAGGCAACTCTTCCCCCTGTTTGAGCTCCTAGGGTGTGGAATTTAGATGGAGGGCTCCTTGGGTTGAGGGATCTCTGGACAATAGGGTTGTAGATGTTGCTCCCCTATCTATTACCCATAGGGTTGGAGATGTTGGTCCCCTATCTTGGTCTTTGCAGAGTATACCACAGTTACCATCATACCCACAATCTCGACTTGTTTGGATTATTGCTCTGCGTCTGGCCAATAGGTTGAGAGTGTACTTGGGGTTGTACAACCCAAGATGATTATGGTGTTGTGTTCTACCACATGACTATTGAGGGTCATTGTTGGGAATATCAGTAGACAAAAGGATGGGTCAAGTAGTAGCTCCCCTATATCACCTATTGCTTGATATGGGGTCGTAAATGTTTAGCTCCCCCATGAGATTCCGGGTTGAGATATTCTCCCCGATGTCATTCCAAGTTGAGATGTGCTCCCTGATGATATGCCCTATGATGATGATGTGGGTTGTAGATTTAGCTCCCCACTAATGTTTCTTGGGTGGTAGCATTGGGCTTCCCGCTGGTAGATATTTCAGGTGGTAACAGTGGCTCCCTAATGGATAGAGGGTGGTACATTGAGCTCTCCTTCGATGTCAAATTTTTCTTCTTTGAGATTCAAGAATGTTCAACATATGAGCAAACACAATCAAGAGATAAGTAGGAATAAGCAATAGATGAATCGATATGAACATTGATGATATATGATAATGACATACTTGTTATTATATATGATTTAATGATAGGATACAAGTGACATGATGCAGGTGGAATACTACCTAGTTGAGAGGGAGTGTTAAAATATGAAATTGCGGTCAAATTACACTTTGGACAACTAATTGGATGAAGATAATTATTTCATTGAATTAATTTTTTTGAGAGGACCAAAATCGACCTAAGGATCACGCTAATCAGATAAGGGAAAGTGTACTTATGAAGAAAAACCCACATGTGCAAATTTGATAAGGTCGATGCTAAAGCAAATTAGACACCCTTGGAAGGTTATAAATACAAGTGACCTCAAAATCATTTGGATATCATCATGATACATTATTTTATTCTCTTTACTGGTTTTTAATCTCGCATAGGTCTGAAGCACGTCCGTGGAGGAATGCGTTCACTAAAAGACAAAATTGCAAGGTCCGAAGCTCGCATCTCTATTTTAAGGTTTTGGGACTCAATCACATGCATGACACAGGAAGGAATCAACCACAATCACTCACTATCTAACTCATTCTTGCAACCAAAACATCTCATTCACACACACACAAATCATCCTTCGCGTGACTTGCATCTAGGGTTTCTGAGTCTTAGTCTTAGTTGCAAATTGCAGTCGTTGGGTTATAGGCTCCAGGGAGCGACTGGAACCTTCCCAGTCACACGCATGACTCCTCCTCCATGTGACCGAGACCTAAATGATGAGATTTCAGTTGTTCAAATATTTCACTCAGTGACCATAGTGTTCGACAGTTGACCGCAGACAAGGGTGGTTCATTACAGGTTTCAAAATGAAAGTTTCGAGTATAAACATTGTTGAGTTCATTTCATGAATATTGTATAGTTGTTTTGGCTAGATAGTTGTATGGATGAAGATATGGGTCATTGTACTCTCTTTTGTTGAATCATTCGATGAAAATACAATAAGAAGAAGAATTTGAAAGAATTTTCCCCATAGTGGGTTTTGCTCCAGTCTTCGACCAATCTCGGTGTCTCTGTGTGTGAATGATTTTCTTCTATTGTTCCTTTATGTTTTGTTGCATTGATGATGATGATGTTTTTCTTTCTACATAGTTGCATATGCTGATGTACATTGAATAATGTAATGATGTTATGGGTTGAATTTAATGTGTAAATGAAGAAATACAATTATCAAATCAAAGAACAATATAACCCTAAGAAAATTTAACATGGTATTAGATCTGGGCTAAAGAAAAGTCATGGAGATCACCCCTATGATGACACCATTGATGGATGCAAGAGAGGATGGTGGGGACCTAAAACAATTATAGGGTTTGAAGATAACCGTAGGCAATCTGTGTATTAGGGTTTGATGGATATTATGAGGTTAGGGTTTGAGAGACCCTAGCATGGTCAAAGTGAAGATGCTCTATCACTTGTGACAAATTTGATGAAGCCCTAGATGGGATAGTTTTTATTAGGCATGGTTGCTGATGAAGTTGATGAATATATATTGAAGGCAACAAATGGACAATGGTCAATGATGGATCTTGAAGGTTGGTTCAAGAGGGAGATGATCACCTCTCATTAAATAAGTATTTTTCGATTTATGATAGTCCTTTATGTCCTTAATTTTGTTTATACTTATTGATCTGATTATTGTTTTGATTATTACTTATTCTTCCTACATGTATATTTGAGTATTTTGAATATTCTAATCTCTTTAAGAGTTGTGATAAGTGGATCCTCCTTAAGGACCATCTGAGATGCAGGAAAGATAGCTAGTGCAAGAAGAGAAGAGCTAGTGTTGGAAAAAGTAAAGAGGCACCTAATGAAAAGGTGACAAAGTGCTACTAGCTAAGAAGGTGCACAAGTATCTAAACATTACAACGTATGTATGGTGTTATGTTTCAACTACAATATTGATGACATGGTAAGCCCTAAGGTATGATGAGAATGTCTCCTTCACACATGGCTCATGGATATGAAAGTGATTTGGATTCATGTTTCTTATTATGAAATGGTGCAATTGGTGGTAAACAAGTATGTTACCTTTTATACATGATGAACTTCTTGATTCTATGAAGCTACTTAATATTGATCTTTGATATAGTGGTATACTTGATGTTTGGCTAACATCAATCATTTTGAATATCTTGATCCCATAAAGAAAGCTAGCACCTTGATTATAGTATATGGTCACTTGATACTATTGGTATTGATTATGATAAACATGGTAGGCATGATGATATAAGTATAACAATGAGATTAATATTCATGATATTTTGTTGACCATGGTTATGTTTTGATGTGTTTAGTAACTATGGCATATGGTAAAACTGAATGCCCTAACTTGATTGAGTGATGTGACAAAGAAATAATATTGTGATCACGATTCTTGAAGTATACCCCTATTAGCTAGTTGACACTAACCCTTGATGAATATTGATGCTAACTATATGGTATGGTTTGACTTTATGATCTAACAGAGCTGCTGATGCATGACAGTGTTATAGATAGATTGATGACTTGAATGAAGATGACTAAAGTGGCTTTACATTCATAGGGAGATTCTCTCGATAAGATCCCTTACTCTTATTATCATTTGCATTATATGTATATTTTTTATTGTTGAAGTATGATTTATGGGAATGAACAGACAAATATCTGATATTGTTGACCTGCAACAAAGCTCTGACTTGAGAAGAGAGAGTTGTCCCTTAATTTAAGCCTCAATCACACAGATGGAAGTTCAAGGGTGTGACTGTAGCTTCCCAACCACTCATAGGAAGGCCTATGGGTGTGACTATGCTTATAGGACACAAGATTGAAGGTTCATGCATAAAATCAAAAGTACACTCAATGAAGGATGTCAATCCTACAAACATGGAGAAGACAACAGAAAGTTCTATGAGCAGGGAAGTTTGAATGTTTGACTTACTATAATGTGAATATGTTGACTAAACTTGTGTTTTCAAGTGAGGGGGATATGCATATCAATATATCATTATGATTTAATAATTGAGGCTTGTGTATGACGATATTTGATAATAATTGCAATGGTTTGACTAGATTTGGTTGATTGATATAGATAAGAAATATTTGGAGTTTTAACATGATGCTTGATAATGATTTAGAATTTTGACTTGATGAAGTTTGGATTAATATTGCTTGGTAGATGACAACTTTTTAGCATGATAAAGTCATAATTTGATATTTGGATATGAGCTCTACCTGTTACTTGGTCCAAAGAATTTTTTACAGTGATATTGATGATTTTGATATTAGTTTTGATTTGGCATCTAAACTTTGATAAGATGAATTAGTTGATTTGATTGCATAATATTGACTTATGTAAAACTGACCATATTGAGTTGGCAAAGTGTTATGTTTGCAGAAAGCATTGTATGAAGCAAGTTCCCCGAGCCAGGAATGTATGCATTCACAATTACTTGGTGAAGTCAAGAATATGTCGATCTAAACCTCTACCTCTAAAGAGGTCCGAGGTATGCCTTTGATTTTCATTTTTCATATATATTGATGATCTACTCTTGACAAGTAATGAGCCTCTGGTGATCAAAGTAAGAGGGAGATGGCTTCTGAAGATCGAAATAATGAATCATGGCATGATGAATCAATTTCTAAAGCTTGGAAAAGAAAATATATATTGTGAAGCTATTGAAGTGTTTTTGAAAAGTGGAAATGAAAATCGTTGAATGCTTCGATTGAATTTCAAGAAGTTGTGACGATATATTGTTGAACTTGACTTGGTAACTGACAGTTGATTGAAGCATTGATGTTTCTTTTGAACACCTGCCCGCATATGTTGACGATAGAACCTGAGTGAATTCATAATTGATCCGCTTCATACGCGTTGAGTTTTCGTCGAGCACCCTTCGAGATAATTGCATCAATTTTGATCTGAGATATTCAACCTGTGATATGTGATTGCATGGATGTATTGATGATGATTGGGATCATTATTATTGAGCACATTCAAATGCTACCTTAGTATGAGATCAGCCATGATGTTTTGGAAGAGAATTTCGTAGCTTTAAGTATGATTGAGGTTGAGTACGGTGTGCCTAACATGACCAATTGTGAGGCAATATAGAAAGGCTCCTTAGAAAGTTGTTTGGGCAAGTTTTGCATATGACATGGATACATTACAATGACAAAGAGTGGGAACCGATCAACAAAGAATCTCGTATATAGCTGGGACTGAGATACCTTCACATACTGAGACAGTAATGTTGTACAAGACAAACTTAGGCTTGTGATTAGCACCTCTTTGTGAGGGAGGATGACTATGGTATCCTTTTTATGATATGTATATTTTATTCTAATATGATATTTGATTTAATGTCCTGTATGAACAAGAGACAACTGGTATTGAAACATGATTATTACCAGATATAAACACGATGATATGTTACTAATCTACAGAGAGCATCGTTGATCGAGAACACTGAGCCAACTCGTCCCCCTTGTCTGAGCTCCCAGGGTGTGGAATTGAGATGGAGGGCTCCTAGGGTTGAGGGATCTCTAGACAATAGGGTCGTAGATGTTGCTCCCCTATCTGTTACCCATAAGGTTGGACATGTTTCTCCCTTATCTTGGTATTTGCAGAGTATACCCCAGTTAACATCATACCCACAATCTCGGCTTGTTGGGATTGTTGCTCCTCGTCTGGCCAACGGTTTGAGAGTGTACTTGGGGTTGTACAACTCACGCTGATTATGATGCAGGTGTTATACCACATGACTATTGAGGGTCATTGTTGGGAAGATCAATAGGCAATATGATGAGTCGAGTAGTAACTCCCCTATATCACCTATTGCTTGATATGGGGTCGTAAATGTTTAGCTTCCCCATGAGACTCTGGGTTGATATATGCTCCCCGATTTGGTTCCAGGTTGAGATGTGTGCCCTAATGATATGCTCTCTGATGATGATGTGAGTCGTAGATTTAGCTCCCCGCTAATTTTTCTCGCACAGTAGCATTGGGCTCCCTGCTCGCAGAGATTCCAAGTGGTAGTAGTGGCTTCTCGATGGATAAAGGGTGGTAGATTGAGATCTCCTCTGATGTCAAATTCTTCTTTTAGATTCGAGAATGTTCAACATATGAGCAAAGATAATCAAGAGATAAGTAGGAATAAGCAACAGATGAATTGAGATGAACAATGACGATACGTGATGATGAGATACTTGTGATTGGATATGATTTGACAATAGGATACACGTGACATGATGCAGGTGGAATTCTCCCTAGTTGAGAGGGAGTGTTAAAATATGCAACTACAATCAAATTCCACTTTGGACAACTCATTTGATGGACACCCTTGGAAGGCTATAAATATAAGTGACCTCAACATCATTTGGATATCATCATGAGACATTTTTTTATTCTTTTTCTTGGTTTTTGGCTTGCACGGGTCTGAAGCATGTTTGTAAAGGAATGGGTTCGCTCAATTTTGGGCCTCAGTCGCACACATGACACGGGAAGAAATGAACCACAGTCGCTCGCTAGTCAGCTCATCCTTGCAACCGAAGCATCTCATTCACATGCACAGCTCGTCCTCCATGCGAATGGCATCTAGGGTTTCTGAGTCTTAGTTGCAGATTGCAGTCGTTGACTTATAGGCTCCAGGGAGTGACTGGAACCTTCCTAGTTGCACGCATGACTCCTCCTCTGTGCAACCGAGACCTAAATGATGAAATTTCAATCATCTAAATATTTCGCTCAGTGACCGCAATGTTCGACAGTTGACTGCAAACAACGACAGTTCATTACAAGCTTCAGAATTAGAGTTTTGAATATGAGCATTGTTGGGTTCATTTTCATGAATATTGTGCAGTTGGTTTAGCTGGATAGTTGTATGGATGAAAATATGGATGATTGTACTCTCTTTTGTTGAATCATTCAATGACAATCTAATAAGAAGAAGAATTTGAAAGGGTTTTCCCCATAGTGGGTATTGCCCTAGTCTCCTAATAATCATAGTGTCTCTATCTGTGCATGCTTTTCTTCTATTGTTCCTTTATGCTTCATTGCATTGATGATGACGATGTTGTTCTTTCTACATAGTTTCATATGCTGATGTAAATTTGAATAATATAATGAAGTTATGGGGTGAATTTATTATGTAAATGAAGAAATGCAATTATCAAATCTAACAACAATATAGCCCTAAAAAAAGTAACATTCCATACTTACAATGACTAAATTGACTTGTAGACTCAATGACAATCCATAGAAGCACTCAATGTGTGCTTGGCCTATAAACATAAATTTCCCTTGAGCATGAAACCCATGCCTCAGGAATGAAAATAATAAATTTATTTTTCTCTTTTCATCAAATACATAAAATCATGATTACATGTGTCATTATGAAGACCAAACCTAGTTACATATTTCAACAACAATGATGTAGCTCAATCAATTATAATGAATTATGATGATGGGTATGATTTATGAAGTTACATGCTAGTTGAACTTATGCTTATATTAATAGAGGGGGTGAATAAGTATAAACTCAATTTTTTGTTTTAAATGCGCAGTCACAGATCATTCATTAACTTTAAAACATTGCATGTAAACTCTGTGAAAATTCCTTGAAATGCAACCACTGGAATTTATTCTTCTAATTGATTAATTATGCAGTTTATTTTGTTATGACAAAATAAAAAATAAATCACACTGCAATTTCCTCACCATAAAAATACCGCGGAAAAATAAATTGGACACTGACAAATAGAGCACACACAATAAAAATGACACCGTTATTTTTTGACAAAATGTCCTCGGAAAAACCTAATGCAGGAAAACCGATGCAATAGATGAGGGATTTATTATTATAATGCAGTAGTGAAATTATGAGTACAATTTGGATTCCCAAAACTGGAATCCTCAACAAATAATTTGGCCAAAATTATTAGAGAGAATTTTCTCTCTCCATGAGCAATCTCGACACAACCTACCTCAGAAAACTAGTTTTCAAGAACCCTTGCACAGTGCTTGCACAAACCCTTATACGCACACCCTGACTTTGCCTCTGATAATGTCTTTTTCCCTGCTGCTACTACTAGAAGTGATCCTTCAACCCTCTGGAAATTTTTTTTGGCCTCCGACAACTGTATCAACCCCCTCCTCAGCCAAATCAAACTACCATACTAAAGTTGCTTACGCAGTCCCTACGCAACCTCTAGTGGAATAACTCGACCTCTTTGCTACTGCCTCTCCAAAACTATAAACTCCTCTGGAATCAGTGTCTCTTCTCCCTCTCTGTCTCTGCGTCCCTTCTAGCTCAAACTCTTCTTCCCTACTCAGCTACTACTATTGGATAGCTCGATCTACCAAGGAACTCAACCCCAGAAGTGTGTGTTATTGATCGCCATCGAGTTACTATTATAATCTCTTGTTGGCGAACCAACGATCATGATGAGATCCCCATCAACGACTAAGATCATCTCTAACTCTATCCATGTGAGTTTCTAGAGAATTCTCACCTTTCTCAATTAATCACTGTTAATTAATCACTTTTCCGAAGTTAGACTTGGGGAATATTTAAATATTGATCAATTAAATTAATTGAACCACCTCCACGTGTTTTATCCTAAAAAAAATTCTCGATTCTGGAGATCTTGTGTTCCTTAGCCTCTCTAATTGAAGTCAAAACTAGAACACCTATCCAATGCTACGAAAGCAAACACTCCCTCTTAGTGAAGAAGGTGTTCTCTCACTCTGTCTCCATAACATCCTCTCATACATGCTACTGATGTCTAAAAACTGTGACAACCTGCCATTGTCTACCACGCCACTGCACAACTCTGATTCATCTTCCTCTAAGAGTTAAACTATCACGTATCTGTGCTGCTATTGAAAATGCATTGTATCACATGTATTGTCGTGAACTCTGCATTACGCTACAACTGCTCTCACGTTGCTGCTGCTACTACGATTACTACAATTGAGAACAAAACTTTTGAATCAATTGTGTCCCTGTGTTGCAACTATCTCTTGAGTCTCTGACTGCTACTAGTCTCTACATTGTCCACTGAGTAACTATATGCGCTACCACTGCTCTACGCCCCTCAACATCTCACTGCAACTAGTATTTCAATTGTCCCTCAAGATATGACTGCGCCATTCTAAACATTGATCCATCTACTACTAAATACCGTGGGCCCTCATAGCCAAGGTAATGATCTGTGAGGAAACATCCATTTGATGTTGTCCTCCATGGATCCTGCCCAAACTTGCAATTATGAACTCTGATTGCTCGTGTTGTTGTTATCTCTGCACTATTTTTGTAGCTACTGCAATAATGCTTTTGATATCCCTAGATCCTGAAGTGCTAGCGTCCATAAGGTTGCTAAGCTAGACTCCATCTAAGTCTCGATCTCCCTATGAGAAATCTCTCTGCTCCCACCTGGCAACTCGCATTGTCCTTTGCATTGGAAACTGGATTTCATAGCTCTACACTGGGAATCTTCTGGTTGAAACTTCACCTGCATATTGCAACTAGGCAATTCGTACTACTTGTGTCACTGCAACTAGTTCTACAACTGTTTCACATGTACTAACTGCAACTAGATATGCAGTTGTCATCTGAATAACTGACTGCACCTATTGACACTGAACCTGCTGCTATGATATTGTGGGACCTTGTAGGAAAGGTGATAGCCCTACTACAATAGATGGAACTGGCCTAACTGATCTCCTTGCTACATCTGCACTAGACCCTGCCCAACTTGACACACTAAGATATCAAGCTCCTCCTCCACCTAGATCTAGTGCCTCACTATCTCCTTTCGAGCCTTGTCCATGGTCGGGACCCTTATTCGCTTTGCAACTCGCACTAAACACCTCACACAATCTTGGGCACCTATCTCCGGCAACTGGAAGTCGTATTGTTGCCCAGATATGCATTATGGCTAATTCACACGACCTCTTTTGGCAATCTCATATGACCATATTTGAATACTGTAAAATCTGGGAAACTCAAATAACTGGAGATTGTCGCTGAAAACTCACTCTCTTCCTTGTGGCCTCGTTGTTGTTACTCACACTCCCTAAGGAATGTGTAGATATGCTCTTGTTTGCCTCAGAAATCCTTCTTCGACCAATGTACTTCGTTCAACTTCTCACTGAGACTACCCCTTAGCCTTCTAGATGTCTTTCTCTGGGAAATGGCACACAATATGAAATCTCGACAACTCAAATTGGCTACTCTGGCAAAACTTGCACGACTTGCTACAACTGGGATTTGTCGATTTCCTCCTGAACCTGGATCTGGAAACCCTTTGAGAAAATTAGAAGTCTCATCCTATGTCTGCTATTTCTCTTCCACCTAGCGTTGATTTTGCTACTGCAAAATTGCTACAAAAACAAATGCGCCCAGATCTGCATAATGAACTCTCTGATCTGCTCATCAAAACTGCTTCCTGGCAACACCATTGCTTGCTAGAATTTCTATTGAGCTTGTTCGAACTTTTCCTGCACCTGCAACTGGAAATCGAAACCTCTACCCAACAATTCGAACTGTTTGGTTGGTCCTCTGCATTGATCTGGAAGAAATTCGCTCAGACTCCCTTTGAACAAAGAAATTTCTCCTTCGCTACTAAGCTCCTAATTTGTCTTCACCAATGCTCTGATACCATGTGAAAATTCCTTGAAATGCAACAATTGGATCTTTTTTCTAATTGATTAATTATGCATTTTATTTTGTTACGACAAAATAACGAATAAATCACACTACAATTTCTTCACCATAAAAATAATGTGGAAAATAAACTACAAACTAAGAAATAAAGCACACAATAAAAATGACATCGTTATTTTTGGACAAATGTCCTTGTAAAAACCTAATACACAAAAACCGATGCAACAAATGAGGGTTTTATTATTATAATACATTAGTGAAATTTTGAGTACAATATGGAGGACCAAAACTAGCAATCCTTAGCAAATAATTTGGCCAAAATTATTAAAGAGAATTTTCTCTCTC
Organism: Pinus tabuliformis; assembly: GCA_031772625.1. Taxonomy (NCBI): domain Eukaryota; kingdom Viridiplantae; phylum Streptophyta; class Pinopsida; order Pinales; family Pinaceae; genus Pinus; species Pinus tabuliformis. Next base: position 674,150,569 of record CM062817.1, read on the forward strand.
CACAAGCAATCCCAACATAACCTGCTTTAGAAAATTGGGCTTCAAGAACCCTTGCACAAGCCCCTGCACAGTGCTTGTGTAGACCCTTATACACACAGCCTGAATATGCCTCTGATTAAGTCGTTTTGCCTACTGCTGCTACTGGAAGTGATCCTCTGACCCTCTGGCCACTGCATCGACCCCCTACTCAGCTAAATCAAACTGCCATACTAAAGTTGTATGCGCAGATCCTCGTGCAATCTCTTGTGGAATAACTCGGCCTCTTTGCTACCACCTCTCCAGAACTGGAAACTCCTTCGGAATCATTGTCTCTGATCTCTCTGTCTCTGCGTCCCTTCTGGCTACAGCTCTTCTTCCCTACTCAATCACTATTGTTGGATAACTCAATCTGCCAAGGAACTCAACCCCTCAAGTGTGTGTTCTCCATCCCCGTCAAGTTGCTCTTATAATCTCTCATTGGTGAACCAACGACCATGATTAGATCTCCATCAATGACTAAGATCATCTCTAACTAGATCCATGTGAGTTTCTAGAGAATTCTCAACTTTATCAATTAATTTTGGTTATTAATCACCTTTTCTAAGTTAGACTTGGGAAATATTTAATTATTGATCAATTAACTTAATTGTAACTTAATTGAGCCATCTCTAGGTGTCTTCTCCTAAACTTTTTCTAGGTTCTAGAGATCTTGTGTTCCTTAGCCTCCTTGACCAAAGTCGAGACTAGAGCCCCTGTTCGATGCTACAAAAACTAACAAACTCAAATTATAGTACATACAGTTTGACATGAAAACTCGTACAAAAGAAAACCACAAAACTTGAATTTATAAATCGATCTCCTTAGCTAAGCATCAACTCAGCAAGATATTGTGTAGGCGCCAACCTACTGGAAACACCGGTCTCCTTGGTTAAGCAACAACCTAATGTCTTCATACATGGAGTACTTCTAACTTCCCCTGTGTGCTTCATACTTCATGAATTTCACATTATCATCATATCCTTAACTTTTATGCTCCAACACCTCTCCTTGCTTCATACTCCAATCATAGCTTCAAAGCCTAGTCAAATTTATCCTTCATGCCCTAGCCAACCTCATAGTATCATTCCCCGTAATATAATCCCAAACTAGTTCACTACACAACATCACAACCCCAAAACAATGCACTTCATAACATCGCAACCCCAAGACAATGCACTTCACAACATAATATACCTTAGTTCTTCATAACACACCCTTGACACTCTAAGAAAACTCCTCAAACTCCTCTTACACAACTTTAAACCCCAAGAATACTCATTAGCACCTCTTGTGCACCTCAGATCTCTTTTGCGTACTTACTTGATCTTCTTGCTTGGATACACTTCAAATGCGCTCATATATCCATTGTTTATAATGTTTTTGTGTTCACTTGTGGGACCGACTTGTAAAAACTTGGTTGAGCCAACATGTACTTCTGGTTGGGTTTACCTAACAAAATCTTCATATCACCTCATTCCTATGGGGTTTGAGAGTGCCATATATTGTTGGAAAGGTCTTGCAATAATCTTTTCAACCATATATCCTTTGCTTAGATTTGAGCTAGGTCTTTAGAGTAAAAAGACTTTCAAAAATAGGGGATCCAAACTAGGCATCAAGACTTCAAAACAATATTTCCAACAATCTTCATCTTACAAACTTTATCTTGGACATCTATAGTATCCCCTTGCCTTTGACATCAATGACAACAATATTTCCAACATTAGGGGTAGTACAATGCAAGTTTCAACCACATGAATGCCAAGGAACACCCAAAGACCCTAATAATGCCCAATTCATGGATTTGGACAATATATTCTATGATAATAATTTACTCCACATGCATCCAAGGTGTGGATCAATCGGCATAGAGTGCACTATTAAGATACACTTTGTGATGTCATTGATTCAAACCCCAACTAACCATGTGTGCCGCATGAGGAGCTATGTTCATATGCCTAGAGGTTATAGTGGTAACAGTGAAAATCAACCTTGTATTAAGCACGTAAAACCTACCCTATTTGTTAATTCCACCAATACACCAAATTAAAAGAAGAATATCAAAAAACACTAATTCCACACTCAAAAATACCTTATACAATAAATACTAAAAAAAAACATAAATAAATTAAATATAATAAAAATTCCTATAAATTTCCTTTTACACATGTTAACATCCCTCCTATTTATATACAATGGTTATGAGTTGTTGTACAACTTTGGAAGCCCAATTGGTAATGCAAATCATGTTAACCTTTGTTATATGAATGAATGAAATTTTAACGTCCACGAGACTAGCTATAATCTATGGGACCCGTAGCTTCCCTGCTTTTTGCAATTCAATCATCTTATTATTCAAATTAATGATGAGCTGACCCAACCTTCCACCAGTCCCCTCACTGAAAAGACAATGCCAGGGAACCGATGTTAACATATTGTTGTAACTGTCGTTGATGTCTCTGAAAGTATCACATTCCAAAATGAAAAGTTTTTTTTATTCCACTACCCCATACGTGCAAAAAGTACACACCCGCTCTTCCCAAGCTTCTTTAGGTCTTTTCCACCGACCTGTTTTGCACCATAATTGATGCGAGTTAGTTCTTAATTGAGAAATAAGAATATTTTCTCTCCATGGCATGCTATAGCTCCAATGTACCCTTTTTGTTGGAGATCACACATGGGGTTGAATTCTTGAACATAGTACTTATTTCTACCCAACTCTTTTCCCCATATATGCTTACGAAACTTCTCCATAACGTAACTCTTCAAATCCTTGTTATTTGTGGGACATGCATTGATATAAATATTCCATTTTTGCATCCATTTGTTGTTTTGTCTCATCCATTATTTCTTTTTTTTTCACTCATTCTTTCATTGAAGATAACTTTAGGCCATCTACCTTATCCCATTTGCTCAATTATCTGAAGATACCTTATGAGACACACCATAGCAATTGCTTCGATAGAAGTTGCTCCTGTTTCACTTAACATTATGTCATAAGAAACTGAGCTTTTTATTTTTAACTTGCTCATGATCAAGCTTTTTTGGATTTTCTCAAATTGCTTCCATTTTGAGACAGGATTGTTGCTAGCCCACAATTCACACCCATATAATATCATTGGACAAACTAGGAGCCCGAAAAGCACTTTTATTGTTTTCCAATCCCATAACTATGCCTCTCTACATCTTTTTTTGAAGAGCATATAATTCTTTCCACCCTCCTAAAATTCTCCTTTCTACAGTGCTCCCAATTAAGCTTCTTGTTGAAATCAATCCTGAGGTACTTGAATTCATTTACATCTTCAAGAATGTTGCCTTCAAAGAAGAATGTATGTTGGCTCTGCTTCTCTTTATTTGAGAAAATCATTATTTTGGTCTTGTTGGTATTGACTTGCATCCCCACTGCTTTACAAAAATGCTCAAGGGCATATAGGTGCATCTACAATCCCTGGGTCGATTTAGCAATCAATACAAGGTCATCAACATATAAAAGAAGCTTTAACACAAACTTCCCCAATCGAACACCATCACCACCTTACAAATTTAGCCACTCTTCCAATTTATCAATATATAAACCAAAAAGGGTAGGGGATAAAGGGTAGCCTTGCTTGACTCCAATGTCACTTCTAAAGCTTTCTGAAATGCCTACTGAGGTTCTAATTTTGACTTTTACCTCTTCATAAAGCCTATGGACAACAACTCTATAATGCAAAGGAATTTCAAGTTCTTCCATTCTACTCCACAACTTAGGGAATGTGTCAAATGCCTTTTTGAAGTCAAAAAAGCAGCAGAATACTTCTTTGCCCTCCCAAACTTTTTCAATAATGTCTCAATGTGATAACATTATCTACTATAGAATGCTTCGGCCTAGAACCTACTTGCCCTTTTGCCCTCTTTTCTTTGACTTCTCCCCACTTATTGATTCTATTTTCCACCATGTTGTTGAAGAGTTTGGCAAACAAAGGATTGATCATAATGATTCTATAGTTGTAAGGATTATTAATGTCTCAACCTTTAAAAAGGGGTATTGCTAGAGTAGTTGTCCAATCTTTTGGGAATCCTTGCCGAATGACGTTGCTGATTATTTCCATGATGTGTGGTGCAAGAATGTTCATTCCCCACTTTAGATATCTTGCTTGAAGTTCGTCCAAGTCTTTTACCTTTCCTATTTTCAGATTCTTAATTCCCGTCTCTAGTTCCTGTAATGTGAAAAGCTTTGTGGTTGAGCTGATCCTAGGAGGAGGCTCTTCCTCTGATTCTTTCTCATAGAATTGTCTTGCATAGTCAAACCATTGATTGGTTGTAATATTATTTCCAATTTGCTTCTTCCTCGGTTGAAGCTCTTGCAAAAAACGCTTTGGATGACTCTTGCCTAGATATATTAACTCTTCTTATCTTGTTTGCATGAACACACATTTTTTCTTTTTTACAATATGCTTATATAGCTTTATAGTCACCCTCTCCTCGCCTGCCTTTTTCAAGGTTTTCTTTGTCATTTTGCATTCCTCATCAAACCAAACATTTACAGGAAAACAATTGGATTCAGATTTCCTATTCTTTTCTCTTTTGCACTTCTCAAGTGCACTCTAAATTATATTTGTTAACTCATGACTATTGAGACTTTGGCAGCCACTCTTCCCTTTCTGAATTGATCTCTCCAACATTGTTTTGAGAATAATGCAATTTTCTTGTGTCAGAAAAATTTTGCCCCTTGATATCGATTGCCGAGAACATTGGGTTTTCCTCCTATGTTGACTTTCTTCTAACCAAGATAGCTTTATATAAATTGGGTTATGGCTTGATTTTAAGTCCCACATATGCTCTCCAATCTTAACTTCACATATCCTTTCTATTAAGCTTTGTGAACAAATAAAGTAGTCAACAACACTTGCCCCATTGTATGTTTTGTAAGTGAACTTCCCAGAGCTTTTCCATTTATCTAGACCATTTATATAAGTTGTAAAATGATAACCTCCATCGAACAATGCTTAAATAAAACCTTAAAATTTTTATAGTTGTCTTATCCAAAGCTTATCTTAATTATCTAAAGATAAATTTTAAATGATTCTTGCACACATTTTGGCATTCAATAAAAAAAATTTGCCCTCATATTATTAATACTTTAATACTTTGCAACAAGGGATTATTCCTCCCATAAATTAAGACCATTTTTCACAAATATCTCTGTCACACCCATCACTGGTTGGAAAGAAAGAAAGAAAGAAATTATTTTTAACGTCCATGAGGCTAAAGATAGCCTATGGGACAACTTGCTTCTTCATCTGCTTGATGTGTTCGGCCCTTTTTCTGTGAAGCTTCAAAATAAATGCTCCCAGCTTCTCGACAAACCTCTCGCTAAATAGATTATCCCAAGAGCTAGCTGCTAGTGTATCTGCATAACTTTCCATGTTTTCTTTGAAAACCTCACATTCGAAATGTTTTTTTGTTTCCACTTTTCCGGAAGAACAAAAAATGCATACTCTTTCCTCCCACATTTCCTTTGGCCTCTTCCAGTGCCCTGTTTCACAACGTAGTTAATGAAAATTAGTCCTTAGCTGAAGCAATAAGAATTTTGGCTCTCCAAGAGATATTGGCCTCTATGTATGCCTTTGGTTGATGATTATGAGTGGGATTAAACACTTCAATATAGTAATTTTTCTTTCTTCCTAGCTCCTTGTCCCAAATATGCTTATGGAACTTTTCCATAACAAAAGCTTTTATCTCTTTGTTGTTTATGGGACACACGTTCAAGCAAATACCCCATTTACTAAACCATTTGTTTTTTTGTTACACCCAAGTTTTTTTGCTCTTGCACAATCTATCATTAAAGACAACCTCAAGCCATCTACCCTCTTCCATTTGCTCAATTTTTTTTAAATACCTTATGACTCCCACCATAGCAATTGCTTCAATAGGAACGGTCCCTGTTTCACTTAGCAAGATATCGTAAAGAACTGCACTTTTAATCTTAAATTTGTTTGTAATCAAACGCTTCTGAATTTTCTCAATTTGTTTCCACTGCATTTCAGATGTACTGCTGACCCATAGTTCACAACCATATAGAATTACCGGAATCACTAGAAGCCCAAAAAGAGTTTGAGTGGCGTTCCAATCCCATAACTCTACCTTTCTACACCTATTTTGAAAAGCATAATATGCTTTCCAACCCCCCAAAGTTCTTTTCTTTCTACAACCAGTCCAGCTTAGATTTTTGTTGAAGTCAACTCCGAGGTATTTGTAGTTCGCAACTTCTTCCATAATGTTGCCTTCAAAGTAAAACTTATGCTGGTTATGTTTTCTTTTCTTAGAGAAGACCACTACTTTCGTTTTGCTGATATTAACTTGCATCCCCACAGTTGTACAAAAAATGTTCGAGGGATAGTAAGTGCTCTTGCAAACCAAGCGCCAATTTAGCAATAAGAATAATGTCATCTGCATACAAAAGAAGCCTTATAACAAACTTGCCCAAATAGATACCATCACCCCATTGTGAATTTAACCACTCCTCAAGCTTGTCGATATATAAACCAAAAAGGGTAGGAGACAGTGGGCAACCTTGCTTGACCCCGATATCGCTTCTAAAACTTTCAAAAATGTCTGCTAAAGTTCTAATTTTGACTCTCACCTCTTCATACAGCCTATGCACAGTTGCTCTCAAATGTTTAGGAACCCCAAGTTCCTCCATTCTGTGCCAAAGCTTATCCCTAGGAACCGAGTCAAATGCTTTTCTGAAATCAACAAAGCACCAGAAGACTTCTTCCTTTTTCTCCCACATTTTTTTGATGATGTGCCTTAAAGTTATACAATGATCAACTGTGGAATGTTTAGGTCTAAAACCTACTTGCCCTTTAGCACACTTATCTCTTTCTTCTGTCCACTTGCTAATTTTATTTTCTAGCATGCTTCCAAATAGCCTTGCAAACAAAGGGTTGATCGTGATGGTCCTATAATTGGAGGGATTATTGACGTCACCGCTCTTGAAAAGAGGTATTGCTAGACTCACTGTCCAATCTGTGGGGAGCCCTTGTTGTATGATGTTGTTGAAGATTTTTGTAATGTGAGATGCAAGAATTTTTTAGCCCCACTTTAGATATTCTGCTTGGAGTTCAACTAAGTCTTTTGCTTTTCCAACACCCAACTTCTTGATACCCATCTCTACCTCTTGTACCATGAAGAGTTCAGTATCAGTGTTCACCAAGGGAGGAGGATCAACCTTGGGACCCTGCTCATAGAGTTGCCTTGCATAGTCAAACCATTTAGAAGCTATAATATTATTTCCAATTTGCATCTTTTTCGGTTGGAATTCCTTCTAAAATTATTTGGGAAACAAGTTATATCTATATATATATATATATATAGCATTGAAGTAATATTGAAGCCGTAATAAATGAAGAGGTTTCAGTTAAATTGTAGTCTTAAAAAATCCAAAAACATTTACCTTATATGAGCTCCCTTCCTACATTACGTCTCATTGCACACAACTTATAATCATATTTACATTACGTCTCATTGCACACAACTTATAATCATATTTACATTTACATTTACATTTAAAAGATAAATATGGAAGTTGTAATCCATGAAAGCTCTTTCTACATCAGGTCTTAACATTGTGTTTTTCACAAAAGCACACAAATATTGAACATTTAACTCGTATCATTAGTTTGATAGATGGATAGTGATCAGCCATATCGTCTAGCAAACAAAATTTCATCATTTTATAAAGCTCTAGGCGGATTGCACATACAAAAATAAAATGCTACAAGTGTCGGGCGACATCATCCAATTGCCTTCCTTTGCATGAGTGCATAAGCATTAACTCACAAAATTAGTTCAAAAATTTCCTCATTTTATAAAATGAAGTTGGAGGATGTGCAAATATACAATAGTAACAGTATTAGCAATAGAATACAATTAAGCATAAATACATATAAAAAATCACTCATAACAATAAATTTGGTTATATTGCTCAACGGACCAAAAGAGTCATCATTTTATAAAACTAAGGTGCATTGCACATGCAAAATACAATACTAACAGTGTTAGTACCAAAATATGCAAAAAGGTCAAATCTTATTAGCATGATTGAATATGCAAAAAGGTCAAATCTTATTAGCATGATTGAATATGCAAAAAGGTCAAATCTTATTAGCATGATTGGATTTCAAGGGATCCATTATATAAGGCAATGAAAGTTTGAAGTTCACGATAATTGGGAGGAAGCATTAAAAAAGATCCAGTCATGTGAAGGATTGATGTGGCCCAAAAAAGTGTGGCTCCTAGGTAATTTTAATGGCTTCAATACCCAAAAGAATCATGGTTTCTTAGACAATAGACTAGTCCCACAAGCCATGAACATACTAACAAACCAAAAAAGAAAGTGCTTTGAAAAAAATGACCAATTCAAACTTTATGTCATCCTAGTATGTATCAATGGTGTATTTTCATGTGCATGTATGATTGCCGGTGATTGATGACATTGAAAATGCAGTTTTGAATCATCACAACAAGCAGATTAGTTATTTTCCCATAGATCACAACATGAGTTATATGAAGATAAATCTTATTTGATTAATTTGTAACCATAGTTACTTTGATTATTACAGTTATTATAAATAATTTGCATGCTGCTGTGAACTTTATATGATGGAATAAATACTACAACAATCATCCAATGATTGCAGAGTGTTCGTTCAAATTATGAAGAATTAATCTGACTACTAGCATATTTATCTAAAAGACTAAAACAGTTCCTACCAGCTATTCCAGAAGAAAGCATAATCAATCTCCTATTTCTAATGTCCATTATATTTGTAAGCTTTTTAACACCGTTCGGGAATGTGAAGCTTCCATCACAGTTCCCGAGCTAGGTTCTTCTTTAGAGATCAATAACCTAGTAGATGCAATGCTTGTACTGCTCATATGGCACATAAATATAGTAAACAACAGACAACGATCTATTCTATTCCATAAAATCATGTAGGTATTTTGCAGTATATTATCTCATGTGTCATTCTAACATAAGGATTAGAAACGTCAAATAATTAAGGAAACAACTGCATGCTTACTGATTAAACCTAGTACACCAAAACTGATTGGTTTCACCATTTATAGAATTTTTTCACAGCTCAATCCTAATCTAAAGTATGTCCTACATGATTAGTATAGTAGTCTTAAAGACAACAGAGCTAACTACTTGTATGCATGTTTTTTTATGTATCTTTCGACAAAAGAGATTTTTTTCATCTTTGGAGTTCAATCGATCTCTTCATGTTTATCTCTGCCCATATTGAAAGGTGATTTAGTTTATGATGTTTCTTTGGTTCCCTAGGAAATAAATCCCAGTAAAACTTCTAGGTAATTCTCCTCACTTCAACGACTTCTAGGTAACTCTCCTCACTTCAACGATGGTACCTATTGTAAAGCAGACAAAATAGACTTAGTGCACCCTATCCTGTAGAAATTGAACAGGGGCCCTACAGAGCACAGCACGCCAGATTACCAGCAACAACCTAACAGTGTCACCAGCCAATTGAACTAACTTTCACGGTTTTTTAACCTTTCATTACTGTACATGTTGATAGGTGGTTGTCATTGATGTCAATCCAAGCAGCACCAAGAGCTACCCCGATCTATCATGGCAAATTTGACATGGCAATTCATGGAATCTTATGTCAAGATCCTTCTAGATTCTAATCGATGAGATGTTTTCATTGATATATGGTACTCCTCATGGTTCCTCCTGGTTTGAGAGAAAATTGAGGTTGAAGTTGAAGACCCAGTTTTGTGGGCTAAACCCCAGGGGATAGAGACATGACAGCTTATTCACCTATGGTTGTCAATATATGACCGGGATCCTCACCGTAATCTCACCACGTATAAATTGAACAACTTCAAGATCCAAAAGTAGTAAACCAATCATTGACTTCACACTCGGGTAGGACAATTGACTTCACACTTGGGTAAGACGATAATACAATATGCACCAAGTCAATCATTGATTCTTTAACATAAAAATTTAACTTAAAATAATAATTAACATTGATATATTATTCTTAAAGTAAAAATTATTTATCTACAAGAATCATTTTAAGACGGAGAAACCCACATAAAACTCACAATCCTCCTTCCTTAAATTACAAGGCTCATTTAATGTAAAAAATTTAATCCTTAAATTCCTAGTAATGCCTACTCTAATGTCTACCTAATGGAGCCCTTCAACGACTAATTTTTTTTTTCAAAGTTTATTAAGATTATTTCTTCTCCAACAATCTACTAAAATGCTCTCCAATGTTCACCTTATGGACCCCTCTTATATCTATAAATATAGAGCCCTTCCTCATCTCCAAAGATATGCACTTTCAACGAATAATCTTGTGAGTAGAACTCTGTAATTTTCGGCCACCTCTGAGCATCTAACGCAGGAATAATAGGAGGGTAGGAGGGTTAGGGTTCGGTGCCTTTTTGTGTCTGGTGGTTCGTTCTTGTTGTAGATTCCCTTGTTAAAGGAGGAGCAATCGATTGTTGGTATCTACAAAATTCGATCTACACTTCCAACTTTGTTGGAGTGTCCACAGAAAAATTGCTATCTATACTTCGGACATGTGGTGAAGGACATCATTTCAGGTCAGTCTATTGTATAATTTTTGGTCCTTGAATTTGCTTTGCTAAGGGTTCATTGCAGGTAGAGGACGACCTCTTCTATTGCACAAAAGGAGCTTCTTCCGGAATAGGCTTTGTTGTAGCTTATCAGCCTTTATTTAGTGTACAAAAATTACATAACAGCAAGAAGTTTTTGGATCAGGGTTTTGTTGGGAATCATGATTTCCGTTAGACCAAAACCTGCGGGTGTTAGTCAACGATCGCAACCCCAGAGATAAGTATCCATGAGAGGCGGTTAGTCCATGTTGCGAAACACACAGGGAACGTTGGTTTATCCAATGTCCAACAATCTCCCTGCCAACACGAGTCAGGTGTGTATCGAACTTGTGACCTACACTCTGATACCACTGGTTGGGAATCACGATTTCCATTAGACCAGAACCGGCAGGTGTTAGTCAACAATTGCATCGCCAGAGATAAGGATCCAAGAGAGGCGGTTAGTCCATGTCGCGAAACACACGGGGAGCATTCGTTTATCCAATGTCCAACAGTACAGATGATGACATTAAAGATGTATGCTTGTCCAAGCAACAACAATAGAAGATTCAGGTTGTATCACAAATCGTGTTTAAACATTAGCTTCAGATTCAAAAAAGGAAGAAATATACAGTGCTGCATTGTAAGCATTATGATAAGTGAAAAAATCAATAGCTGCCCTGATGGTTTTAACGGGATGTTAGAAGTGCATGATAGGTTTATGTTGGAGGAAATTAATAGTTAGATTCTCTCTAAATTTGAATCGCTGCTTTGAGGTTATCTGAATTTGGATAAACAAAATTGATGCTTCTCTGAACATAGAAAGTTATCCTCCTATTCCCGTTCACCATTTTAAGACAATATGCACGGCAAACTGATCCTTTCCACTACAATTGAAGGAACAGACAACATGAACTTCAGATCATGTATGGTAAAATGGTTGACTTGGCAACTTCAACAGTGTACACTCAAAATAACCGAAGCATTGGCTCCCAAAAATGAGACTGGGAAAGATATTTTCAAAGTTGAGAACAAAAGAACTACAGGAAAGTAGATCGACTCAGAATCAGAGTCACCTGTGCAAGCAACAGCTTCCTAACCCCATGATACTTGTACATTATGAAGTATGATAAAATGTGTGCTAATATCCAACGTTCCTGTATTTATAACTTCAGGAAGGAAGGATGTGGCATGTCTGTTTTATGCTGTGATAACTTTGATGCAGCTTTATCTTTTGCCTGATCAAGGTCAGAGAAGACCTAAACAAAACAAAGGTACGGCAATTATACAAATCGTATAGACTAACTTTACAGAATATCAACATAAACAATGATGAGAATGAAAGGCAGACTGATAGCCTATAAAAGCCAAGTACCTTTGATGACTTTCCATAGTGTGTTTGAGCAAGCTTTTGGTCTTTTGCTTTATTTTTCTTATATCCTTGCTTTTCACCGTGGTCTTTGGAGATAATCTGCACTTTGGTTTTGATTACCTTGTTTCCTTTTTCAGCTACAGATCAAAATTTGAATAATGTCAACAGAAGTTTACTTCTCATTCACAGATTTTTTTTGTGTATCATATGCCATAGAATGTATTCAATACCTTTACGCTTGTGCTTTTTCCTTGCTCGCAGACGTTTCCTATCCTCCCTGGTCAACTCACCTTCATCTTTAACAGGCCCTTCACCTGTAAATAACTCTTCGGGAGCAAGCATAGATGCCTCTGAAATGGCCACAGGAGCTATCTGTCCACAGATATAAAAGACACAATGCAGTCAGATATAAAAATCACAATGCAGTCAGATATCATGAACAATTTTCACATTACTAATAGCCAGCCTAGACAAATGTCAGTTCCAGCAACCTCTTCCATTGCAAGAGCAGGGACATTTGCTTGTATGGACATATCTTCAATAACCTGCCAACAAAGAATGCAATTCCCAAATTAATTCCTAATTTAACTATAAGAATTATTAAAGAAGCTTTACAATGTCAATGAAGACAACAAAACATACAATGATAGCACATACCGGTTTTGGAGTAAACTGGAAGTGCGAGAGTGCATCCAACTTCAAACATAGCCTCTTGAACAAAAGAGCTGCCTGAAAGTCAACATAGTAATTCACAAACTTCTTCAGATGAAATAAATTAATGCTTTTAAGTTTTAAGTATCATATGTTTGGGCCAAGATTGAACAGTTAGAGTTAGGCTTCTACAAATAAAAACAAAATACTGCAATCATAAAAATACAAATGCTTCCCAATATTGAATAGTTGGACCATGCAAACGCTGAAATTGCTTTCATGTTTTTACACACATTTTACACACCTAAAGAATGTAAGTTTTACTCTACATCTTTGATTACTGAAGTCTAAAAGAAAAGCAACATTAATAAAGCTTCCCACAGTTTCTTGTAGAACCAATTTTAAAACAAAGCGGGTGAAAGAGCACTGGGGAATGTCTATGAAGTTATAGATAATGAACTTTCAGCATATGCAAAAGAACAGAAATCCTGAACGCATTGAGCTAAAACAAAACTGAAACAAAAGGGAGTGAGGGAGTGATCCTATACTTTTGCTCAAGATTACGGATAAGGAACCCTTTATTTAATTCTGCATATTTGATTGGGAGGGTAAAGGTGTTTCTCTGAATTCTTGCCAGGGAAGACTAGGGTCCAAATATTTGCACATGCTATTAACAAGGAACGTGAAGTATTATAGGTTCTTTGGCCCATGTGCAACCCTCGCGTCATAATTTCAACCATAACTGATCCTTCTGGATTGAGTTCAAATGAGACATTTTGTGGACTTGTTTACTAAAAGGTTCATATGAGTTTTGATCCCTGATGGAAAAAGGAACTCATTCAGGGTTAGTCCCCATCTTTGTGTGGGGTAGAGAAATGTAACTAGTATCGGTCTTCATAATTGTATTTGAGTCATGATGTTATTATCTGTAAAAGAAAAATTGAAAAATTATTATTTAGCATGGGTTTCATGCTTAATTTATTTTATTTCTAGGTCAAAGCACCCATTGTGTGCTTATAGGGTTTGTGTCATGAGTCCTTGTCCATGTCATTATGTAATAGACTCCTCTTGAGCTTTGTATGTCAAGAAAGAAAATTATTTTGATATAAATTGGTCATGTAAACCCTCTTCCACCAAGTCGGTCTGCCCTTCTTCAAGTCGACCTCAAAAGGAGCTTCGAACCACTATACTACTCGACCTCATTTGATCATCCATCCAAGCAAGTTCGATCTACAGTTGCAGGAGGAGATAATAAGTGCAAATACCAAGAGAAAAGTGCAAAGAAGGCTAGTGAAGGAGGAGCACTAGTGAATAAGTAAAATACCATTTTCTCTCTCTTTTAACTTACACGTGCAAAGAAACTAAAGCTGAAGGAGGGCCGAAGTTGCAGGTCTGCAATAGGGTCGAAAATCTGTTGCAGGAGGAATGCAATTTTGTGACTAATGCAGTATTGATGCAGTTTGACTTAAGTTGACTTTGGAATTTGGCTAATCATCTTGGGAGGCTGACTTGGTGGATTGGAGGAGGTCTTTGTCTTGGTCAAAGGTCTTGGTTGTCTCAATTTGACTTGGTTCTACTATAGAAGAAGAGTTTGACTGGGTTTTCCCCTAGAAAGGGGTTTTGCCCTGGCTGAGAGCCTACATCCTCTGTCATTGATCTTCATGCTTTAATGTTTTGATAGTTGCTTGACGAAAAGAAGTTAAAGAAGACATAAAGATGTTAATAATAATACAAGAATATCACAAGTAATTATCAAGATAAGAAAATCTTTCTGCCTTCATGATTTTCTAACAGGGTTAACCTTAAAAGGACATCCTCAGCATAGAGTGATTCACAACCACGGGGACTCACCTTCACAAAGCCAAATATTTAAACCTACCCAAAGCCTGCTTTGCAAGCTAGTATCAGACACATTTAATACGAGATTGTCCTCAGTGCAGCCGAATCCAGAACCTCAGCAGAGTAAGCCTTTAGATGTGGTGCCACAAAAATCAGTGAAGGTTCTTCAGATCCTAATCAGTGACCCCAACATTCAGCTATTCAAGGTATGTCTCCAGTGTTTTGGGGTCAAGATCACATTTCTCAAAGTGGAATCATTCCACCTTCTTATCAGCCAGAAATACCTACAAACCAAAGGTGTTCGGATATCTAGCAGGGAACAGGGAGTAAGTCCTGTCACTGATCAAACTTCGTCTCACTTCCAAATTGGTACATGCAAATTTAAGGGGGGTCTTGTTAGATGATTTGAGGTTTCAACCTGGAATTCCCGATAGAAACTAGCACCTCAAATTACTATTGACACAATATCAGCCAAACTGTAACTTTGTGGAGACCTATGAACATTTAGATGTGTCACATTAATCTCAGTCAACTGGAACAAAAAATGGGTGCCTTGCACAAAATAGTCACATATATGGTACCAGGGGACCAAAGCTAATGCCTGTTATATGCAAATAGTAATGAGCTTTACCTTACATTTTAGCACTTCCAGATGCTTACCATATTGAACTTTACATGATTTAAGCAGGGGACATTCCCACTGACATCCCTTGATGTTCCCTGCATAACAGGGATGGCAGGGAGCATCCCCAAGGAAAATCACACCTGGGATGTGTGGACAGCATGAGGGACATGTCCCTGAGGAACACTGTTTGAATTCAAGTTAATGACAATGAATTCCCACAAATTTTCGTGCCCCTCCTGTGATGATACACATCCACACCCAAGTGTCCCCAAGAGCATAACAAAAATATGGGACAGAGCAGGAAAGGAGTTTCCAGAAATAGCAAAAGTTAGTAAGGATGGGAATGTTAATGTGAATTTCCTAGTAAACTGCATGAAAACAGGGGTAACACCACGATACAGTTTCTGGAAACCAGAAGAAAATAAGTACACTTTCTCATCTATCTAGAAAGTTTATAATTTCATTGAACATAGAGCAACAAAAATGAATTTATAAATTCGGTCTCAATGCTTAGATGAAAAGATTCCTCACTGCTACACAGCCTGTAATGTCCTTCATGGTTTCGTCTCTAAGTGTCTGTTATTCAAGTTCTCTAGGGTTAGCAGGGTCACCATTGGGTAAGATCTTTTAATGCTTTATTTCCATTCTTCGTAAGTTTTTAAATAAAGGATAAAAACAATTTTGTAGAAACACTAGAAACAGCCAGCAGTTTCTAAAATTTCCTGAAACCACCCATAAATGGCCTCAGCAGTTTCTGTAAAAAGCTGATCTGTATTTTTCAACCTTTCCTAAAATTCCTCCAGGAGGCTGTTTCCAGCACAGAGGCAATTTTTAGCACATTCAAGAGTGTCAGAATGGAAGCACATTCTAAAATACACTCATCACTTTTCTATTTTTGCATATATATATATATATATATATAGAGAGAGAGAGAGAGAGTCCATCGAGCTGTGGTCTAGACTGTAAGGGCAACTTGGAGCAGTTGTCGCCACAATGGCCCAGGTTCAAACCTTGACACCCAGCCATTCTGAGACTGGCCATCATGACATGGTAATGCCACAGGATAGCTGTATCTGCCTTCTTGCAATAATTGTTACAGCTGCTGGCTCAATAAAGGCACCCTCTTCTCTCAAAATAGAATAATTGAGAGATGAGCCTGCTCTATTCCTATGGGTTTTAAATACGTCATTTCCCTGTTTACTAAAACTTTAGAAGGGCTTTTCCAGAACACATCCATTTCAGAAATTAGAACCATATCAAATTTTCAGGTAACTTTGGTTGATTAGGGTTTTGGTTTCAGCTATAAATAGAAAGACTGGTGAAGATAGAGGGGTTGGACACAATTGAACAGTTGAGCAGGTTGAGCAACCAGGAGCAGAGAAAGATGATTCAGGAAAGAAGCAACCATACATGAGCAGATCCGTACAGGACGTACCAGTGTTATCCAAACCAGCGAAACTGGTCGGTCCGATCAGCTTTGGTGCCATGCTGGTCCAGCTTGATGTTTCAGACTAGTTAAGGCCAGTTTGATACAGAACCAGCCTTAAAGCAACAAACTCTCTAGTTCCATACAGAACTGACTGGTTCAGTACAGGAATGTATGGCACAGCTAGAGACCATCAAATCTTTTTTTTAATAAAATAAAATAAAAAAATTACTTAAAAGGTAGAAGAAACGGTATTGGCGCCATACTGGTCCAGCTCAATGTTTCAGACCAGTTAAGGGTGGTTCAATAGAGCCTTAAACCAACAAACTATCTAGTTCCATACAGAACCAACCTGTTTGGTATGGTGTTGTACATCATGGCTAGAGACCACTAAATCTTAATTCTTTTATAAAAAGAGGAAAATTACTTAAAAGGAAAAAAACTACCTAACCCTATGGCCCTACAAAATCCGACCCTAGTAGAATGTCAACTTTTACTTAAATTTTGAACATTACCATTAACTCTTTCAGGATGTTTGAAAGTGGTTCCAACCTCATTGGACTTCATAAGCAGAAAGTAGAATTTTAAATTCCATTCAAAATTCAGCAGACTGAACAGTTCCCAGGATTTCGGGATTGGTATGATTGCAAACCTTCCACTGGATTGTATCATGTATGAGGGTAAGGAGCTAGCATTTAATCAAGATCACCAAGCACTGTCACGACCCTAGTGAAAATGTACCCTTAAGCAAAATCTTTGATTATTGCATATGTTAAGCTTTTTATAACCTATTTTAATGCTTAGAGGATGATATTGATGATGGGGATCTGATTATAGGCAAGTATTTTGATGATATGTAGTTATTTGTTTTAGCATGAACTTTTTTGGACTCTATAGGACATTTAGAGCCTCTTTGTTGATGTATTTTGGCTCAGAGATGGATTGCAACCAGTGCTATTTTGCTTATATGCACCCTGTTGTATACATGAGAAACTTAGCATATTTGTATAATGGTTTGGAATCTTATGGGTGCACATAAATTTATACGTTTTTAATGAAGCCCATTGGAATCAAGCAGTGAAAAACACATCACTAAAAAATACATCAAATAATTAAATTTTAATGAAAAATTATTTTAAGAATTCCAAACCATTTGAGACATAATAAGAAAAGTTTTCTCATGTATATAGCGAAGTTGCCAAAAAACACGGTTTCAGATACAACTATGAGGGTGGGTACATCACTTTTTGAAACAGGGTGCATGGGTTCGTCAAGGGTATATATATATATATATATATATGAAATTTGAATTATGAAATTCAAATTATGATTTTTTGTTACAATTGGCAACTAGGGCCAAAATCCACTTTGAGCAGGTATTTTAAAGAAGATATTATGGCATTGAATTCCTCTTTTCGAGAGGACCAAAACTGACTTAAAGATCACTAAATTTGGATAAGGAAAAATATTTATTTATTCAAAAGAAATTTTATGATGCATGACCTTATCAAGGTAGGAAAATTGAAATTTTGAAATATAAATTTGCCTCCACAAGTGTCAAGGTCGGCTTCACCTCCATAAGGACAAGTCATCATGTCTATTTGTATATATATGTGTCCTCCAACCTCATTTCGAGACACATTCTCTGAGCATCGAATATCTGAAATAGGGCAGCAGATATGAGGCTACGGCAAGGAGGCAACGAGCACGAGTTTGTGGTAAAGGTGGTCTCCCTCTTAGGTGTTTTAGGGCTGATTCAAGATAGTTTAAGGCAGCGGACTTTTGGCTAGATCAGGACGTAGGAGCAGAGGTGAGTTAAGTGTATTTGTGGGCTTGTTTTATGGATCATTATCTCTATTCAATGGGCTGCACGATAGTAGTGTTGAGAAATCAATGCTAGTAGAGTTAGGGTTAGATTTCTCTTTCTTGATAATTACTGTGAATTATGTTGCCTTCTTTTACTTCTTTGTCATGCTATCTTTCATCAAGCAATTACCAAATTATGTGTGTATGAAGATCACAAAAACACAAGACACGACATGTAGGCACTCTGCCAGGGTAAAACCCCTATCTAGGGGAAAATCTAGTCAAAATCTTTTCCTTCAATAGTTTTCTTAAGACTCTTCAACCTAGACACATACCTCCTCCAACCACCAAGTTGGCCTCTTCTTCCAGCAACTTCGACCCAGCAAATCCAGAATTTCGGCCTTCCAGCAGTAGAATCTTCGACCCAACACTTTCAAAATTTCGACACTTCCAAGAGTAAAACTTTGATCCACCAATTTTACCAGTAACTTCGCATAAGAGAGAGAAAGAGAGACCGAAAAACTTCGACCTTGATCCTTCCAACACTTCTTCTCTTCTTGGAATTTCACACTTTTCTGCCTCCTCTTGGATATCAAACTTGTGAGAGAGATGCCTCCAAATGAATTCGAACTGCTTGTATATAGGCTACAGGTGAGGTCGAATTTCCTTGTTTGAGGCTGACTTGATCTCCTTGAGGCCGACCTAGTGCAAAGGTGTCAAGTACCTAATTTGACTCAATAATAAACCTTTTTACATGATTCAAAATCCCAAGAAGGGTCTCATAAAAGTACAATGACTCTAATGACTCAATATAAATCCTACGAGTCCACAATGGGGACTTTGACTAATAAAAGATGGTCCAAACATGAAACCCATGCTTTAATAAGTCATTGTAATAATAATAATAATAAAATCTTTTTCATTTTTTTGACAAATACATTACATAATGACTCAAATACATTTATGAAGACCGAACCTAGTTACATTCTTCAACACTCCCTCTTAACTAGGGAGGTATTCATAACAACATATACAAGTACAAGGAAGATCTCAAAACATATGAACTATGAAGAGTTTAGGCACCGCAATGCCATGGACTAGATTCCTGACCAAGGCAATCTATCTAGGTGGGACTAAGATGGACTAAAGCTTTCAGCCTGTCTAGGTACTATCAGGCTTACTTGCTAACCATCAACCCAAGGATCTAGGTGTGTATCCGAGATCAGAGCTCCATGACCAACACCACCCTCCCTACTTCGGTATCTAGATATCAACACATAATGTCAGCCAGCTGTCCTCCCAGGCAATGTCTCTCACACACAAAGCCTCAACAAATCTCTTCCAAACTTTTATCATCATCAACAAGATCAACAATCTCCACTAAACCAAGCACGCTTCTAAGATATTCAAACTTCTTATTAGGAAGAGACTTTGTTAGCATATCAGCTACCTAATCGTCTGTCGGGACATACTGTAGCTTCACAATCCCGTACTGCACCAAGTTCCTAATGTAGTGGAACTTATTGTTGATATGCTTCGTCCTAGCATGAAACACGGGATCTTCAGACATCTTGATGCAACTTTGAATATCACAGTAGGATCTAGAGGCTTCTCGAACAAATATGTCAAAATCTTCCTCAACCATACAAGCTCCTTTCCTACTTCACATGCAGCCACATACTCTGCTTCAGCACTACTCAAAGCAATGGGATCTTGCTTTCTACTAATCCATGAGATCATGGCAGATCCCAAACTAAAGCATCCACCTGTAGTGCTTCTTCCATCGGTCTCATTGCCACCCTAATCAGAATCTATGAAGCTAATCAGCTTGACTTCTTTGTTATTGTACTTTAGGTAGTGATGTATAGTTCCACGGAGATATCTCAATATATGCTTGGCAGAGATCTAGTGATCATGACGAGGCTCCAACTGAAATTGCTTAAGAATATTCACAGCAAATCATATATCCGGCCTAGTATTTACCAGATACATTAGAGAACCCACCAACTTACAATAGAAGGTAGGATCTACAAGACTTGAGTAGAGCTCCTCAACTTCTTGAGATTGGTGATCATAGTAGTCATGGGCTTGGAATCCATCATTCCAAATTTCTGCAACAACTTGATGATATACTTTTCTTGCCCCAGATATATCTCCCCAGAGCTCTACCATACTTTCAGACATGGGTAATAGTGCATCAGTCCCAGATTGTTCATCTCAAATTCGGCTGCCAACATCTTCTTACATTCTTGTATCCTTCAATCCACATTTGTAATGATCATCCACATATAGTAGAATAATGACTGGCTCATTATCCACAACCTTGATGTAGAGATTTGGATCAACAGTACTCTTCACGAACCCAATTCTTAGAAGGTATGCATCCATTCTTGCATACCACGCCCTAGGAGCTTGCTTCAAACATATAGGTCCTTCTTGAGTCTACAGACATGAGTGTCTTTGCTATTTACTTCAAAGCCTTCGGGTTGTTCAATGTATACTTCCTCATCAATGGTCCCATTTAGAAATGTTTCTTTACATCCATTTGATGGATATTCCATCCCATTGTAGCAACCAATGAAACCAAAGATCTAATGATAGTATACCTTGCGGTAGGTGCAAAGCTTTCTTCATAATTTATGCCTTCTTTTTGAGAGAAACCCCTTGCAACAAATCTAGCTTTGTATTTGTTTATACTTCCATCAACAGTGTGCTTGATCTTGTAGATCCATTTGGAGGTGACAACCGATTTGTCACTAGGTCTAGGAACAATTTCCCAAACCCCATTCTTCATGATGGATTGATATTCTTCCTGCATTGCCTTCTTCCATACTTCTTGATGAGTAGCTTCTTCAAATGTAGATGGTTCAGCTTCAATCAGTTTTGTCATATATGTAGCATATCCAAAATATCTTTTCGGTCTTTTGCTTTCTTTAAAGGTTCCTTTCGTAGCTCACATCTTCAGAGTAATTTTTAACCAATTTAGCCTCTTCCTTGTGTTCGGTATGATCACAGGTTGAATAGGCTCACTTGGTCCTTCTTCTTCTTCTTGAATTGTAGAGGGATTGTCATGGTGTACTTCTTCTTCTTCAAATATTGGTGTATCTTCGTCATCAGAATCAATAGGGATATCTTTGGATCTTTTGTAGGCATGATTTTCATCAAATATAACGTCTCTGCTTACTTCAATATGTCTTCCTTCCTTGATGTAGATTCTATATGCTTTTGAGGAGAGACTATAGCCAACAAAGATCCCTTTGATGCTTGTAGAAGCTAACTTCTTTTGCTTGTCCTTTGGAACGTGGATATAGACAGGACTCCCAAATATTTGGAGATGGTCCACACTTGGCTTCGTCCCTGTGAATGCTTCCTCAGGTGTCATATTCTAAAGAATTCTATGAGGACTTCTATTTTGAATATATATTACTGTCATTGTTGCTTCTCCCCATAGAAATTTTGGTAAGCCTTGATCAAGGATGATTGTTCGTATACCTTCTTCAATTGTCCTATTCTTTCTTTTAGCCACTCCATTTTGTTCGAGATAGTAGGGAAAATTGAGCTCCCTCTTAATTCCTGCTTCTTTACAATATGCAAACAATTCTTTAGAAGTGTATTCCCCACCATTGTCGAATCTCAAAGTCTTTATTTTTCATTCAGTTAGGGTTCCAACTTCAGATCTAAACTCCTTGAATTTCTCAAATACTTCATCCTTTTTCTTGAGAAGGTAGCACCATGTCCTTCTAGAGTGATCATCAATGAATGTTACATAGTAAAGATGACCTCCAAGTGATTTGTCAAACATAGGCCCACACACATCAGAATGAATGAGGTCTAATATTTCTTTAGACCTTGTTTCACTATTTGTAAATGGTTTTCTTGTATGTTTACCCAAAGAACATCCCTTGCAAACTCCTTCACAATCTTCTTTGATATTGGGGATGCCATGAACTAGTTGATTTAGAGTGGGAATGACCTTGTAGTGTAGATGACCATATCTTCTATGCCATAGCTCAATGGGATTGATTTCCATATGAACTAGAGCTTGAGGAGATGGTGTTATGACTCTATATAAGCTTCCTTCATGAACTCCAATAACCCTAGCTTTATCAATACTTGAATCTTTTCCCCAAACCAAAACCTTTCCATCAACAAAAGCAACTCTATCCCCTTTATCTTCTAAGCAAGAAATTGAAAGCAAATTCTTTTTCAAACCTGGAACATATAGTATATTGTTGAGATGTAGCTTAGCTCCATTCTCTAGCTTCAAAGATGTTGATCCCAGGCCTCTAACAACATAGCTTTTGTTGTCTCCCAATTCCACTGCATGAGAAGATGATTCCTTTGATAGAGTGTGAAGTTGTTTACTCTCCCCTGTCATATGCCTTGATGCTCCACTATCAATAATCCATGCATTATCATCATTAAGTGAACTTGTAAGTGCAGCTAAGAACCCTTGACTTTTGACCTTGTTGAATAAGTAGTAGAAGATCTTCTTGATCCAGCTTCTTGCAGTATTGATTCCCATTCTTATCATAGAGGGAGTAATTATCTCCTTCAAGCCAACAGTGTGATCTTCAATCTTCCTTGACCTTAGCTCTGATACCATGTTGAGAAATCAATGCTAGTAGAGTTAGGGTTAGATTACTCTTTCTTGATAATTACTTGTGAATTATGTTGCCTTCTTTTACTTATTTGTTATATTATCGTTCATCAAGCAATTACCAAATTATGTGTGTATGAAGATCACAAAAACATAAAACACAAGATGTAGGCACTCTGCTAGAGCAAAACCCCTATCTAGGGGAAAACCTAGTCAAAATCTAAGTTACCAGGATTCGGATCTGGATTTGGATATGGATCTGCAAGTTTTTTGAAAAACCAGGATCCGAAAACGGCAAGTACAAGAAAATATAAAACATTTTAAAATTTTTAAAATTTAAATTTATATAAATATAAAAATAAAAACATATGCTAATTTTTAAATATATAATTTTTACATACAATAAATAATTATTATATAAATAATTCCAAACTTAATGTATCATTTATAAATATTAATTAAACATTAATTAAATTTATATAAAAATTAAAAAACATATGTGAATTTTTAAATATATAACTTCAATATAATACTTTAAAAATAATTATTAATTTAATCATAATAGAATTAATACATCATTTATAAATATTTAAACATTAATTATTAGTTATAATATTTATATTAAGCAAATTATTAAACTTATTTTAGAAAACTTACTTTTAAAACTTGAAAAGAAACTTTAAAATTGATTAAAATAAAAATTATTTTTAAACTTTAAAATATCTAAATAAAAACTTACTTTTTAAACTTTAAAATATCTGAATAAATATGAGTGGATTATAAACTTCACGTAACCTGCATTAAACTTTAAAGTTTATAATGTTTTGTATTAAACCTTATAATATGGTCAAATAACATAAAATAATAAATTGGCGTTGGCAGACTCCCTAGTTTATTTTCGCGGACGCCGATTCATTAATCCATTTCTTATCATTCCTTAATTGGCTTGTGTCTAGATGATTATATTTTCTGTTTTGGAATTTTGTTCTGACATCTGCTGCAGATTTGTGCGTCGACATTGACGGTTTTTTACCCGAGAGAAGCTGGATGGAACAGAAATTTATTTTCGTGGACATCGATTCATTAATCCATTTCTTATCATTCCTTAATTGGCTTGCGTCTGGATGATTAAATTTTCTGTTTTGGAATTTTGTTCTGACATTTGCTGCAGATTTGTGCGTTGACGTTGACAGTTTTTTACCCGAGAGAAGCTGGA
Organism: Pinus tabuliformis; assembly: GCA_031772625.1. Classification (NCBI taxonomy): domain Eukaryota; kingdom Viridiplantae; phylum Streptophyta; class Pinopsida; order Pinales; family Pinaceae; genus Pinus; species Pinus tabuliformis. The sequence continues at coordinate 674,174,757 of CM062817.1, forward strand.
CGGAACGGATCTTTGCGGATCCGGATCCGAATCCGTCTCTGATCCGGGGATCCGCTGATCCAGCCATTAGACCTGATGGTCACCGTAACATACTCAAAATCTCTTCCTTCAATAGTTTTCTTGAGACTCTTCAACCTAGACACATACCTCCTCCAACCACCAAGTCAGTCTCTTCTTCCAGCAACTTCGATCTTGAAGCATCAACACTTCGACCCAGCAAAACCAGAATTTCGAACTTCCAACAGCAGAATCTTCGACCCGGCACTTTCAAAATTTCGACCCTTTCAGCAGTGAAACTTCGATCCAAAAATTTGCCCAGTAACTTTGCATAAGAGAGAGAAAGAGATAGCCAAAAACTTTGACCTCGATCCTTCTAGCACTTCTTCTCTTCTGGGAATTTCACACTTTTCTGCCTCTTCTTGGATATCGAACTTGTTAGAGAGATGCCTCCAAATAAATTCATACTGCTTGTCTATATAGGCTTTAGCCTTTAGGTGAGGTCGAATTGCCCTGTTTGAGGCAGACTTGATCTCCTTTAGGCCGACTTTGTGTGGCCGACTTCGTGTGGAGGTGTCAAATACCTAATTTGACTCAATAATAAACCTTTTTACATGATTCAAAAGCCCAAGAAGGGTCTCATAAAATGTACAATGACTCTAATGTCTCAATATAAATCCTAGGAGTCCACAATGGGGATTTTGACTAATAAAAGATGACCCAAGCATGAAACCCATGCTTTAATGTCATTGTAATAATAATAATAATAATTCTTTTTCATTCTTTTGACATGTTAATTACATAATGATTCAAATACATTTATGAAGACTGAACCTAGTTACATTATTCAACAAGTAGCACGTTTAAGGACTGTTGTGAGAGCCAAAAGACCTAGTCTAGGGGTGTTTTCCCTAGCCGCAATCAACTTACAGCAAGTTGTGGATATACAGAGGTAGCAGAGGCTTAACCAAGGTGTTTTTCATGTCCTAGGAAGGCCGCATATAGTGTTGTGTTTGATCTGTCTATTGTTGGGTGACCTGTGAAGGTTTCAAGGCCTACAATAGTGCAGGAAGGCAGTGTTGAAGGGCAGTAAGTATAACTGTGTCTTAAAGAAGGATTAGGGTCGTTGTGATACCCTAACTGAAGCTCAGTACTTTCCTCAAAACCCTTGAGCAGCAGCAGCGTATGTCACCAGCTTCAGAAGACATCATTTGACTACTTCAGAATTGCAACTCTGACCAGGCCATCTATTTATCCAAGGACAGAGATTGGCAAGTCAGTTTTGACTTTGAATTAATGTATTTTCTCTCTCTTTGCTGAACATTTGATTCAAATAATAAGAAGAATTGATCAAGGGTTTCCCCATCTTGGGATTTTTCCCTGGCTTGAGCCATATTCTTGTGTCCTCTTGTCTTGGCTTGTCTTCTGCATTTATCGTTGATGTTCTTTCTTCAATTATTGTCAACGATTTATGTGATTACTAATGGAAGTGGAATAGATTGATAAATGGGCTAATATGGATCATTGAAGTAACCATCCTAAGCAAAGAACATGTTTACTTAAAATTAACATGGTATCAGAGCTCAGGAGAGGACATGCACAAGCAAGAGTAAAAAAAAAAGAAATCACAAGGAGAAGTTTATTGACAAATCTCCTCCCTTTGCAAAATAAGACAACATGAAATGGACTATGAGTGCACATGTGTTGTGTCTATCTTTCTAGAAGAAAAGGGTCTCGAAATCTTCAAATGGAAGCAGAGGGAGAAACCTTTTGGGAAACCCTAGTAAGTGACTAAATTACAGTCAAATGAGTAAGGATCAAGTACCCATGATCCCTGTGCTAGAGTTCGAAGAAGATAGTCAAATTACCATTTAAGACTGAGTACCTTATCAAAGGGAAGCATTCTGATATGAGAAGTGATCCAAATCCATTCAAGTGACCAATCCTTACCTGCTAATGGACTATAGCTCGCATCTGTTTCAGGTCTATGACTCGTATACCTCAGAAAGGACCCCACACACTCTACAGGACTGTAACTCACTCTAGAAATATCACTTTGCATCTCTGTGTCAGAGATAATCCCTCCCTTATGATTGTCTCGCATTTGCACAGCTACAGGTCTGTTAACTCGTAAGAATTATCCAACTCTTTTATATTGATATGAATTACATCACTATGTTATGTATGGACATTACTTCAGCAGCAAAACCGTATTATGATTGGTCTTAGTTAGTCCTGGCACTATAATATATCTCAAATGACCGTATTGATTGAATAGTCATCTCAGATCCGTAATATGCTCAACACTTCTGATATCATCTTCTGACTCAACAATAATACAAGCCTCTTCCTTGGCTTGACGTGATAGTAATACGAGTTTATGAGTGATGTGTCCAAGGCAAAATAACTATGATATGAGGGGACAACTCTGTAATGACTCAAGTCTCCTATCTTTATCCGAAGAACAAAGTTCATAGCTTCTAAGATACTATTAAAATGTATACTTCATATTGCCAGATGTTACAGTGAGTATGTTGCTGTGAGATCCAAGTTGTTCTAAGGTGACAAATGCTACAATTGCTTGATCCACGCATTACACAGTTTATATGATTCAGTGTCAAAGTTTTGTTATATGAAGTGCTCAAATTGCATAGAGTATACAACATCTACAACATAATATCGTTACACAATTTATATGATTCAGTGTCAAAGTTTTGTTATATGTAGTGCTCAAATTGCATAGAGTTTCCAACATGTACAACATAATATGTATCTGATGCAAGTGGTATGCATTTAATCCAAGCCATCTCCTAAGGTACGACAGTATATGATGTGAAGTATGTTGGAGTATGTATGTTAGTATGTTGTAGCATTATCCAAAGTTGCTATTATATAATTGATTTATATAACTATCGCTAAGTAATGATGAGACTTTGTGTACACCCTTATAGTATGTATGCCATTAACAGTGACAAAGACATGGCTGACAGTATATATGACATGGCAGACACCCTAGATATGTATGTCATGGCAGACAATATGTATGATATGGAAGTCATCTTTATGACATGGCAGACAAGATCCTCGTATCGATATGGCACATTATATTAATGGCAGACAGAATCCTCATATGGATATGACATATTACGTGGCAGACAGGATCCTCATATGGATATGGCACATTGTATTAATGGAAGTCAGGATCCTCATATGGATATGGCACATTATATTAACGACAGACAGGATCCTCATATGGATATGACATTATATTAATCGTATGGCAGACAGAAAGTTCAGATGATGAGAGACCTCATCTTTCATAATGGAAAGCTTGCTATTCGCTTAGCATGGCAGACATGATACTCCTGTGTTGGAAGAATAGGCTAGTCATAGAAGGCCGAGTATTCTACAATCATCCCTTAGGTTGGATGCATGAATGCGAAGACTAAGACGAAGCTGTCCACATCTCAAAAGATAAGTATTGTACATCTCTTTTATTGTCTTTTATCATCACTTATGTTTCTTGATGATGATGTAAAGTCCTTAATGATCATCACTAATGTTTCTTGATGATGATGTAAAGTCCTTAATGATGATGGTGATGATATGAACCCATAAAATGATAAATGATATGTACTCCTTGTTGATAAGTACTCCTTGCTGACTATGATTGATGTCATGAATAATGTGATTGGACTCTTTAATGGTGATCTGAACTCCTTGATACTTACTCTTTGATGATGATAATCTGGATAATGATGAATTAGATGATATAGTTGATCTATATACTCTATTCCTTGGATTTCTTGATTATATAAATGATGTGGATCTCCTGATGCTAACATAATCTCTTAATGTTGATATGAACTCGTGGATAATGATGATGTGGACTCGTGAATGATGATGATGTGAACTCATGGATAATGATGATGTAGACTCCCGAATGATGATGATGTGGACTCGTGAATGATGATGATGATGATGATGATGATGATGATGATGATGTTGTGGACTCATTGATGATGAACTCTTTGATGTTTTGGACTCCTTGATGTAAACTTCTTGATGATGATATGAATGAAGTTAACTCCTTAATGATTTTGGTAAGGTCACTTTCCCGATATTTAGAGGGAGCAATGATTGAAAATGCAGCTATTAATGATGTTTGTTGATATCAATATAAGACTTTCAAAGCCAAGATGGAAATCCTTGATACACTATTTCCTACACTTAAAAGTTTGATGAGATGGAGAAGTTGTTGATCCCTGGTTTTCTTGATAAACACCTATCACATGCCTCTAAGTCAAGCTATGGATGTGCCTCATATATTGGATAGTTGCTTGTTGAGATATCACTGTGATGCTACTATTTATGGTCAGAAATTCATTGCCAGAATATAAGATTCCATGGATATTCTGATATTGGCTCGGTTGGCAGTGTGATGAGTAAAAGGAGTACATCTAGTGCTATATTTCTTGATTTTGATGCTCTGGGAGCACTATTGAAGTTGAATGCATGGCTTATTATGAAGCCACTGGAAACCACCGTTCTATATTGCAGAGTGGGATTCGCTTTCAAGAGAATCCCGTCTTCCACGATTGCTCCAATCATATTGGCACTAGGTACCACTTTATTTGGGATATGGAAAAGCAGGAATCAATCAAGCTCCAACATTGCAGGATGGATGTACAGATTACCAACATCCTCACAAAGCCTCTTAATATGTTCAAGTTTATATTCCTTCAGGGAAAGGCGGTGTTATAGGCCATTTTGTCACATCTGGTCAATAAGCCTTCAACTAGATCAATCAACATCCTTTGACCTCCTTTTCATCATCCTTGCACAAAGCCCTAAGCATGACTCATTCTAATCCCAAAGTTTCTGCCTAAGAACACCTTGTTTCAATCATTTTAAGGACCAATGTTCTCTGGTCTCCTACTGGATAGGGTTGACTATCAGGTTGCTCCACTGTGGCCTGCATTGATCACCTACAAGTTGCTCCACTATGCACCTGCGTTGGTTCTAGAAATTCGGGAAAAAGAGAGAGAATCCCGAAGCCTCTTCTTCCAGAAGCTTCCAAGATCTGTTGTAACCATTTATCTCAGATAAAAGTCTCGAATCATATCCTATCCTACCTTGGAGTTTTCATCCCTTATCCCTTGAGCTTATCCTCCCATCAAGAGTGGATCTCAAGCCCTAATTGGTAAAAGGATAAGAATTCATGAACTACCTCCTTCACCTATATATTTACTGCCATCCATAGGCAAGGGGTTGGCTTTTGGAGAGTGATTCTACCCTTATGCTGTTGATGTGAGAGATATCTTTCCATGCATTAGGGTGATTAGAGGTGCACTTTGTGACAAGGAAATGACAAGTCAACTTGGAGGAGCTCTTTTACAAGATCAACACCTATTTTTGGTTGTAACTCACTCCATTTCTATTAATGCAAAGAGTTCTTTGTTTTCCTATATATGATGTTATGGTTTCATATATTTCAATACCATGTTGATCTATTGAATAAAGTGATTAGATGATGCTACATAGATTCTATGGATCATTGGCTTGTGTTATCTGACTGTGCAGGTTCTAATAATAGCGATCAGAGCTAGGATTGGAGCATTCAAGCCAAGGAAGGAGCGAAGCATATGACAGATTCCAGGTAGGCTTCATCTCGTTATCTATTTACTTTAAGGAAAACATTAGTGTCTTTGTCTTTATGTTGTTCTAGGTCAGTCCACCAGGCCTAGGGAAGATACTTATGTCCGCAGTCGTAGATTTTGCATAACAAGCGGGGAGTCGTGGACAGACCCTACAAAGAGGGTCCTAATTGAACATCGAGCTCTTAGAGCTCCTGGGGGCCTAGGGTACTTCTTGATGCTATGTGCGACCATATGGTGAGTGGTTCACCTTCTCCTATGATACTCCATGATGATAGATGACAGCACAGGGTGAGTGGTTCACCTTCCCTTGTAGCTGATGATATATGCATAGGATGAGTGGTTCACCTTCTCCTGTGGACACCACAGTGTGAGATGCATATAGGCATCTGTCAGTTGTCACATGTGGACATGTCAATGTGACGTGGTTCATCCTTTCCCCACATGTAGGATGCTCATTCCCTACGATCGATGGTTGACATGTTGGGGGACGTGGTTCATCCTTTCCCCACGTGTAGGTTCCTTCCTACGATTGTTGGTTGTCATGCATGTAGGATGTGGTTCATCCTTTCCCTACTCTCGGTGAATTTGCGTAGGATGTGGCTTATCCTTTCCCTACGATGGTTGTGATATATCACTGTATGATGTGGTTCATCCTTTCCCTACATATGGTTGTGAGCAGGGTGTGACTTATTATTTCCCAGTTATCACTCCAATATCATCCTACCATGTAGTCCGGGACACATGGGAAGTACCTCTCATCTGGCCAATGAGTTGGGAAAAGTGGATAGGGACCATAACACTACTGATGGATGCATCATGTAATATCGTACTCCCTATGTGTAGGATGCATGATGTTCAAAAACTTGATCACTTGGGATAAAGTCCGATTGGGGTTTGACCCTTGGTTATGTGAACTGACTTTTGTCAGAGGAGGGTGGCAAGGTCTTGTGGCTCACTCTCGATCAATTCTTTTTCATTATCTATATCAATGCTCAGTAGAGATGAGACAAGATAAATGGTTCATGACTACAGGATGGCATGATAACAAATGGATTGACAAGTGGAATTCTCCCTAGTTAAGAGGGAGTGTTAAAATTGGCAACTAGGGCCAAATTCCACTTTGAACAGGTCTTTTGAAGAAGATATTTATGGCATTGAATTCTTTTTTTCGAGAGGACCAAAATTGACTTAAAAATCACTAAATTTGGATAAGGAAAAATATTTATTTATTCAAAAGAAATTTTATAAGGCATGACCTTATCAAGGCAGGAAAATTGAAAATTTGAAATTTAAATTTGCCTCCACAAGTGTCAAGGTCGACTTCACCTCCATAAGGACAAATCGTCATGTCTATTTGTATATATATGTGTCCTCTAACCTCATTTGGAGACACATCCTATGGGCATTGAATATCTCAAATAGGGTAGCAAATATGAGGCTAGGGAAAGGAGGCAACGAGCACGAGTTTGTGGTAAAGGTGGTCTCCCTCTTAGGTGCGGATGCCTTGCAGAGAGAGGTCGCAGATGTCTGGGCTTGGAACAGTCAGCAAGGAGGTGTCATAGGGCTGATTCAAGATGGTTTAAGGCAACGGACTTTTGGCCAGATCAGGACGCACGAGCAGAGGTGAGTTAAGTCTATTTGTGGGCTTGTTTTATGGATCATTATCTCTATTCAGTGGGTCACAGGATAGTAGCACATTTAAGGAGTCAACATAATGTTTATAAGACCCTTCCGGGCAATTTGTAAGTATTGTACTATCTCATAATCATCGAGTCTTCAAGTCATGTAAGTTCTTTCTACAAGGAGAGCAACAAGCTCATTGGGGCAGTAAACTATCTAGCATGGAAGAAAATGATTGAATTGATACTCACAGAGCAAGATGTAATGGGATATGTTACCAGAGAAATTACTGAACTTGAGAAAGACAAAATACAAGAACTAGCAAGGTAAAAGAAAGGGGAAGTAAGAGCTCAAAGGATCATAGTGGAATCAATCAAGGACTCTCTTGTTCCTTTTGTGGCAAGCTTGAAGACTTCAAAGGCAATGTATGGCAAGCTAGTGAACTTGTAATTTGTAAGTACAACAAGACAAAGATGTCTTTATGGAACAAGTTATATGGAATGAAGAAATCGAAGGATGGGGATATGACATCCTTCTTCATGAGAGTCTCTCAGTTGAGAGACAATTTGCAAGGACTCGGGGAACCAATCATTGATTCTGAGGGGACCGTATTGTTCTAAATGCATTGCCACCAGAATAGAGCAACTTTGCAACAAGTGTCTATTCCAAGAAGGATTCAACTCCCTTTGATGATTTGTGGGTACAATGCATTCTAGAAGAATCAAGGATCAAGGTCAAGGATGACATTGGATTTGGTGAGCAATCTCAAGCATTTCTAGCCCGAGTCAAGAAGATGAAGAAAGGAAAGTTTGGCAAGTCCAAGAAGAAAGACATGTCCAAGGTGCAATGTTTTGGATGCAATGAATTTGGACACTTTAAGAGGAATTGTCTAAACAAACAGAACAATAAGAGAATGGACCAAAGTGAAGCTCATGTGGCCAAAGCAGTGGGAGAACCTGAGAAGAAGGAAAAGAAGGAAGAAGTGAAGGATCTTTACTTCTAAAGTGTTGAGAAATCTAAGACAAAGTAAATAGAGTTATTTTAATTTGATTTCTCCTTAATCCTTGACATTTTCTTGTGATATATATCTATATATATATGTGTGTGTGTGTGTGTGTGTGGACATTATCATCATTATTTAGTTTTGTTCATCATCAAGACAAATGCCAATAAGAAGATCTCAAGGCAAACACAAGAACACTAGATATAGGCTACTAGCCAGGGCCAAAACCTCTCCTAGAGAGGAAAACCTAAAAAAAATATTCTTATAGAATTTCAATGAAGACTTCCAAGACCTTCACCTTGACCCAAGACCAAACCTTCCAAGAGATGAACCAACCAAACCCTTAAAAAAAAAAAAACTTTGCAAAACAACTCTGAGGAAACCCTAGGTTCTCCTCCAAAACTCGCACGTGTGGGCAATAGGGACAAGGATTTCCTTCCTTAAACAATTCATTGATCTTCAAATAACTTCACTAGCTTTCAAGAATTTCACTCTCCTTATTTCTTCCTTGCCCAGACTTTGCTAGATACAGAGATATACCGCTTGATTGATGCATATCATAAATGAGGTGAGGTTCCTCTTTATGTAGGCTTTCAAAAGAGAGAATTAGGCCACACTGGACCGACATGAAGAGAGTTGGCGGACTCATCTCTTAAAGGCTTCTAGACATCATGACTTTGGCCCTTTGACTTGTCAACAAGACCCCTAGAGCACTCAATAGGTGCTTTGACCTAGGATTTTTATCGCTCAAACTAGCAGGAGTCCTAAAAGGGGATCCTTGAAGGGCCACCACTAGGTCAAGGGCAACAATGGAGCAATAGCCCACTATCACCTCGGCTAAGGCTCCCTACTCTTTGCGGCCTTTCATCGATGGGAGGAGACTCGTTATAATAAGGATCATAAAATTGAATGGATCAATGATAGGATGAGAGGTGATCCTAAAAGCCTATTCACAAGAGAGGCTCAAATATGTGGCTTGCTTGCTTTGGACACAAGGTTTAAAGCTCTCAAGGAAGCGCTTGAGGGGAACTTCAAGGTTTAGGTTTGGGGCATATATCTTATAATGGAGATTCCTGGGCCTTGAAATTCTTGTGAAAGCTTGGATTCCAAGTGATCCTAGAAGAATTACCCTTAATAATGTATGGGACCACATGGAACCAAGTGTATGGGACCACATGGAACCAAGTGGACTCGGGGGGTAGCTCAAGGGTGGAGGATTTAGAAACCAATGATATGCTTGACCTATTCCGAAGGGAGAAAGGGACCAAGGAAAGAATTTTTAAAGCAAGACAATGTAAGGGTCCCAATAAGGCGTCTAGCCTAAGGAAACCAAGGGCAAGATTCAATCTCGAGGCTAGGGCTTGAGATATCTCAATATCCCACCGTCAAAATTTCTTCAAATTTGGAGGGCACCTAGGAGACACACCAACGCAGTAGGGGCCAAGAGATCGACTTTTTTTTTATGGGTGGTTTGCAAGATAAATGATGCCCTAGGGTCCTAATGAGCTAGGCCTAGAAAAGGAGAGGAAGTAAGATAAATAAGGTTTAAGGTCAAGAAGGCCTCAAAGACAACTTCACTCAGCACTAGGGCAGCAGCAAAAGCAACTTCAAAGACTTTAAACTTCGTTTTGCAAGATCGATGTCTTCTCAAGATGAATTTCAATAATGAAACATCGCTAGGAACATTCATTCATTATACATGAAGCATTCACTATCCAGAAACAAAATTTCCACAACTTCGCATAAAGAGATGTAGCAAATAAGCCCTAGTATAGTGAAATCCCAACAACAATGTATGTGACAAAAATAGAAAGAAAGAATAACATTAAATTGTACTTACATGTATAAGAATATATCCAACCATCCAAATTTTTCCATTCAAGAAGCTCCAAGACATGAGAAAATAATCCAAACATCAAAATTCATTCCATGCTCCAAAAATTCGTCCTCAAAGAAGGATAGTGAAAATCTCTAAAGAGATAGAAGTTCCAAATCCAAGTGATGATGCTAAAATGAATCCTCATCATTTCTATTTATACACTTCTAATGAGTTCGATTTAGCTACTTGGGCCTACATTAGCCCCTAAAATAAAATAATGTGTAAAACAACTAACGTTTGGTGACAAGCCCACCAAACTAACTCATAAACAAAAGAATAAGCCTTTCAAGAGGTCGAATGATCAATAATACTTGTCATTGGGCCTTCTAAGAAGCCTGATGAAGTCCATAGCACGGTCTTTATTTCTATTTTTGTCACATACATTGTTGTTGGGATTTCACTATACTAGGGCTTATTTGCTGCATCTCTTTATGCAAAGTTGTGGAAATTTTGTTTCTAGATAGTGAATGCTTCATGTATGGGCCATGTATAATGAATGAATGTTCCTAGGGATGTTTCATTACTGAAATTCATCTTGATAAGACATCGATCTTGCAAAACGAAGTATAAAGTCTTTGAAGCTGCTTTTGTTGTTGCCCTAGTGCTAAGTGAAGTTGTCTTTGAGGCCTTCTTGACCTTAAACCTTATTCATCTTACTTCGTCTCCTTTTCTAGGCCTAGCTCATTGGGTCCCCTAGGGAGATATTATTTGTTGTAATGGTTACACTTAACTTACAAGTACAAATTTGGTGATCAATGTTGATAAATGTTATTAATTGAATTTTGAAAGCTTGAAACTTTAAGATTGATGAATCATGAGACTCAATATGTTGTATGTTACTATGTTACTAACTTGTGGACGTGGTTGATGAAGATTATAACTTCTAGATGATTGTCGTTAAATGGTTCAATCTATGTTTTTTATATCTTATTCATCATTCTACATGCTTTTGTTGACATATATGCATCAAAATATAAAATATATATATATTATATAAAAAATCGCTCCCTCGTTCCCAAACCGGGAGCTTCTAAAAATGTCACTCCCTCTCCCAAGTAACCTTGGTCCATAAGTGCCACAATTATGAATAGGACTCCCAAAATTAGTGGACAAGGGGTTGGCCCCTTGTTCTCCAAATAATAAACCTGTGGTGCTCCCAATGGGTGTGAGGGCACACAAGTAACCTCATGGGTCTCCAAGTAGGTCGAAGATGCTTGTAGATCATTTGTAAGGGCTCAGATGATGGTGTAAGTGATACCACATCAGCATACAAGTCCTGAGTCATCTGCCAAGTGCATGGTACAACTGTGGGGCCAGTTGGGCATGGTGAACCAGGTGCATCTTCCTCGTCCAATAGGTGAATCTCGAGCAATCTCTGAACATCTCTGGGGATCCATGGAGTGTTGTCTACTGCTGTGGATGCCCATGGCTCTCTACACACACCCTACATGTGCCAATGTAGGCCTCTAGAGGGTTAGGACCCCATATATGGAGACCAAACCCAAAATGGAGACCATCTGCAATCCTACATAAGATCCAATGCGTCTCCTGGCCTTCCAGTACAACAAGTCATCAAAAGAAACCGAGTTAAAGAGCTTACAAACCATGGACAATAGGTGGACACTTCATAGTGGCATATTTTTCAGTAGTGGGCTTTAGCATGTGCTAATGTCTCCAAGCTCCAAATGGGGTTAACCGAGTATCCTATTAGGTGACTTCTACCTTTAAAGGGGATAGTATGTCCAAGGTACATCCTTCAAATGGTGGTGGCATGTGATAAAGAGATGAATGGAAGAGAGAATGAGAGGGGAAATCCTAGGCCACATGCCAAGGTACAAGGGTAGCTAATAAAGGGAAAGCCCACACTTGGGTATATAATGTATAGGAGGGATAAATCATGGTACATGAGTTACCCAGGCCTTGATTTTTCCACCCTTCTTTAGATGCCTTTTGCCTTTTATGATTTTTCTTTGATTAACTATTCGAGGCTCAAAGGATAAGAGCATGATGTGTAAGGTATAACAGTGGATACCCCTTTTAAGTTAGTGTGGTTCATTGCCCACCAAGGGTTGTGACAATCATGGGTTCCAGAATGATAAAGGAGGCTCATCTAGGGCCTATAAGAACCAAGGTGATGGCTATGAGTATGGGGTAGGGCTCATGCATTTGGCTTTTGCCCACGTGCTAAATGTGTTTGCCCTGACCATCTTTTGCATGGTGTGGTGCATTTTCCTATTGAATGTAGCCAATTATGCTTTTACTTTTCTTTTCAGCTACATCAACCTCTGGGGCATTGTTTCAAGCCTGACCCAAGGTGTGGGCAAGGGAAAAAGGGGAGGCCAACCCTATGTGGATCCAGTGGGAGAAATACGGACCCAAGTGGGAAGAATAATGAATGCGGCTATAATGAATGGAAGGGGAGTAATGTATGTGGATGAGGGATCGGAACCACGCAACCAAAATTGAGGTTTCCCATGTAGTACCACCCTAAAACCCAAAGGTCAGTAAAAGAGATCCCACGGGACTATGATCCAAGGGTAACATCCAAAAGAGGTCTAGGGGACAGAAGCACAGACCTAGCCCACTCTTTCTGCCAAATCCCCCTATTAATCCATGCCCAAAAATGTCCATGATAAGCAAACTACAATACTCAATTACCAAGTGACAAGGCATACCTTTAGGTTCGGGAGGCCCACCTTCAAACATACAATCATGAAAGATGGGTGAGAAACCACATGGTTGGCTCAGGTGGTGGGAGAAATGGCACAACGACCTAGTTGGTGGCTAAATGGGGTTGCTGGTTGTCGATTGAGGACCATCTAGGAGAAAATTTTCTCCTAGGAATATCACCCACAAAATGGTGGGTAACAAGGGCCATAACATGATGGGCAAGAAACCCATTTCAATAATAATAATTTTTCTTTTCTTTTTCTTTTGACAAGTACATCAATAATTACATCAAGTCATGACTCAAGTATAATGAAGACCGACACTAGTTACATTTCAACACTCCCTCTTAACTAGGGAGGTATTCATAAATAACCATAAGTAAAAGGACAATACTTTCATTGAAACTTTCTCATAAGAAGAGTCAGATTGGTAAGCCATCTTAAGCATCAACATTACGATCAATATACAACGTAGCAAGGCCTTGATTAACAAGCCCTATCACTCAATAGATCAAAGCACAATGATGGGAGTCTTTATGTGGGACACCACATTACCTCTTAGGGCACATACCTCACCTGGATGTTTAACAGGTATGTCCCTTTAGGACTATTCTTATCTTGGATTCCCAATCTTCAAAGAACATTGATCCTCTTTGACCACTCTTGTCTTGGATACCCAATCAGATCCACAAAGAGTGTCGGTCACCAACCTACTTCCTATCTTGGATTCCAAATCCACAAGGAGTATCTGTCTCAGACAATTACCTAATCCTACAAATGCCATTCTCTCCTCATGGCCTTGACTAAGACTTACGAATGTTATTCCTGGTCTAGTGCATGACACATGAAACAAAGAACTAAATCCATCACTCCCTCGCAACTAGAGAAAGTGTCCACCGGCAGTTACTATAACAGTAGATCTCAAGGCTCTATCGTCATCATCACACACGCGAGCTCTCCTTGAAAACCACTGAGCCCTCTATATACAACAACATCATCAAGACAGGGTCCACCATCACTTTCCACATCATCACTCTGCATTTGTTGCATCTTCATGAATCAATAATCATAGAGCTCAGACATGGCTCCCTCTAAAGAACAAGAAAGTGATTTACCAGGACATGATCATCGATCCAGATTCCATATGCAACCTGTTCTTACATCTGTCATCGCGATTTTTCATCAGCTCCTCAAACCAAGTACCAAGGCAACAACCTAACAAAGTCATCACATCTTACTTAAAAATGATTCTTCTTCATATAGCAAGATTGTGCAGAACCTAACAGTATATCATGTCATCATCAACATCATGGTCCTCTTTCAATCTTCATCAGAGCCTTTTAGTGGAACATCAACATATCTCAACCAGTGATTTAGCCTTGCTCATCATTTTCAGGATGAGGTCCATCCTGTTGCAACTAAACCAACAAAGCTTCTTAAGAACCCTACTCCAAATGAGAGAGTAAACTAAAATAGTGATATCGTCATGGTCATTCTTCTTAAGATGAAGAACTCATTCCATGACACACAAAGGAGGATCCATAAAGAATCCTTATTATCGGGTTGCAGCAAAATCTTTATATCGGCTAGCTGACTGTTATATCAGGTTCATTAATTCTTTCATATGTTGTTATTAACTCATCTAGGCATCCACAGTCACACAATTATACCATCAATCTATCTTTATATATCAGAGTGCCCAAGGATCCAACCATTATCAAGGTCCTTATAGTTCCCTCCTTCCATCATGCTTGCCAAAACAAAGGATCTTCTTTACTTATCCTTCTTTCTTCTTATGATGTACTTGCATCACTTATTGACAAACACAACCAAGCAAATATATGAAAGCATGATGTCCATTAGTCATTCTAGGGTTTCCATGGAATAGATCCTGGATGAGATGTCATACTATTCATCCTTATCAATCACTACTTTGTCACATGTTCTAGATAGTTCACAAACCCTAGAAATCAAGGGTTAGGGTTTTTATGAGGGAACAAGTGAAACAGTGTTAGGGTTTTCAGATGATGTACTTGCATCACTTATTGACAAACACAACCAAGCAAATATATGAAAGCATGATGTCCATTAGTCATTCTAGGGTTTCCATGGAATAGATCCTGGATGAGATGTCATATTATTCATCCTTATCAATCACTACTTTGTCACATGTTCTAGATAGTTCACAAACCCTAGAAATCAAGGGTTAGGGTTTTTATGAGGGAACAAGTGAAACAGTGTTAGGGTTTTCATATAGCTGGGCTTTTATATGAATTATCTAGGGTTTCAAACCTACAAATATAAATTTTCAATAAAAACAATAGTATACCCTAGAACCACATAAGCAATTAACCCTAAACCATCTTTTGATAGACCTCAAATCTATTGAAAATAATACCAATGAGAGGTATTCCTAGGCATTTATCCCTTTAAGCCTAGTAGACACATTAATGACTTCTGACTTGATGACATTTATCAGTTATATTAATGTCATGGATTGAAGATATACTTAAAGGTAGTGTACCATGTACTTTTCTAATATTAAAGTCACTTGGACTTTATAAAGTGACTTTATGTGTAAAGTACTAAGTTCATTTTTCTAATATTAAAGTGAGTTGAGAAATTCACTTTATGAGAAAATTAGAAAAAGGTATACAACTTGAAAAAGGTACTAGGAGGCTTTTAAGTAAAGGGGCCAAATGTATGAGGGGGGTCACTTGGGAAAAGTGATCTCAACCACACATCTTAAGATTTGGAGATTAAATCTCAACCATTGAATCCTAGCGTTAGTGATTCAATCTTTTCCAAAAGACAAAAGGAGAAAAATGAGGCACATTCCTCCCTTCACACTTGAGAGAAGGAGAAGAGAAGAGGAGAGGTGAATTTCAAGGAGAGTTTGCAGCTTGAGGAGGAGAGCTTGAATTCCTAGGAAAAGGAGGCAGCTACACCAGCACAGAAATCGAGGAGCAAGGCAGCCATAGGGGAGCACGAAAATTGAGGCAGATGCACGAATTTTGAGGCTATGGGCTGCACAATTTCTGAGTTAGTTGCACACATTCCGAGAATTCTAGGCACGAAATTCTGAGAAGGGATAACACATCAATCGAGGCACAGTTAGCACAGATTTCGGGGCTATTTATAACACAAATTTCGAGGCACTTGTGGCAAAGAAATTGAGACAGACAACACAAAAATTGAGGTTGTTTATGCACAGATTTCGAGGTTGTTTTCTGAGAACAGAGATTGAGGAGCTGAGTTGTGGATAAGTGCAAATATTTTTGGGCATGAAATTTTGTAAATCTGGAAATTATTTCAATGGGCACAAATTTCCAAAAATTGCATTTAAAGCTTTAGCTAAAGGGAGATAAGTATTGTGGTTATTTTTATGTACTTAAACTAATTTCTCAAGCAATAAAATTCTCCTTTGAAAACTGGTTTTCCCCAAAAGGCTGTGGGGTTTTTCTGGGGTCACCTTGACCAAAAATAAGTGTCTCTCATGCTTGAATGCTTTCATAAATTTTATTTTAATTACAGTTGTTAGGAAATGTGAAAAATAGTAGAAGCACTTATTAAATGTTTATAGTGAATGCATACTGAAAATTATATCAGCATGACAAAACATGTGGGTTGGGTCAAATAAACACTTCCAAAATTGTAAACTGAGGTTGGGGTGCAGATCATTAAATTTCTACAAAATCAATATGCTATACGTACCTTATGATTGCATACCTTTGTACCTCATGATTATAGAGACTGCCACAATGCCTGTTGCAGGATGCCATGCTTTCTTCATCGTTTTTCCTCAAGGTGTGCATCAACTTACCTCTTTTTGCTTCATGATCAGTATGTCATTGCTTTTCTGCTTGTTCTTAAAAGTGAAGAATTCTTATATTGTCAAGGTAAAAAAATTGCCTCGAATTTCAAGAATAATGATCGCTGCTACAAGTCATTCGAAGGACTCTTCTTTTCAATGTCATATCTAGTCCAGGGGACTGGATGTTACCCAAAACAATAGAGCAGCTATAGGTTTTCTTCTTCAATCTAATATGCAATACTAATACTATTATTTCTAAGAGATGATGCCAAAGATTCTTAAATCAGGTTGGCTTCAAAAGGTCCCTTTTAAAGTCGACTTCAGTGGTCACTGTAGAGTTCGGCCCACTAATATGTATATGCCCAGAATAGTATCCTTCTTAACACAAGAAATCTTGACTTTTGTTCAAAATTTGGACCATGTATAAGACTGTAGCTAGATGACATTCTTTCAATGGTTCGGTATTATGAATATAATTCATATAAAATTAATAAATACAAATATAAATATCATAATAATTGGTTAACTAATGGTTAGTTAATTAGTAATGAAGAGGCATGTCTTAGAGACATGACCATTCATGAAAGGGCACCTTCCTAGGGTATATAAGCAGGCCCTCATTCTCATTTGTAATCATCTTACATCAATTCAATATACAGTTACATGTCTTACAATGTACATTTACGTCTTTGAAGTATTTTAAACATTTCCGTTGCGTATACGACTTTTGGTCATTACAATGGTATCAGAGCCACATTGGCAGAGCCTGTCCTTTGGCCATCAACTTGTCGTCGCAACTAAGTGTTTCGCTACACGAGTTGGAGTTTCCCCATTTTCGGTCAGGCCCTTTGCCACTTTAAAAAAAAAAGGCTTTTGGCCATTGACATTTCTATGATTCTAGTAAAAAAAAATCAGATGTAAATTTTGAAGGAGAACATTCATATATATAAAAAAGTTCTACATTATTGATAAAAAAAATGCATGATAAAGTCAAAAGGGAATCTTTCCGAATATCTTTAAAACTATATGTAAGAAAAGGAAGAGTAGATAAGATTATCTTGATTCTTCATTAAGTGGTTTACAAGCTTGTGGTTTTATCAACCCATGGTAATTGCCCATGGTATTTCAAGGTAAAAGAAGAACAAAAGGAATACAAAATCTCTTTATGTGAATGGTAAGTTTTACTTTTAACGTGGAGAAAATTCATCGAGTCACAGGGACATAAGTGGACATATATTTTATATTATACCCCAAAGAGGTGAATAGCCACGTTTCATTAGGGTTGTAACTTTTCAAAAACAAAAAATATATATATATAAATATATATATTAAAAAAAAGTTTATAAAAAAAATAACAAAATAAAGTTAAAAAAGAAGAAGAAAAAGAAAGTTAAAAAAAAGTTAGTTATTAAGGGAAATTATAAAGTTAAAAAGCTATAAAAGGGTAGCACCTTCTCAGGGACAGCCAAGCAGTTCAGGAGGGGAAAAGGGGAAATCAGTACCCCAGAATAAACCTAAGGGAGCTCCATCATATAAAAACATACTTCAAGGCAACAGAGAGTCAGGACCTCCCCCAGATCAAGGTGGATATACACCTCGGCCATACATAGTAGAACAGCTAGGGCAATCTCCAGCCCTAAATCTTGATTTTACAGGGATGGATGACTATGTTAAGTCATATGAATCGCAGGCACTAATATGCCGTTTCAACAGCTTCTGGCCAACACCAACGAATCTATTCCACTGGATCTTCAAAAATTGGACCATGGAATGCGATATACACCTGTGCTCCAAAGGTTTCTTCATAGTCAGATTTGCATCCATGGAAGTCAGAGATACAATTATCAATGTCGGGCCTTGGTTCTGGGGAACGGCGGGGCTGTTTATAACCCCATGGTTTACAGACTTCGATCCAAACAAAATGACAGTTACCAAAGTGCCGGTATGGGTTCGCCTTCACAACCTCCCCCTGCATTTCTGGAGCGAACAAGTCTTGGAAGGAATTGGAAACAGTATCGGGAAATACATCAAAACAGATATGGAAAGGATTGACGAAAGGATCTTCACTTTCGCACGGATCTGTGTGGAAGTGGACTTAAGTAAAGGGCTGCCTGACAACATAAGGCTGATATACAAACAGCAGATTTGGTTGCAATCACTAGATTACGAAAATACTGCCTTTAGATGTAGGCTCTGCAGACAAACAGGACACCTGCAAAGCACATGCCCAGAAGCAAAAAAAGTGAACAGCAAAAGAAAGCAGAAAGGGAAGCAGAAGAAAGGTTGGCTCTTTTCCCCTCCGGCCTCAGATGACGAAGAATCGGAAGCTGAAGAGGAAGACACTCCCACAGAGAAAGCCGAGGCTCCCCAGGAAACGAGGAACCAGAAGGAAACCACAACAGATACCAAGGCTGTACAGCTTCACCAAAATCAGGCAGAGAAGACAAATGAGGAACAGAACATGGGAGGGATAAAGCGGCACCACAAATCAGACACATCAGACTCAGACAAGGAATCAGGCATGCAGGAAGCAGAAACACAGTTAGTCATTGCCTCGATCGAGCCCACTCAAGGAGTATGGCGCAAGGTCGAAAAGAAAAAAGGAAGAAAAACTTGAAGCATGGTCACAAATGTAATTCAGTTTTTTTTCTTTATTCTTTTCCTCTCTCTCTCTCTTTTTTCTCTCTCTCTCTCTCTCTCTCTCTCTTCTTTTCTCATCTTTTTTGCACGTTAGTCCGTTAACGTTGCGAAGGGTGCCAAGGCACCAGTGCCCATCGGGCAGCTATGGAAATGCATCATGCATCTGCAATTGTAACTTTTCATTTTTTAAATAAAAGGTTACAGATTTTTTCTTTGGAAAAAAAAAAAAAAAGCTATAAAAGGGTTTCAAGGTTTTTATAACTTGAAAAAAAGGGGTGTTGTTATTGAATGAAAGAATAATTTCTATAAAAATTATACGGGAGTCAATTTAAAAATAAAATTAAAAAGAAAGAAACAGATGTATTATATTTTGAAGACGTCGTTACTCACACGAAGAATATACAAGTTTCAAAAATCATTCGACGAAATTATCAACAAAGGCAAAATGGAGCCTAATTTGAAAATAAAAGAAGGAAGATTCTCCTATAAAGCTATTCCAATTGTAGATTTTAGATTAATTACATTAAAAGGGTGTATCCAAAGGAAAGAGATTAGTATCACTATTAATACAAATATCAAGGATAATTACATTAATATTAATTTGGCAAATCAATTATTAATTCTATAGCCAAATATGGACAAACGAGAAGGTCTTTTTGGCAGAAAATAATATGAAATTAATGATTTACAAGTGACAACTGATCATTATTAGTACATATCTCAATTTTGTGTAGTAACTATGCTTGACAAAGAGGTTGACATAATTCTCAATCGATCTTGGTTCAAGGAATTAGGTACGTTCATTCTAAACATAGAAAACAAATTCTTGATGTTCCCTTACAAGAAGAAGATGGTCATGTTCCAAGACATGACAAGGAAATCAAAACTGATAATGCCTTCAGCAAAAGATCTTAAGGATATTTTGAAACCGATGTTTCAAGAGAATCCAAAAACAATATCAAAGAAGCAGAAAGAGCTAGAAGAAGTCATATCCAACAAAAATAAGGAAAAATCATGTTTAAAGGAGCATAATCAAAAGCTACTTACACAAGTAAGAAAATGTAAACCTAAAAAACACCAATTAGAACAAGAAAATGAAATGTCTGAAAAGAAACTCAATGAAAGTCTATCAGGAAAAGAAGAGGAAAGTTTATGCTTAAAGAACCTTAACCAAAGGTTATTAGAACAAATCAAGTGTTTAAAAGATGAGAAGCTTGAATACCAAAATAAAGTTGACTCAGAAAATGAGGAACTTTTACATCTCAGAAACCATAATCGATGTCTACTCACTCAAATTAAGAAACTTAAGGATGATAGGAAATCATTGGAAAACAAGTTAGAAGAACTTATCACGAAAGAAGTGTCGAAGTCGTCAGTCCAAGTTGAATATAAAGGAATAAATACCGATCCAGTTAATATCACAATTCAAGAGGATGAGAAACCAAAACAATTTAAAACATATTTAGAAATTGCAGTTCAACAACGGACATTCCAAATGACGATGCCAACTCAACAACAAGAACACCCGAAGGAAATTAGGGAACTGCCACTAACATGATAAGGGAAAGTCCAACCAGAAGTCCAACAAGAGCAGACTTTCCAATCAATCTACATACTAGTATCACTCAAAATGAAAACAACAGATTTATGTTCCAAAGAATACTGAAGTTTGCAGAATCCAATCTGATGATAATAATTCATTACAAATTTCCAGTGACTGAAAGATTTCACAGAGGATTAATCTAGGATGGTCAAATCCATTTTCGATTCGACAATTTTATTTATCACTCCAAGGATCATATGGTCATGTAACAACGAAGATAACAGTTCCGCGACGAGCAGAAAAAAGAGATCCAACCTTTCATCAGTAAGCTTTGAGGACAAAGCTTTTTGAAGAGAGGGGCAATGTTATGAATATAATTCATATAAAAATAATAAATATAAATATAATAATTAATAATTAATTAACTAATGGTTAGTTAGTTAGTAATGAAGAGGCATGTCTTAGAGACATGACCATTCATGAAAGGGCACCTGCCTAAGGTATATAAGTAGACCCTCATTCTCATTTGTAATCATCTTACATCAATTCAATATACAGTTACATGTCTTGCAATGGACATTTACGTCTTTGAAGTATTTTAAAGATTTCCGTTGCGTATACGACTTTTGGTTGTTATAGTCGGTTCATCAAACTGATGCATATTCAAGTATGCCTTTTGACAACCATTCAGAAGGAAGTCGTCTAACGAGGCGGAGGAATTGCCCGGACGACCAAAAGTGGCCGGAATTCCGGGCAAAAAATTTTCAAAAAATCTTGTAGAGGCAGTGTTTGAATCATGTTTTCGATGGTGGAAATGGATTCAGCACCATCAAAAACGTCTAGGACACCTAAAATTTTGAAGTTTAACAACTATAACTCGGATTTACAAAAATCCTTGCCAAATTTTCTCTAAATATGACCGAAATTTCCATAACTTTCCGGGCAACTCCACCTCGTTAGACTACGCGATTCAGAAGTTGTTCTAATATTCTCTCTCCAGTCAATGAACGTCACAATGTCGGGTCTTATAAGTGATAATTCTAACTTGAATATATATGTAGATCACTATATTTTGGCCTCAACTCCTTGTCTTACTATGATTCTCTTCAACAGAGGATGACTGAAGCTTTCTTCCAATGCGCACAAGTCTGCAAAATAATTCTTGGCCCTGGACTTGAGGTTATACTTCAGACCTTTTGCTTTCTCCTCTAGGGTGATTGTAGAGAGCTAGAGGATGGATGGCAAACCTGTTAAACAATTCGATTTATGGTGCACAAGCTTAGAAAAATGTTTCGACCTTCTCACAACCTAACTGAGGCTATACCTTAAACCTCTCATACTGTACTTATGCCCAAAAATAGGATTCTCGGTTCCTTTTATTTATGGTGACAGTGGCCTTGAATTTATGCACAAGTCTTGAGATGAGATGTTTGGTTGCCTCTTCAAATGATGATAGTCTTCTTACTATATATATAGGCTTAGTTGTCAAACTTGTCTTTTAGGACACTATAGATGTGCACAAAACTATTACTACTTTGATGGTTTCAATGACATTGCATAAGCCTGCGAACTTATGAATATAGATGAGTGAAGCAATTCAATTTTGCACAGGTCTTTTGGTCTCAAGGCGCACTTGTAG
This sequence comes from Pinus tabuliformis, assembly GCA_031772625.1. Lineage (NCBI taxonomy): Eukaryota > Viridiplantae > Streptophyta > Pinopsida > Pinales > Pinaceae > Pinus > Pinus tabuliformis. Next base: position 674,197,221 of record CM062817.1, read on the forward strand.
TGGAGGTCTCCGCTCCCTCTTTCTATGGTGACTGTAGTCACTTTTTCACCTTCAGATTGAGTCTAAGATAATTGTAACATGACAAAGATTCTTTTTATGCACATGCATAGAATATGGATCTCTGTATTCTTTTAATAAAGCTTATGCTCGGAACAATCCTTCAACAAGGTCTAGAATACCCTTAAAGATATTTTGATGATCTTACATACATGAGATATTGCACAAAATTTGGGACTTTTGATGCATATTTCAGACCTTGTAAGGTCCCCCTAGACCCTCGCTTTCCTTGTCAGGACACTCGGCCTTCCTTGAGCTGCTTAGATTTGTCTTTTTCGTCCTTCAAAAAATGAACTTTTATGCCTTCATTCTTTTAGAGTAGGTCTGCAATTTTGTTATAGAGAAGAGGGTTGATAAGAGGTGCCCAAAACTTCGATTTGATTGTCAATGTGCTCAGCCTAGACAAGGCTATTAGAAATGCCTCTCAGTCTTTTGAAACAGGGCTTGATTGTCCTCCAAATGTCCTTGCTTTTTTTGTGTATGCTAATTGTTGAAGAACCTAAGGGCATGCATAATTAAGTTGATTCTTTGTTACATGATAGCAATTTGTGAAGTATTTAAACAATTTATCTTAGTTTGATGTTCCATTCATTATTAGTGTATATGATTACTTCATCGAACTACTACCAAAACAAAAGAGACAAGAACTCAAATGTTTAGCTTTCTGCCAGGGCCAAAACCTCTACCTCTTGGAGAGGAAAACCCAAGCATAAATTCTTCTTATGCGTGACCATGACCCTTGACACAATCTGCCTCTCCAAGACCAAGACATCAATCCTCTTTCTTGCCATTGCTGAGATCATCATCATCATTGTTGCTTACACTGATGTCATCATAGTTGCACTACTGCTGCACTTTTAACTGAGATCATCCTTGTTGCTTTCTTCACCAAGACCATAGTTGTTGTGTCTTCATTGAAATCACCATTACTGCAACATGGAGGCCTTCACAACAATATTACTAAGATCGATTGCTAATGCATCTCTTGCTGCACTGAGATCATTGAGACAATGAGAACACTGATATACAAAATCATGATCTATAGTTACTGTGATTATGGTTATGTCAGGATCAAGATTGTGATCCTAGTCACTGCTCCTTGTAGCACGTCAAGTCTGCATCATAATAAATCCGAGAGCTGTAGTAACTAATGATACTGTATGCCGAGGATCTCTATCATCATGGAAACTCCTTCCATGGTTCTACCGAGATAATATAGATCCTCTTCATATAACCCTAACCATTGCAATACATCATGTTGAGGCTGCTACAGGTATATCATAGTGAAGACAGTAGTATGTGTGAAGGCCCAGATCACACGCTGCCTTATCTGCTCTATCCATCCGAGGGCATCATCTTCAGATCACAGGTATGCCGAGAGGAGGCTGATCTAGGTTCTACTGTTCCTTATACCCATTCGAGGAGGTAGCTAAACCCTAGATCTATCCCACAGAAAAATGTGGATCCTCTGCTACATTTGATTGAAGCAGACCTTGACAATTTGTCCATAAGAAAGAATAAATTCAAAATTTCATTTCTGCTTGTCAGAATGAGATGATCTTTATATCAAAATTGTACCTCTCGGAAAGAGGAATCCAATGCAATAATCATCGCCATCATATGAGCTATCCTAAGGTGGAAGTTGGCCCTAGTTTCCAATTTCAACATATATATATATGAGAATTTTTGCTTATTTGTGTATAAATGGTTTTGATTCATATGGATGCACATGAATATATGTTTTTCATTAAAATTTAAATATTTTATGTGTTTTTGGTTGACCGGTTTTTTGGACCGTTTTTTTACCGGTTCTGACCGCCTCCGGGTTCGAGTGTTCTACCGATTAGATGGCTGGTCCAATTCTGATAACATTGCTATGAACTGGGGAACCCCACATTTCCCACACTTGCATTGTTTTCTTCCAGCCAGACTTAGGTTGCAGTCAAACAGATTGTATGTCTATGACTGCAAAGTCAAACACAAGAATAGCAGGTAATACAACAGCACATCTAGTCATGATTTGACAACAAAGTTGAATTTCATTTTTGGTATAGATTTCATAACCAGAAAACAAATTTTGACATCAAATCAATCCGGAATATCCTTGAAAATCAACCTCATTAAGATATTCTCAAAGGGCCAAAAAATGGGTCACAATTTAATTACGTACAACAAAAAATTTATATCTTCCACTGTAACAGAAAAGGCTTAAAACCCTCAACCATAGTCTTTCAGCAACATGGTTCCATCATTGGATGTCATCTAAAACTGTTTCGGTCGTTGCTGTAGGGAACTCAATCTTGTATGCTTCAAATAGAATATGTTAAAAAATATTAACTCTGCCCATGATTCTACATCCACTCCACATTTAATCTCCATCAAAATTGTTTTCAGTAATATATAAATACTATCACATACATTAATCACTTGATATCACAGATATTACTACTTTCCATAATATGTAACAGAATCTTTATTTTCTCTTTAAACTAAAATGGAAGTTTCACCAGTATTTCATGCCAGTAGATAAACACATTCTTGAATCATCTATAAAGGCGGAAAATTTTGGGAAAACATCATGTTTTCAACAAGCTTGTTATCGGCTTATTTACTCATCAAAAAAGTAGGATGTGATCTCAGATTATCAATTGTCAATAAACAGTACAACATTTCAATATAAAAAAACTATCTTAAGCCCCATGCTGTTTACAATCACAACTTCAAGTTCTCATATACCTGGAATGGCACTTAATGATGTGCACAATCAGCACTATGTATTTTCACTTTCAACAACCAGAAACTAGCACAGAAAGAAACATCCTATGCTGGATTAAAAGTCAATTACAGATATATAGGAGAGGGCCTAGTTATATCTCTCTAAAGACAATACCATAAGAATATGTCCTAGGAAATGGACAGAGAACATAGTTTTCATCACGAATGAATTCCTAGCTCCTACACAATATCTTCCATATTAAGTTAACAGGCAGCTTGCCTTTAGAAAAATTTACTATTTAATCTTAAAGAACAGCTGTACTTATAGGGTTCAAAATCACACCTCGTTTTTCAATGCATCTGAAGAAGACACCGGAGCAGAAGCCAGGCCAGTGCGCTGCATATACTCAGCCTATGGAAATAACATGAAACCAGGAAAAAATATTAGGATGGACACTCTTCAAATCAAAAATCCTAAACTCTGAGTCTAGTACATAGCAAAACAGAATACAAGAAACATAATGGAATATAACAGCCCTGAGATTGTAGAATGTAGCCAAATTTTTAGAACTGCAACTCTAAAAAGTAATAGATCCATATGCAAATAGTACAAGGACAAACCTCATATATTTCAGCCAGCCCTTTCTCACTCTTATTCTCATCCTGCACATGTCACTTTTAGCATCAGAAGGATATATAATATACTACAGATTGTCAACAGCATTAGACAGCCAAAATTCCTGTCTAGATCAACACTGCAGTATTTAGAAAATGCATGTCAACCAAAAGATCCAAAAATTATTTCTGTTAAACATGAAAGGTGGCCTACAAGGGGTTTTGGTACAGATACGTTCACTGGTCATGAAAAGCCTCCCTTAAAATTTAATGGTGCCTTAAAAGGTGACAGGTCTTTCCAGGCTGGGATGCAATATTGAAGATTCAAAGAGTAATTGTGATTTTGTTCTTTGCAGTAGGTTTGGCGTCTTTTACCAACTATCACACTGAGTTTCTGGATGTGATTCAAGGCCTAAATGGGACTAACTGTCCACTGATGCCTTTGGGTTTTGGTGTAACAGCAAACCTTTATGATTTGGAGCTGGGTCTAACTAAGAGAGATGCTAATGGGAAGCAGGAAGCCTCAGAATTGAGTAACACTAAGGATTTCTGTGAGGACCTAAAACACACAATTGCACTTGGAATAATTTTTTTGTTGCTTCAAGGAGCTCCAGTAAAAGGTAATAAGTTGCTGCAATTGCACTGATAAGGACCTTCGTGATCTAATACCATTCAGTGTTTGACCTCCTGGGAAACACAGTCATATTAGGCACATGTATGTTCCCAAGTTTCCAAGAAACAGAGATCCTATTCACTTTAGTAAAATTGGATACTATACTTTAATTTAGAGTTCAGGACTAGGCTGTTTAAGGAATGCAATTGATGTTGATGAAAGAAAGGATGCCTCTAAGTAATTGCCAAAACTATAGGGATGGATTTTATGGAGCTGCCCCAAGAATCCGGATCCTTATATGCAGTTCAGTAATTGTCTTGCAAGAGATGCATCTTCTAATGGAACAGCATATTTTGAATGTTTAGTTACCTGTATTTTGTTGATAAAAAGCTTAGTTAGTAATATACAGTAAGGTTTAACAGTGCCATTTCTACTGCTTTTCTAATTTAATGGAAACTTTGTTTTTCCTCCCTTAGAAAATTGTGAAGATTGAAAAAAGTCAAATGCATGCAGACAACTTGAAATGACGAGAAAAACACCAATCTATCCTGCCAGAGACAGACATTTAACAAATAAAAGACACAACACATGAACTAGACAGTTAAAACTTAAAAGTCAGTCACAATCTTAAACTTCAAATTATACCATGAAAGACTACATACCAACTTAATCTGCTCCTTCGGTGCAGAAGAAGGTAAAGTAGGTTTTGGCTGCACATCATCAAACTGCTCCTGAAATAACAATTAGACAGCAAACTTGTAAAATATTATCTGCAAGAACAATCAAACTGTCTGAAAAGAAATGCAGCAGAAATTTGTAATAATCAATTTGCAAGCCTGAGGAAAGTAAATTGACTCTGGTATAGAAATTCAATATTGTGGGCATGGATACTCGAGTCACTGCTAACTCTAAACACAAGGAAAATGCAACATCTCAGAGATCTGTTCCTGATTATTGGTATAAGTAGAAGAACTCAAGTAGAGAAATTGGCATTGAAATTAAAATTTTATTTATGTACATGGTGACTCGAATAAATTAAAGGAACTGAAAGGTTATGAATTGCAAATCAAGGGAATCTTCAAGGTATAAATGGTTGGGAAATCGGCCCAGAGAGAAGAATTTATAACTAAAAGGTAAGAGTTAAAAAAATAAAAATCTAAACTATCATATAGTGTTTTTGATTTGGCACAAAAATATTCATATTTAACATTTTATACATAAAAAATCAAACTAACATATTGAGATCAACTTTATGATTTTATTAATTTTACCTAGGAATTATATTTACAAAAAAAAGTAATTTAAGAATATTAGTCACAAAAGACTACCCTGCTACAACAATAACTCTCTCGATATAGTTGGATCCAAATGCCATTGCTAATAGAGCCATAGAATTCCCTTAGCTTTATATATGCAAGCTGAGATCTATCTGTATGCAGATTTGTTGCCAACACATGACAGTATAAATTAAACATATCTAGAGTCTAGACCATGTTGAATTTTTGTAGCTATAGTCAGTCTTTATAATTATTTTAGTCATTAATGTATTTGTAAAGCATGTTCTTCATGCTGTTATCAAAAGAGAAAAATATTTGACATGTTCTTCACGTCTTTTTAAAAGAAGAAAATTTTGAATTTTGAAAATGTAAATTTTGGCTTCAAGAAGCCAGGTCAGCCCTCCTCCTAGCTAAGTCAGCCCCAATGTAAGACGCACCCATTCGGGTAGCCAGTTTACTATATATATAAGGTATTTGACCTTCCTCCAACATTTAATTCGGTTCTGTTCAAGTATTTCAGACTTCTGAGGCAAGGACAAGCTAATATTCTGAGGCATAATCTTCTGTTTGGGCATGCGGAGAAGGCAACAAAGAAGGATAAGTTAAGGACAAATCACTAGCTCAAATGCAGACCGAGCTTCTGAGATGACACCTTATCTATCTCCGTTGAAAAGTGAATTTCTGAAGCAAGACTCTAAGACCATAAGGCCGAGCTTCTGAGATATAATGGAGTTGCAGGACTGAGTTCTATGGATGCACGAAGATGAAATTATGCCCTAGCTGAGCAGACCAGAGCAAGTTCCTTGGGCAAGCTGTTTGACTTGACTAGGAGGCAGTGGACCAGGTTTGATCCAGTTTTATCAGAACAGGACCGATCATCGAACCAGTAGACCCCCTGGACTGGTTCCACCCCCCGGACCAGGAACCAGGTCAGAACCGGGTAAAAACACTGGACCAAAAAACCAGTCAACCAAAAACACATAAAATATTCAAATTTTAAAGAAAACCACATATATTCATGTGCATCCATATGAATCCAAACCATTTATACACAAATAAGCAAAAGTTCTCATTTATAGAGCATGTAAGGGTGCACATAACCAAAATAACACCGAGTGCAATCCATATTTGAACCGAAAATACATCAAAAAACAAGACCTAGATGGCCTCTAGCATCCAAAAAAAATCATGCTACAACAAATACCTACATATCATCAAAATCTTTGCCTATATTGGGATCTTTGTCATCAATATCACCCTCTAAGCATTAAAATAAGATTAAAATGCTTAGCATGTCAATTCAAGATTTTGTTTGAGTGATGGGTACATTTTTAGTAGGATCATGATAGAGGAGTTCAACAAACAATGCCACTAACATCAAGGTACAAAGAGGGATTGTTGTTGTTGATTAAATGCTTGTTCGATACCGTCATACATGACAATCAAATGGAAACATTGCAATCTCCCCAATCCTGAAAAACTGTTAACTCTGCCAGATTTTGAGTGAGATGTAAAATTCTACTTTCTCCATATGAAATCCAAACAGGTCAGAACCACTCTCAATCATCCTTTTACTTTAATAATTTAACATTACCATGAATTGCATAGCAATAGTATGGCCATAGGCTTGAAATTTAGGCACCTATTGTGGGCTAGTGCCCAGCCAAGACAAAAATTAAAAGGAAAACAAACCCCACTTGCTGCATTCTATGCAGCTTTACTGAACTGGTACCGAACCGGCTGGTTTGGTGAAAATGGCAGGTTTGGTACTGAACCAGCCAGTTCCATTATAGAACTGGCCGGTTCAATACCGAACCAGCCAAAAAAAGTTCAAATCACCGGTCTGAACCGGTTTTTGCCTCAAAACGGTCTAACCAGCCAGGTCAGACCAGTTCGGTCTGGTCCCGATAACACTGGTTTGATCTAGCTACATTGTCGGTTTGGTTGACCTTGTATTTGACTGATGTATCTCTGTTGATCTTGATGATTTCCCTAAGGAAAAGATTGTTTGGTTTTTCCCCCATGTGGGTTTTTCTAGGGTAAACACTTGCGTTCTTCGTGTTGCTGTCTCTTCATGATCCTAATGTCATAAATCTTATTTCGCTGATGTCTTTTGTGTAATTACTTAATGATGAAATAATAAATAAGAATGTGAAAAAGATTTAAATCATTTGAAGTAATTATCAGTATAGAAGACACTATAAAACCTATGTTACCGGATCCGGCAGAGGCAGGAGGAATATTGCCGGATCCACAGATCTGAACCGGATCCGGATACGATACACCAAAAATACGTCTAAAATACATATTTTATAAATATACAGTTTTTGGAAACAGTAAACTTTCCCAGGATACGGATCCCGCTGGTGGCTGCCGGAAACAGTGAAATGGTCGCCGAAAAGTCAGAAAAAGCGGAATTTTTTTAGGTTTCGATTGTCGCTGTAAGTTTAGATATGCGTCCTCAGCCAGCCAAGAACGCTGTCGTCAGTCAGCCGTTGTCCCCATGCTGCCGTCAGTCAGTCATTGCCCAGCAAGGCTTAGCCACGGTGCTCAGCCACCGCCTCGTTGCTGCCCGTTGTTGCTCAGCGGACAGGTTAAAAAAAAAAAATTCAAACGTCATATAAAATACACAAGAAAATTATAATCGCTTATAATATAATCGCTTATAACTTCCGAATCCTGGTAACATAGGAAAATTATAATCACTTAGAATACAAGACATTATAAACTTTAATGAACGTGGATGTGATGAAAATTATAATAGACTTATTGTTAATTTAAATATTTAAAGTTTAAAAAGTAAGCTTTTATTTTAATCAATTTTAAAATTTCTCTTCATGTTTAAAAAGTAAGTTTTCTAAAATAAGTTTAAAAATTTGCTCAATATAAATATTATAACTAATAATTGATTTTTAAATATTTATAAATGATGCATTAATTTTATTATAATTAAATTAATAATTATTTTAAATATTTATAAATGATGCATTAATTTTATTATAATTAAGCTAATAATTATTTTTAAAGTATTACATTGAATTATATATTTAAAAAATCACATGTTTTTTATTTTTATATAAATTTAATTAATGTTTAATTAATATTAATAAATGATACATTAAATATGAAATTATTTATACAATAATTATTTATTGTATGTAAAAATTATATATTTAAAAACTAACTTATGATTTTATTTTTATATTAATATAAATTTTAATTTTAAAAATTTTAATTTTTTTTTATTTGCTTGTACTTGACGTTTCCTTGCCGTTTCCGGATCCTGGCTTTTCAAAAAATTAGCGGATCCGGATCCGAATCCTGGTAACTTAGTATAAAACTCAACAGATCATACATCAATACAAATAGAAATCAAACTAGAGTAAGTAATAGATGTGCTTCCTACTTTTTATCCAAAATATCTTCCTAAATTCCCAATTGCTACTACATATTACCAAAAACTATCATATTAAAACCTCGACACTGCTTGCGCACAAGTTCACATGCATGTTGAGTGGAATCTTAACATTAGATTTTACAGCTCATAAACTTTTGACATCTCTCTGCCTCCTTATATCTGAGTCATATTAATGTGGATGAAAGTCCGCAACAAGGGATATGCCAATTTGATTTTTGATAATCTTGCAATTTTAGAAGATATCATAAACACAACAATCACAAGGAAAAGGGCCCACAAACAAGATAATCAGACATAGATTTCTAGTAAACACCAGAGATAAGAGAATGATGCCACTCTCCACTCAGTATTTTGAGAAAACTTAAGAGTACACAGTTGTTGTTGTTGTTATATTCATATTCCATTTAATAGACAGATTTGCCAGCCATCTGAGATATATGACACGTTGGGGGAGGCCTATGTGTCATGTGTCATGTGTCAATGTGTCGGACACATTGACACATGACACTCTAGGCCTGCATATCTGACACACATCCGGACATAGGACACATGTCCAATGCATGTTAGACACACAGATCTGGATTGTGGCAACATGTCTGACATGCTCGGGGCAAAGAATGACCCATTGGGAGGGAAAATGCCCTCTAAAACTGTAATTTTTCCCTCATTTGTTCACTCTCACCTCCAGGAAATCACTCAAATGGTCTGCAGGTTCAGGAGAAAAATGAGATTTAAAGGAATCCTAACTCTGCATTTATCCAAGAGCAGCACTCTTCCTCATTCATACCACAGAAATCATGGTTCAATAATCAAAGACTGCTGTCAAAGGTCAAAGGGAAGGGAAGAATATCACTGTTGCTCCCCTCTTCCAGGTCAATGCATTGCTGTTACTGCTCAATCTGCTACAAGTAAAGTTGCCAAGCTGTAAATAGCCCTGATACAGCAAGAAAGCAAATACCCACTTTGGTGTAAGAAGAAAACAAGGGCCCAGAGTAAAGCTTGTTGTGGGAGAAATTGTTGTTTTGGTGTATTATTTCTGCACTGATAGATTCAGAAGCATCAACTACCAAGTGAATGACCATTTGTTGGCCCTTAGGGATAGGGGAATTGAAGGATGTTCAAAGCTACTATATCTGAGCCAACAAAAAAGTATGAAAAGAGAGGATTCTATTGTCTTGACTCTTGGAGAAGGTGGCAGCAGCATGTAGGACTCGTAGAGATGAAGATCCTCCTCAATTCTTGAAAAAGCCATCCAGTAGAAATGAGAATGGAACTGAGAGCCTACAAAGACGAGGCAGTCTACCCATGGCAGTCCAATGGAGAAGCTCTTTAACAAGGGCTGCAAGGAAGATTGATCCTACCATTGGGTTCTTTTTCTATCTCAACCTTCTTCCTTTTAATGTTGTAAGGCCTCTTTTGTTTTTTGGGATGAGTTGAACTCTAGTTGAACAGGCTCCAACTGGGTATATCCCTCCAAGATCTATGAAGATTAGAACCACATTGTTGGTTATGGCAAAGAAGAGAGTGAATAAGCTGCTGGCTCCTATCAAATCATCATGACCCTCACAACTGTTCGTATTGTTGCTGATGAATGGATGGTTCCAATGCGCCATCTATTCATCAATTTCATGGTGTCATCAGAGAATGGACCAATGTTATTGAAAATGTTGGAGGCTCTTGAAAAATACGTGGGTGCACGTCATATGGATGAGTTGTTCATTAGTCATTAACACAAAGGTGTGGATTCTTGTGTGCAATACTATCAATATTAAAGATTGCAAATACATGGTTTGCCTCCACATCCATCATGCTTATGAGGTTGAGGAAGGTCAAAGCTACTCTTGGATGCATGGTTATTTCAAAGTATTTGTGTTTTTGGAGAAAGTAGGATCAAAATGCTTCAAAAAAGGTTGAAGATAGTGTTGGATGATGTTTAGTGAGAGGGTAGATTTTGCCATTAAGATCATGGACCCTATCACTTCTTTTTGGGAGTTTGAAGACATGGACCAACAAATCATAGTATATGTTTATGAGAGAAGTGATCCAGATTGGATCCTAATATTATTTGTCATCCATCTTGATGCTTTTAATGTGGAAAAATTTGAGGAATTAGTTCACAAGACCATTTTTACTGGTGGGTCCAAGTATGGCAAATTGGGTCTAAACACTTCCGAAAGAAGTTTGAGGCATTAAATAGTGTTTTTTGGGGAGTGAAACTTTGTCGCTTAAGAACTACATCCCCCAATGCTATTGCACACTCAGATAACTTTCCAACGGTGCAAGAAAGACCTCAAATAGAGTCTGTATGCAAAAGTTGTGCCACCTGGAAGTTGATTTTCCTATTTTGATAACCATGATTCAAGAGGTTGCCATGTCAGCACCATTTATTCATGAAAATAGGGCTACTCACGTGATCATGATGAAGAATACTCTAGAAGAGTCATATGTGTAGCTCTAGTTAAGAGTTGAAGGAGTCAAACTTAACCATTAGTAGGCTATCGAGCTATGTTATAATCAAGCCACTAGGAGGAAAAGGGGTTGCATTCTACTGGAGTGCATTTTGTTTCATAGATGAGCAGAGTAGCGGAGAATGGATAAAGAGGGAGAAAAGAGAGAGAGTTGTGTATTGTAGCAGCCAACGAGCCATAGGTCTCACTCCATTGTACTTGCCCATTTCCATCCAAAGAAAGAGAGAGCAGAGTAGCTTCAACTTCTAGTTGGGTTTCATCCCATAAGGGTTTCGCAAATCATATCTTGCATTCATTGTGGTTTTTGTGTTTATTTCACTGTTCTCCATTTTCCACATTTTTATCTATTACATGCACAAGCATAACACAATAGATCTAAGGAAACATTAATGCTCATAGTGTAGATTTTGGATTTTTGTTGAAATTTGATAGCTCGAAAGGTATTTCTAAGTAGAAAAGCCTTGGGGGTTTTGTGGGTGAGGCACCCAAAGTTTGGGGTTTTGACCCAAAGGAGTGGGCTTGCAACCCAAGGAAATGTATTTTATATTCTAATTAATTGTTGAGTGGTGAACTGGGGTCTATTGAGGAGAAATATGGCTCTTAAGACACCTAAAGGAAGCATATATATATGTCCAAAAGGGAGGTAGAATGGGCTAAAGGAGCAGTCTACTAGTCAAAGCAAAGAATGGCCCAGTTTTTTGTGTTTTGGTTAGCTAAAGGGAGTCGTTGCCAAAGGGAGAAGGAGGTCAAGTAAAGGCTTGAAAGACGCAACAAGGAGTTTTTTGTGAGGCCAAGCTAAAGAATCTATCAGCCAGCAAGAAGCATCTGAGGTAGCCAAGGTTGAGGTCGGGTATGTTGAAGCAAGGTCGAGTTCTAAAGTAAAGGGCCGTAAGCAAACTAAATTGGGCAAACCGTAGCCCAAATGACCCTAGTAAGGTCAACTAAGCCAACAAAACAAGGGTTGAGGAATAAGTAAGGCAGGCTAAGGCTAGACCGGGAATAAAAGGTAGTTGGCCAAGGGTAAAAGGACGCATGTTAGGGCCTGCTACTGACTAGGAAGGCTAAAGGGAGGGTTACAAGAAGGCTGAAGGGGTTGTCCGAAGGGTAGAATAGGTGGTCGAGGTCCTAAGTAGTAGGCAGGAAGGAACATGAGGGTTGGTAAAGGTAGGTCGAGGGTTGTAACATACCTAGCCGAGGTCTGTTAGGTGCTAAGGAGGGTAGGTCAAGGCCTACACAACACTGGCAAGGCCTAGTGGAGGCCAGAATAAGCAAACCAATGTCTATTGAAGAAGGCCTGGGCTAATAGTATGGTGATTATTTGTGTTTTGTATGATGGGCATATGAGAACCTAAGGGAATTGGCCTCAGCCCTAGGCTATAAGTCAAAGGACAAACTTGTGTTATAGAATTGTATTCGGGTTTGTAAAGAACCATGATCCCTGGTATAGTAGGCCTAAGTTTTCTTATTGAAGGACTAATAAGGAACATGTTTTGGGCCCTAAATATTAAGTATTATTATTGATCTCATTGCTATTATATTATGTCGTGTCAAGTTGTTTAAAGTTGGGATCAAACCTAGGGTGCCAGGAAATTCCAACATCGGATCAAAGCTACTTTGAAGGGTAATTGAATCAAAGTGTGCACAAGTGTCAGCTCTAGGATGGGAGCCATGAAACTGTTGCAGGAAGCAACAAAGTTTCCAAGTGAGTTGGCTAGACATGGGGTGGGAGGTTCCCCAGAACAGTTTGGAGATGTGGTCTTGATTGGTTTGGTGACAACATAGGGTGGGAGTTCTTGTGTACCGGTGGAGAACTTGGTGCACAACAGTATGTTGAGTGGTGAACTGCCAACACCATTGATGGACTTTTGTTAACTTGTTGATGCATGTTGAGATAGTTTAGGTACCTTGGCAGGGAGTGCTTTGGCATGGACAAGGTAGCTCCATGCGGATGGCAAGTTGATCGCGAGATAGTATCCTCAGTGTGTCGCAGAGTTGCACATCTGGTAGTGGAGCCATGTGCATAAAGTGTTTGACTCAAGGGGTGAGGACACTTGCAGAGATGAGTTGTGGTGGTCTACAGTGGACTAGGCCAAGTGTTCAACCGCAGCTCGGGACTGAAATTGAAAGGACACAAGTTCAATTGCAACAATTTATGGGAGGAAAAGCTGAGTGAGCCAAGGGGAGGTTGTGTAGGCTCAGACAAAGTTTAGATTCAAAGGGAGACTGTGAAGGATAGTCAGTCGCCCAGTGGAAGTCTAACCTTCAAGTTCAAGCAAGTGGATGGAGTCTTCTAGGCCATGCAAGTGAAATCATAAACCATGCTAGGAAAGTCATGGCGCGTGCAAGGAAAGTCGTATACCATACAAGGAAGTCATGGTGCACGCAAGGAAAAGTCATGGTACAAGCAACGAATTCATGCACCATGCAAGGAAAGTCATGCACCCTGCAAGGAAAGTCATGATCATGCAAGGAAAAGTCAAGGCACATGCAGGGAATTCATGGCCATGCAAAGTGAATTCATGCCCATGCAAAGTAAAGTCATGGAGCTAAATATGTCTATCAGCATGGTGTCCTCGAAGATCCAAGTCTTCCAAAAGGACATGGTTGTGAATAAGATTCAGATGCATGGCCACTTCCAGGCAATGGTGGAAATACCTTCCTCAGTAAGAGTGAGTGTCGAAATTTGGTAGCTCGCAAGATATTTCAGAGTGGAAAAGCCTTTGGGAATTGTGGGTGAGGCACCTAAAGTTTCTTGTTTTGACCCAAGGGAGTGGCCTTCGAACCCAAGAAAATGAATTTTATAATCTAATTAATTGTTGAGTGGTAAAGTGGAGTCTCTTGAAGGAAAAACCTGACTCCCAAGCCACCTAAAGGAAACATATTATAGAGGTCAAAAGGGAAGTTTGAGTGGGTTAAAGGAGCAGTCTGTTAGTCAAAAAAAGAAGGGTCGAGTTTTTTTGTGTTCTAGTTAGATAAAGGGAGTCGCTACCAAAGAAGGAAGGAGACTGAGTAAGGCTTGAAGGACACAACAAGAAGTATTGTATGAGGATGAGTAAATTTTTCTGTCAGCCCGCAAGAAGCATTTGAGGTAATCGAGGTTGAGGCCAGGTCTACTGGAGCAAGGTCGAGGTCTGAAGTGGAGGGTCGCACGAAGGCTAACCAAGGCAGACAGCAACCCAAAGGACCCTGGCAAGGTCAGTTGAGCCAGCAAAAGAGGTGCCAAGCCCTAAATAAGGCAAGTCGGGACTGGATAGGGCCTAAAAGGCAGCTACCCAAGGGTAAAAGGAGGTTTGTTAAGGCCTATCATACACCAAGAAGGCTATAAGAAGGATAATGGGGTTGGCCATGTTAGTTTCTGTAGCATCGGATGTGTTCTAGCCACGAATATCTGAGGGAATTTTACCCTCCTCTCCAAGCAATCTCGACTCAATCTGGGCTCAAAAATTGACCCATAGAATGATCCGCGTTAACCTCTGCACAGTGCCTTGTACACTAAGCTTAGAACTCCCTCTCAAGCAAACATCCTGCCTGTCTCTGTTGCTGGAAGTCTCAGTCCAGGCCTTCTGGAAAATTTCCCGGCTTTCAGCACCTGAACAACCTACTCCAAAGCTAAATCGAACTGCCCTTCCTGAGGCACTGGGCAGCCCCTGCGTAGCCTCCTGGAAAATAATTACAACCTCCTCTTTTGACTCCTCTAGAACTGGAAACTCCTCCGGTCAGAATTTTTGCTGCATAATAATAATAAAACCCCCATTTGTTGCACCAGTTTTCCCGCATTGGGTTTTTCCGGGGAAAATTGTCCAAAATAACAGTGTCAAAATTTTGTGTGCTAACATCTCAGTTTCCAGTTCGCTATTTTTCCGCAGTATTTTTATGGTGAAAATTACAGTTGTGATTTTATTCGTTGTTTGTCGTAGCAAATAAACTGCATAATTATATTTACAGTTACAAGAATAAATTCCAGTTGTTGCAATAGATGAAATATTCACATGGTATCAGAGCGTGAGTGATCAGCCGAGAAGCTAAGATGCAAAGAAAGAATTTCACTACATAGAGGGAGCATCAAGCCGAAATTATTGAGGCAGCTCAGTGCCCAAATAGGTAGGCCAAATTGTTGGGCTAACATTTCGATTTTCAGTTGCATGAGTGCAGAAAATTCAATTTGCACAGGAGAGTGATTCCAGCAGTCAAAGGGAGAAATTACAGCTCGGATTTTCATTGAGCAAATTTCCGGTTGGATGCAGAGGGTTTTTTTAGCAGTTTGCAATTGCAGAATCTGTGTCGGGTGGAAGAGGAATAGCACACACATTGTCTATGACCATGGACAAAATTGACATTCAGGAGGCTTCATACTTGTCTTCCAGGTTGGAGGACGAATTTGCTTGCTTGTCAGGAGCAGCTTCACAGGGTGTCTGGTATATAGACAGTGGAGCATCAGCTCATATGATAGGGGTTAGAGAATATTTCTCTAGCTACAAGGAGGAGCAGATGAACTTCCTGATTACTATGGGAAACAAAACGAAGTGTACTCCAGTAGGGACAAGTACCATCAATTTTTCGGAGGGAGTCAGGAGCAAGCACCAGCGCTACAGATGTATTGCATGTGCCAAGATTGGGTATGAACTTGATTTCAGTATACCAATTACAAGATAAGGGATATGATATCCACTTCGTATGAGGAAAGTGTTTGTCAAACAATCAAGTTGGAAGAAGGTAAGACAGATTGGAATTCAAAGCAACAGATTATACAGGTTGCAGCTCGACTCTCCAATGGCACTAATAGGCAGTGACAGTAGCAGTGGGAAGGAAGAATGGGACATCTACACCATGGAACACTCAAGATGCTCAAGGAAACAGTAACAGGGATTCCAGAACTTGGCACGAAACACGATGATGTGTGTAGAGGATGCGTACTTGGAACGTATGCTAAGGCAACATTCCTAAGAAGTGACAACAGAGCAGATGGCGTGTTACAACTAATACATTCAGATATTTGTGGCTTGATGTCCACTAGAGCTCTCGATGCTGCCAAATACTTCGTCACCTTTATTGATGACCATTGAAGGAAAACTTGGATCTACTTCTTGAAGACAAAAGATGAGGTCTTCGATCATTTCAGGGAGTTTAAGGCCCTCGTGGAGAATGCGACAAGGACGGTGATCAAGGTGCTTCGCTCAAATAATGGTGGAGAGTATATTGATAAAGACTTCACAGATTTTGTGCGAAGGAAGGCATCATAAGAGAAAGGACAGCTCCATATAATCCATAACAGAGTGGGGTAGCAGAGCGGAAAAATAGAACCATAGTTGGGGCTACAAAAGCAATGTTATATGACCAAGATCTACCCAGCTTTCTATGGGCAGGGGCATGTAGCACGGCGGTATACATTCAGAACCAAACTCCTCATAGACCATTGGGGAAGAAAATGCCAGAAGGGGTCTTCACAGGGAAGAAGCCAGAAGTTATTCACTTTAGGATCTTTGGCAGCATTCCTTATTGCCACGTGCTAGATGACAAGTGCAACAAATTGGATCAGACTGCAGAGAGGGGGTTTCTTGTTGGATATAGTAAGACCTCCAAGGCATACAGGATCTACATTCCTAGCAATAGGAAGATTGTAGTAAGACAGGACGTAAGATTCATGGAAGATTGAGCTTTCAAGAGATCTTGTGAGATGTCTGCAAGTGATCAGGATCAGCCAGTTGAAGCTCCATTGGTCCAAAAATAGGCGCAGCCACAGGACCACCAGTGGGACAGTCACAGGGATCCAGTATAGTAACCAGTATTAGTATTTCCTCGGAAGCAGGGAACCCAATAAGATCTCAAGAGACGGAGCAGCGGGAGCAGGATGAGCAGGCGCTGGTAGAACCTCCCACTACTAGTGGTCGAGCCAGCAGAGAGGTTCGTCGGACATTGAAAGATGCAGAGGAGTTTGTTGGAACTCCTAGAACGAACAAAAGGCAGCGTAGAAAACCTAACAGATATCAAGCATTAGTAGCTCAGGTTGCAGAACCTTCCAGCTTTCACGAAGCCACACAACATCGGGTGTAGGTAGATGCCATAGTAGAAGAGTACAGCTCTATCATGACAAATGATGTTTGGGAGGTGGTGCCAAGACATGAGGACAGGTCAATTGTAGGTTCTCGATGGATCTACAAGATCAAGTATGCTGCAGATGGATTTGTAGAGAAGTACAAGGCTATGTTTGTGGCAAAGGGGTATGCACAGAAAGAAGGGATAGATTATGAGGAGACCTTCGCCCCATTTGCCAAATACACCTCTATTCGGTCAGTTATATTCCTAGCAGCTCAGATGGGATGGGAGATTCACCAAATGGACGTCAAGACAGCATTCTTGAACGGGTTGATAAAGGAACAGGTGTACATTGAACAGCCAAAGGGCTTCGAGACTCATGAGAGATGCACTCATGCATGCAAAATGAAGAAAGCTTTATACGGGCTCAAACAGGCTCCTAGGGCATGGTATGGTCGGATTGACAATTGTCACTTGTAAATCATTAATTTCATACTCTTTCTTGCCAAAAAAAAAGTCTTCTCTTTCACATAAATTTGGCTCTAGAATTGATAACCAGTTGGCCAAATTAATACAAATGTAATTTTCTTTATCGCTTGTGTTGATAATGATATTAATCTCTTTCCCTTGGGTACTCCCTTCTAATGTAAATAATCGGTGATCTATGATTGGAAGAACGTTATAGGAAAAATTTCCTCCCTTTGTTTTCGTATTATAATCCATTTTTTCTTCTTCACTTACTGATTTTGTTTTGCATTCGTTGATAATTTCATCAAGCGAGACTTCGACTATGAAGCTTATGTATCTTTCGTAACAAGTGAGTATACAAAGTGTAAAAAACCCCACTTCCTCAATATGCCTTTATACTTCCTTGATAGTACTAGTTCTTTTATATATATGAACCCAACTTTTAATATCCTCAATTAACTCTCTAATATAACCTAATCCTTTATATCTCAACTTTTTTCTACCCTTTATTTATAACTTTTATAATATATATATTTTAACCTCTTTAAATAGCCTTTTTTATCTTCATGGTATAATGCTAGATCTTAAATCTTTAATAATTAGAACTTATACCTTGATATAGTTTATTTTCAATGCCTTCTATGAAAATAAAGAATTTTTTTTGAATAATCCTTTTATAACCTTGAGTAGTCTTTCTCCTTTTTATAATTTTATCAGAAGTAGTCTTAATGTTATCTCATAAATTAAAAAAGGAACTCTTTGTTAATACCCTTGCATGTAATAAAATCTTCAAGACTTTCTAAAACCTTATAGTAACCCTCCTTGATAATTAAGTATGGTCCACTTATATTTTAACCTTGCATTATTTATAATGGAAAAATGATTAGTAGAACAAAAGAGCAAGGGTTGCAATGGTTGACAGTAGTGCCCCTTGCATAGAATTTTTTAAACCCACGGCAAGTATTTTGTAATATCTTTATTTTACGAACAATCGCGTTGGTTAGTTGATGGCACACCTTAATTGCTTAATTGAGTGGCTCGTATAGTCATGTCTGCCTAGTTGCAGTTGTTTTGTACTATAGTTGCTAGTAGGAAAAGGCAAAAGGGTCGATGGACCATGGCAAGCATACCCTTACATGTAATAAAATCTTCAAGACTTTCTAAAACTTTACAATAACCCTCCTTGATAATTAACTATGGTCCACTTATATTTTAACATTGCATTATTTATAATGGAAAAGTGATTAGAAGAACAAAAGAGCAAGGGTTGCAATGTTTGACAGTAGTGCCCCTTGTATAGAAAATTTTTAAACCCACGGCAAGTATTTTGTAATATATTTATTGTACAAAAAATTGTGTTGGTTAGTTGATGGCACACCTTAATTGCTTAATTGAGTAGCTCGTATAGTCATGTATGCCTAGTTGCAGTTGTTTTGTACTATAGTTGCTAGTAGGAAAAGGCAAAAGGGTCGATGGACCATGGTAGGCATACACACTAGGATCGATGGTCGATAGGGAGCAGCAGCAAAGGGAGGAACTCGCAAGTTGTTCGCAGATATGGGCGGCGATGGTTGCAGTATGTCGGCAAATTCAGCTAGGGATGGCGGCGATTGCAATTTGGGGGCTCAACCACGAAAGGTTGCTTGTTTTTTTTCGTTTATATGTAGACAACATATAACCAAGTGATTTTTTATTTTTTATTTTTAATATATATTTTTAATATGTATATTATATTTTCAATAAATAAAAAAATTATATATAATTTTTTTTATATTATCCAATTTTTTTATATATAATTTTTTTCTTTTTTTCTTTTTTGGTTTTTATTTTTTAATGGTCAAAGGCATGACGGAAAAATGGAGAACCTTCAAAAGTTGTATGTGGCTAAAAGCGTCAATTGCAACGACAACGAACTTGATGAAGATTAATGGCCAAAGGTCAGATCACACTGGCTCTATGCATCAATTGAGCAACCAAAGGATTGAACAGCTCCAATACCAATGTAATGAACAAAGTTCATAAGTTAAATACTCCTAAACACTTGCAATATGAAGGTGTCCATTCAGGATACAAGTATATATATAAAATGTATGAGAATATGATTTGGTTTCAACTATGGGTTCCATATATATTGCTGAAATTGGCAACTAGGGACAAATTCCACTTTCGACACCTCATTTGATGAAGAAAATTATTGCATTAAATTCATCTCTTTGAGAGGACCAAAATCGATCTAAAGATCGTCAAATTTGGATAAGTAGAAGTGGGTTTTTGAATTTATTCTCTCACAGAAAAATTAATCAAGGTCGGCCTTATCTCTATGTCGGCTCAACAAGTCCAAAAGACGCGTCCCTTGACCCCCATCGATTCCTATGTATAGAGGTGCCTTCGTCTTCATTTGAGACATGATAGAGACACAAAGTTCTTCTGAAATAGGGTGTGGGTCTGAGGTTACAACGTCCAAAAGCAGGAGCCGAGTTTGGGAGGAGGATCATCTATGTTTGGGTGTCATTTTTCTGTTGAAGGAAGGCCGCATTAACTGAGGCTTGTCGTCTGTAAGGAGTCTTAGAAGACTGTGATTGGGTTACATTTAAGGGTGATTGAGGACCGCAGGCACCCGACTATAAGTCCGAGCAGGATAAGGCATGTTTAAGGGCTTCTTGTGCTTGATTGGAGAGGGTTCTTCGTCAGTTTGTTGGGCCGCAGGCTCTGTCCTATTTGTTGAATAATCTAGGACATCTAGGTTATAAAGAGATTCTTCTGACAACGATAACAATTTGTTAAGTACTTTTACTTTTCTTATTAACATGATCTTCTTCTTATTATTATTATTGTATGTTCTCTTACTTCACTTCATCAAATAGTTACCAAAACACAAGAGACAAGAACACAAGATATTGGCTCCCAGCCAAGGCATAACCTCTCTCTCCTAGAGAGGAAAACCCTCCTGCAAATTTCTCTTATTGAAGCTTCAAGTGACAAATACCAAACCCTAGACCCTTGACAAGAAGATCCTCCAAGCACAAGTCAAGCCTTTTTCTTTTGCAGCACTTCATCCTCCTCCTTCCAGCACTTCGTCCTCCCATTATGTTCTTTTTCCAGCAACTGATAGTAGCCCTAGATATGCTTGCCCTAGAATGATATTTTTCTTTGTTCCTTTGTTTGAGATGTAGACTTCCTCACTCAGGAAGAGGACCTTATTCTTTACCCAATCGAGCTCTTCCTTTTGATATGGTTGCAGATCTGATGTAGCAGTAGTGTGGCCCTAATTCTTCACACGTGAGATGATATCTTCAAGAAAATGGTGCGTGATTCCTTTTCTTTCCTTCGCTTGAGTAGTCTCCTCCTTCGCTTGAGTAAGAGGCCTAATAGGCACTCTTTTCTAGCCCAATTAACTCTCTTTGAATGACTGCAATAGGAGGATTGTTATGATAGAAGAATGAGCCTCCCTTCCTTCACACGTCTAACTGTAATAGGCCCTAAAACAACCCTCTAAAAATTGGTTTTCTTCCCTCCTCCTTCGTTGTACTAGGTTTTCTTCACACGTGAGATGATATCTTCAAGAAAATGGTGCGTGATTCCTTTTCTTTCCTTCGCTTGAGTAGTCTCCTCCTTCGCTTGAGTAAGAGGCCTAATAGGCACTCTTTTCTAGCCCAATTAACTCTCTTTGAATGACTGCAATAGGAGGATTGTTATGATAGAATAATGAGCCTCCCTTCCTTCACACGTCTAACTGTAATAGGCCCTAAAACAACCCTCTAAAAATTGGTTTTCTTCCCTCCTCCTTCGTTGCACTAGAGGCCCCTTTCCTTGACTTTTTCGTACACTTTTCCCTTCTCCTTCATAGATTTCAGAGATGAATTGCTTGGTATTGGAGAGGTCGAATGGCCCTTTATAGAGGAATCTGCCCCTCCTATTAGGCCAACTTGATAACTTGAGGCCGACTTGATCTCTATAATTCAAATTTCTTCCCTTTATGATGCCGACATATGGAGGAGGCTTGGGACTTTTCTTGGAGGTCTTCTTTTGACTCTATTACATATTTTTACATGGTGTAGCAAGCTCATAAGGGTCTTCAACAAATACATTGATTTTTTGACTTCCTAGAAGCACTCAAACATGTGCTTGACCTATTCAATGAGCAAGAAACTCATTATTATAAATGACAGAAATAATATTTCTTTTCTTTTACAAGTACAAAGATCAAAATTACATTTATGAAGACCGAACCTAGTTACACTTTCTTCAACACTATTGCAGGGTCTGAATCCCTTATTTGAAGCAGCCTACAAGGAGCCCTAGGCATGTCCCTGACATTGCAGAAAAGACTAAGCCCTAGAACTTTTGTCTTGAAATTATTGTGAACCCTCATCTTGGGTAGGAAGGTTGCTGCCCATTTGGAAGAGTGTTGCTTCAAGAAATAAGCCACAGATTTGCCCAAGTAATCTATGAACTTAATTTGACCAGCCCTAGGTCAAACGAAGGGAAGCACCATGCCTATCTTGAAGAGCCACAGTTGTATGAAGATATTTTAAGGTTGTCAAGTAAAAATGCAATGAGTTGTAAGCAGCCCTAACCTACAACAGTTTGACTTCAACTTCAGAGGGCAAATTAGTTTGTTTCAGAATTACATTTTTGGGCCATTCATTTATCATCAATTTGGCAAGTCAATGTACTCTCTCTCTGCTGAACATTTGATATTAATAATAAGAAGAATTGATCAAGGGTTTTCCCCATCTTGGGGTTTTTCCCTGGCTTGAGCCATATTTTGTGTTCTCTTGTCTTGGCTTGTCTTCTGCATTGATCATTCATGTTATTTCTTTAGTTATTGTGACTCATATGATTGCTAATGGAAATAAATGGTTTGATAAATGGGCTAATATGAATCATTGAAGCAATTGTCCCATGCAAAGAACATGTTAACTCAAAATTAGCATATATACCTAGGTGGGTACCCTTTCATGAACAGTCATGTCCTTTGAGACATGCCTTCTCAGTATATTAATCAGTATTAAAAATAATTATTAATTATTTATATTCATAGCACTACCCCATTATTGTCCCTTGGTCTAGTAATAGCCTTGTAACATACCCCTCACCAAGGCCTACTAGATTTTGCGGCAACATTTTTGGCATTGTTGTTGAGGACGAAGCGAGTCTCTCTCTCTCTCTCTCTCTGAATCTGAAGAGCTACCTTCACTCCCTTGTAAAGGAGATCCCAATACGACAATATAGATCCTTGGCGACTCCACTGGAAGCACGAAACCCATGTTCTCCATTAAACCTCAAATTCAATGCTTGTTGCATGAAGCAAGCATCTCTCAAGAATTTTGAAATCACCCTAGTGACTCGATATTTGAAAATTATGAAAACTTCGAATGGCTCACTGGAGGGGCCTCTTCTACATGTTTCATAATGGTGATCCTCAGCCAAGTCATCCTGATGTCACCAATAACCAAGAGGCGCTTGATGCCCATCTAGGAGTGTCTCATAGGAGCCATGGAATACAAGATACCTGAGATAGCCCTTGAACAAAGGTTCATGAACTTTGATTATTGATTACTCCATACTTAAGCTGAGAGAAAGGAGCCAATGGCGCAAGTTGGATTCTTCTTTTCCCTCCTCATCCATGACTCTTTGTCATTTCATCTAGGCATTTTAGTATAGGAAGGCCCCAAGCCTCATTAAAATTTTACCTCCAACATAAATTGGTTGAAGTAGACATCTTAGGGATCATCTACTCCTCTATTGACTCCTCACTATGAGATTCATATCTTTGGGCGAAGGTAAGTCTGAGGATTGAAGAGTTAAATTGTCATCTTGTTGTAGAGATAATTAATAAAATTAACCATTAGCACTTTCCATTACATTTACTTTACTTGTCTCTTGATGGTTTGAGTTTTCATATACAAAGTCTATTCCAAAAGAAAGTATTGTAATCCTTTCAAACAAGTGATTGCTTTTCATGCTTCAAGTCTAATTGCATATTGATGTCTTGGTTTAGCACTTCCTTTCTTTTACATTTCCAAGTTAATTACTATTTTTTGGGTTTTGGCAAGATATGTTTCACATGTTTTGATTTATAAAGAGTATTATCTCAAAAACATTTTGTATCTTACATATCTTGTGCTAACAATTTTTGCTTACATTTCAGGGTTACTTTGCTCTCTCTTTTGAGAGCATTGCATTTTACTTTGAGCAAACATATCTTTAAATTGTTGAGAAAATTCCTTATAAGGCATTGGTTTTATGGTTGTTGTCATATTAATGATTGGCATTGTTATTTCAAGTTGTTCACTTCATATTTGCTCAAAAATCCTTAGAAGTAATCCATTTTCACTAGAAACTCACATCTTTTAACTTAACTTTCATTAGGGACCACCCCCTTAGCTAACCTAGGAGATAGCTCAAACGGAGAGAGTCGGGATTAGTGTGACAGCCCCTTCTCTGAGTTCCCAGCCACCAACCACACCTTG
The DNA here is from genome assembly GCA_031772625.1 of Pinus tabuliformis. Lineage (NCBI taxonomy): Eukaryota > Viridiplantae > Streptophyta > Pinopsida > Pinales > Pinaceae > Pinus > Pinus tabuliformis. Next base: position 674,221,361 of record CM062817.1, read on the forward strand.
TACAGTTGAAGGCTTTTCTCATTGACTTGTAGGTAGGTGTAGGCAGCAGGGTCAACACTATCAACTGACAATAAATTGTGGGATCAACTAACTCAGACTCGGAAGCATAAAGCTTTTTCCAATTGGAAATCATAGGCGTGGACATGGGCCTACAGTGCTCCATATGAAATTTCATCAAAACATTTGTTGCATACTTGTCTTCTCCCAAAAAGATATGCCCCTCTTCTTGCCACACCTCTAATCCCAAGAAATAATACATGAATCCAAGATCTGTCATCTCAAACTCGGAATCAAGGTCTTGTTTGCAATACTCTATGAGTCCCTTTGCACCTTTAATACATAAGTCATCCACATATAGTACTAGAATGAGAGGATCTTCACCAACCACAATGTAATAAAGGTTATGATCTGCATCACTGTAACTGAAACCCAAATGCTGCAAGTAAGCATCTATCTGAGAATACCAAGCTCTCAGAGCTTGCTTCAATCAACAAAGTTCCTTCTTCAACCTACAAACATGGGACTCCCTTCTATGTACTTCAAACCCCTATGGTTGCTCAATGTGCACCTCCTCTTGAACAATGCCATTCAAAAGTGTTGTCTTCACATCCATCTGGTGAATCTCCAACCAATCTCTACAACCATAGAGACCACTGATCTAATAGAAGTATACCGAGCAACTAGAGCAAAGGTCTCCTCATAATCGGCTCCCTCTACCTTTGAAAACCTCGAGCGACAATCTGAGCTCTGCAATTCTCAATGCTGCATATTGCGAATGGCCATTACTGCAACTCCACTAAATAAACTTCAATCTCCACTCACTGGATCAACTAGGGTATCACATCCCCACACCCATCTCAGATCCATGTGCCAATCATTGGCACAAATCTACTCAAGTCATTGATGTGTTAACATACTGCACACTGAAACCCTCCAACAGCTCTTTTTCCTTCAAGGCTGATCTCTCCATGCATGAAATAATAGAAGGCTTCAGACACATCGCTCTAATACCATGTGGAAATTCTGCAGGACATCATAAAATTCAGAGTCTGATTTATAACCTGCCTACTTTAGGAAAACAAAAAATTGAAATCTCTATCAAAACTGCAATCTGATTTTTTATTAAGAACTGAAACATGTCAAACTGAAGAAAGTAGCTGCCAATACACACATATAAAAGTCAAATCACATCACTGATTATTATTATTCTTGAAAGCAGGAATTACACTGAATGCTTCAAACCCTACCCTTCACCACTGCTTCCTACTATGAAAAACTTAATTAATAATACCTATGCCCCTGCCTTGTCCTCTATAGACCAGTAGGTACAATAAATGTGGAAACATGCACAACAGCACGTAAACTGAAATAAATATAAACCCTGGATCTATTCCTGACCTTGGGACTTGCACTCTCAACCAGCACAAAAGGTCTATTCCTAGGAAGGTGTACCCACTATAGAAGAGTGCAAGTATGCATGCATGCATCTCTCTCTTATAAGGAGTTGCACCCCATATATTCTTGGAAACTTTCCACATGTAAAACACCCTAACTAACTTTGGACGCAACTACTAACTAAAACAAATTCAGAAATAGAACTGAACTAATAAATTTGAAAAGTATCTAAACTGGAACTAAACTGAGGATGGCACATGGACGTGGCCTATATCTCCCTCTCCTCCATAAAAGCCCCTGCACCCTCAATATTGCTGTACGGAACTACTGAAGAAGGGCATAGTGCTGCTTATGCTGTCATTAAGGCTGCTATACAGACTGTTGTATGGAATATCTGCTTAAGTACCTGCCACTGCACCTTCTCTGCATGCACCCATGCTTGCTGGTTCTTTTAATGGTGCTCTGCTGGACACTTACACTTTCTGAGGTACCAAAAGTCCAACATTGTGACTATCTATCAATAATGATTGTATGATGCAAAATTATTAATCTATTCATCTTCAAACACAATGGTTTTATCCCCTTTCATATCATGGCTTCAGTAATGAATCGTTCATTCATTGCTTTAAGACTTACCAGATATTCTTCATCATCAATGCTATGACTTCATGTGCACATCTGACAAGCATTGTATTGTTTCTATTTTGGCTATGGATAGGTAGGATAACACTTTCAGGTAAATTCATGTAGGTATACAAGCTCCCATTATCATGGGAGATAACCATAGATTAACAACTTAACTTGCCAAAATCATAACAGAAAAATATGATACAAAATTTCATTGAACTCTATTCCCCCTGTAATTGTAACTTATTTTCCCGCAACCAACTGCGAGGACTACAAAACACTTTTCTATTGACATTAACTGCCTTCAGCTTTGATAATAAAGAAAATGCTGTGTTATCTGTGGCAATAGCCATTGTCATCAAATGTGTGCAAAGGGCTTGTTTCTTAGTGCCCTGTGAATCAAGGAAAAACAGATACAACAAAAGCTTCTTCTAATCAATTAAATCATAATGTTATGAGTCGCATGGATGCTAAAGATTATACATATAAGCCACAAGAACTGTACTTACCATTTAAGTAATTTAATCATTATGGACCCTAGAGCTATGACTCAAGCATGCTTCTCTATTTCACATTCTTACAAGCTTGCCATGGTTTGTTATAAAGAATGCCTTGCATCCTAATGGTTGTTCCATTTTCTACAAAATACTTAATTCGGCATAACATAAAACCAATTAATTCATTTGTTTTATACAAAATAGAGAAGGGTTGCGCTACAGCACATCAAAAAAAAAAAAAAAAATCAAATATTGCATATGACAACCTGAGTATCAGAGAGATTTGTGATATGGGAAAGGACTATAGACATTATCTGAGATTTTAGCAAGTATTAAACAATCACAGCTTACGTTTACACAATGCTGGAAATTGCAACAGCAGATCATATCTCAATCAAATTCAAACCATGGTCATTAAAAATGTGAAAACTACCTCAGCAATTCGCCGCTTTATGATGTCTTCAAGTGATGAAGTAACCTCTTCTGTAATCACTGGTGCAGGCCTCGTATTATGAACAAAGTCTAACTCAACTTCAAGCGCACTGTTCTTGGGTCTTCTAGCAGCTGTAACCTAACACGCAACCGTGCATTGAAAAGCAAAACATGTAAAATTATCACGCAATGAAGAAAAAATAAAGTTAAAATACAAACCGTGTTTTAAGTTTCAAACTATCTAGCCAATTATAAAAGTCATACCTCTCCTTGCATTATCCAGGACTTTGTCTCTAAGTTTTCTTTCTCCAGTTGCTCAATTTTCTTGCGAATCTTCTCCTTTTGTCTTTCATGGGTGGAAGATTTCCCTGTTGGCTGTGCCACAAGCCATTGCAAAATAAATGCCATTCAAATATGCAAAACATCTAAATTTCTTGAAAACCATTATAAATAAGTACGTTTAACATTCACCAATGATAACTTTGTTGGAATGGTAAGTTCATCAAAATCTAACAGAGGCCCATGCTGTACATTTTCGTAAGTTAACATTTACCGTCCCAAGGGAATCTAAGAAATTAGATCCAAGTTACTTGACCTGATGTCTTGAGTACCCAGTATGGTCGGCAGTATTTTATTGACAGCAAGAAGATATATTTTATTTATCAGATTCAATCAAACTGCACTGCTAAAATAATCCTAACCACAAAAATAGTGCAAAGCACAGCCCTAATATAGTGTAGGTAGGCTCTTCTTAGATGAATAATGAATCATAAACATGAAATAAAATAATAAGATGAGGCAAACCTGCTCTGCATCCTGGTCACTGTCATGGATCTCATCATCACCGGAGTTCATCTCTATGTCATCATCACCAGAGTTCATCTCCTGGGGTTCATTATCAGAAGCAAAGCGTTTTTTTGATTGTGGTTTCTTTCTACCACCAAAGAAGTCTTCATACCTGGACATCAGTCAAATACCAATAGTGAACCAAATTAGATCAACTATAGTAGCAACAACTTCCATAAATTTGTGTGTTTACAACAAGGGTTCTATACCCACATGGAATATTTCGTACTTTTGTCGAAGTCACCACCCTTCCCAAAATCTTCGCCAGTCTGTGAAACAGATGCTAACATTACACTCAATGCAGAATCCCAGTAAGAATATTCTAAGTGAAAATTTACAGTTATATTATATTGGTTCAAAAATGAAAATGGTCTGAACTTGAAGTTTTTATCCACAGTTTCAAAGTGGCTGAAGTTCCAATCCACAGTTTCAAAGAGCCAAGCAGATTAAACACTGCAGAAAGATTAAGTCTGCAATTCAAGCATAAACAAGCCAGTATTAACTGTGTTTCATCAGCTCGACAAGTCATGAATTTCTGAAAACTATGGGCAAGCAAATTTCAGCCCGTGAGTAAGCCATAGCCTGAGAATCTCTGAATAACATGGCCAAGAGTACAGTTCTACCTACAGTTCCAACAACAGTTCTACCTGCATTTCAACAGTATCCGATTTTGGCAAAGAGGTCAGCAGATTTTCAGTTAGCATTCCTCAGTGTGTGCTAACATTTGACTAAAGCAACCCACATTCTAGTGTCTTTTGCCACTTTTTCATTGAGTTTTTGAGTATACTTATTGCACAGATCTTCAAACTGTAATTTTGAAGGTGGTAGATGCAATTCATCAATCTATAACTGCAATATAAGGGTATGAAAGTCTCTGAATCCATCGATACCATCAAAATTGTAAAATCAGCAAAGGATTGTGAGAAAACTTAAGATCCAAAGCTTGCCAGATTCCAGCAATGATATGGTATTTTAGTTAATTGGTAGACTGTCCAGCATTCCACAAAAGTGGACAGCAGATACCAATCTGCATTTTGGAAGACATGGAGCTCTGCTCAGCATGTGAAGATCAAGCAACAAAGTAAAGTGCCAGCAGTCCAAGACGGTATATTCCCACCCTACCAACAAACTCTGCTTTCTGAATAATTTGAATTGTTAGAGCAAGCTGTGTTAAAATTTCAGTCCATGGTAAGCACATTCTTTGCACTCAGATAAATTAAACTAAACCTAGGTAGCTTAAAAAACTGAAAGTCTTAATCAAAACAGAAATCTCTGAATATGTTAATCCAGAAACACATACTGCTGGAAATTACAAACAGCAAATAGAGAATGTGGAACACTCAATACTATCTATCTTCTATTTACTGGAAGAAGAAAAATTAAACTACTAAAAAATCAAAACTCAAACTCACCAAATAACACAATGGTGACTGTAATGTCCTCTCCAAATTGATTGCTTATGGAGGACGAAATAGCCTATCCGACCCCATAGGCTATAGTCTTGTTAAAGGCGTAAAAGCCCAAGTTTTCCTATGCTAGAGCAACTTTGGGCAGAAATTGAATCAGCTGGGGCTAAATTAGGGGTTGCACACACAACCCCTCATATTGTTGGAGCCCATGGAAAATCTATAAATAGAAGAGGGTTGGGTTGAGATCAAATAAGGCCTCATCAATTGGGGACCAATTCATCTGTTTTCTTGAGCTTTAGCTCTGAAGGTTTTAAGACCCCTTCTCTCCTATCAATTTCGATGGTGAAAGATTCCACCCTAGTTGTTAAGCTTATTTTCTCATTTTCTTTCTATTTCTGATCTGGCAAGTAGGGAAGAATTATGTCTGAGTATGCTGAGAGTCTGTTGGCTAAAACAGGAGATCGGCATTCTTTTCTAAGGCCAGAAAATTCACTTGAGGCAGCAGAAGTTAATCCTGTAGCAGGACGCAGAAACCCAAAGGTGAGCACTCCTTAGGTAGACGAATAACTGTACAGAATTACAATCCTGGGCAGTGAAGTAACCTATTCTGTCTGAAGCCCTAATTCTCACTAGTCTACAGTAGGCCGAGATCAATCTGCAACAGTCGGGACCTCCTGGAGATTGAAGTATCGAATTGTTCAACTGAGGCAGGTTGGAGATCATCCAGGATGGAAGTTGTGTTTTAACTTTTTTCTGAAGCTGAGCAAGATCCATTTAAGATAAATTCACGAGTTCTGTAGCAGACCAGATACAAAAATAATTATTTGATATCTCTGTGGCAGAGGCATAAGATCCGGAATCCTGAAGGAGGGTGCGAGCCCTGTAACCAAGTAACAGGGAATTTGGTGGATGTGCGAAGGTTATTCTAGCAACAAAATTGAGATCATGGAAGTGCAGACCTGAGGTGTGATCATTGAAGTGCAGACCTGAGGTGTGATCACTGAAGTGTGGACCTGTGTCGTCTAGGGTTTCTGATTAAACGGAATTCATATAGCATTTATCAGTTTGCATATAGATTCGAATCAATATCTTACTGTTGAATTAACCAGGGTCAGATTGGATTATATTTATTGCACTGGTTGACAGATTGTTGGATTTTTTTTTACACACAAAAGATAAATTTTATTGAAACCCTAGCTACTAAAGGGAAATCTAAAAAAAAAAAAATCCCTATTTACACTACAGTGGTATCAGAGCACGAGCATCCTGCCAGCTTGTGAGTTCATGAGCATTGCGTGCTTCCACCAGATACCAGCAACATCACAGTAAGAAAGAAAAGCACCCATTTTCCACCATGGGGGAGCGAGCAGGGCAAGGAGAACAGGATTTTAGCATCTTGCTAAATGCAATACTCCAGGGGCAGCATCAAATGACCAGCATATTATTGCAAAGTCAACAGTTGATTCAAGGGCAGCAGGATATAGCTCGAGGACAGTAACAACTCAATCAGCTGATGGCTCAATTCCTAGGTAACCTAAACGTTGTTGGCAACAACAGGACCAACATTGAAGATAACAGTAACCATAACCCCCGTCCTCCTATACACACTAACACTAGGGCAATCAGCAGCAGAAATCCCAAACGTTACTTCCTCAATTTATAAATAGTCAAGCAACGACAGCTCTAGAAGCAACAGAGCCAAATAGACTCTTTGATGATTATTATCGGGAGTATGCAACACTGGAAGAAAACACTCGAGCAGCCCTAACTTTCTGGGAATATAGCAATATGAGATTCTAGAATAAACCCAGGGAACAACGGAATTCTGACCTAATGTGCAAGGTAGGTAAACTTTATCTCCCCTCATTTGATGGATCATCTAAATCTTTAGCAAGGGCTTGGGTGCAAAAATTGGTCACCTGCTTCAGATTCAACCCTATGTTAGAAGTTGAAGCCATCAACATCACGACACTACACCTAGAAGGAGACACACATGATTGGTTGTATCATGGAATTGTCACTTTGGGCCATGCAAACATCACTTTTTATGTAGACTTTATGGAGAGGTTGATAGATAGATTTAATCGGAAGAACCCATACATACACTTCGGAGAATTGGCACAACTCAAACAAACCGGATCGCACTAAGAATTTATCGCAGAATTTGAACAAATCACAATCATGGTGAACGACATATCTGAAGAACAATTAGCCATGCTTTTCATGGAGGCACTAGTCGAACCCCTACAACACTAGGTCAAGGCATTCAATCCCACAACCCTTCAAGATGCCATTAAGAAGCCTCAAGACATGGGAAATGCAGTAACCAGATCTAAGGCTCTGTTCAAGCCTCTCATCCCTCAAAAAGATAAGGAGAAGAAACCATTTCAATGATATTGGCCCAAAAGGGGCAAGTTGGATGAGGAAACCCAAGGCGAACTAAGGCAAAATAAGCTTTGTTTTAATTGCGAGGAGCCATGTGAGCTAGTGCATCGCTGTTTAGGCAAGGGAAAGATCCACTACATCGAAGTGGTCTACGATGAGGAGGACGAAGGAGAACCCACCCCAAAAGATGAGCCTAGCAACGCAAAGAAAGAACAATCCCATAAGGAAGTTAAAGAAGAGGAGAAACCACACGAAGAGAAGAAAAACCGACCGCAAGTTAAGATTGTGTCCATATCTAGGACCACTAGGTATTACACCTTCAAGATCAGGGGAGTCGTCAAGTGACAACACATCACAGCATTGGTTGACAAAGGAGCTACACATAACTTCATTGATGTAGCATTAGTAGCAAAGAGAGGACTTCCTACAAAAGAGTTCAAAGGCCTTGATGTGATTGTAGCAGACGAGTACAGCTTGGATTACACACAAATGATTCCAGGTTTGAGCATAACACTTGGTAATTATACTTTCACTAACGAATTTTATGTAATAGATCTTTGCAGACATCAATATGGTATTGGGGGTTCAATCGCTGTATTCGTTGGGGAAGCACATTATGGACTACCAAGCAATGGAAATGGAATTTATAGACCTTGATGGCAATAAGTTGGCTTTGAGAGGCATGGTAAATGGTGGCCAACAAGTGTTGTTTGCCAGAAGAATGGAGGCCATATTTAGGCATGGAGATGTAGCATATGTTGTTGAATGCATGATTAGAAGCCAAAAGACACCTAGTTGTAGTAGCCCACAATACAAAGCAGACATTCAACGAGTGTTAGACAAGCATGGCCAAGTGTTTGGGGATATTCCTCCAGGATTGCCTCCAAAAAGAGGATTTGAACATACTATAGAGCTGGAGGTTAAAAGGAAGGATGGAACGTGGAGGATGTGTGTTGACTAACGAGCACTCAACAAGAAGACTATCAAGAACATGTATTTTATCCCCAGGATCGATGAGTTACTGAATGAGTTGTGATCAAATTCGGGATCGATTGCAAGATGTGTTGAAGGCAGCTTTCTAACGCCACTATGGTCACCTCTAGTTTTTAGTCATGCCATTTGGTCTAATCAATGCTCCCACTCAATGTTTTAAAACTCCGACTCCGACTCGGCCGAGGGTCGACTCCGACTCGGTATCGACTCGGCCAGCTCGATTTCAATGACTCGGTCGTTTTAAAAAATACATTAAATATTTATTTTTTATAAAGGACATAATTTTAAAGATTTTCATTCATGTTTCCAAACACATAGCATTAGAATATAGATAGAAGACAACATATGATCAAAGTAGGCTCATGAATATATCCATTATATCAAAATGGCACCCAGTGCACTATCCAATACATACACGATGATGATATAGAGATCAAAACAAAAACACATAACCAAGGAGGCTATAAATGGCCTCTACAACAAAAGTCTGTGACCAGTACTACTGGCTACTGCTAGAGTTTCCAACATCATCTGGCTCAGTGTTACTTGGGAGCGGGAGTGAAAGTGGGGAGCGAGAGCGAAAAAGGGAGCGAGAGCGACATTTTCAGAAGCTCCTAGTTTGGGAGCGAATCCCAGAGGAGTTCGACAACCAATGTCACTAACATCAAGGTACATAGAGGGATTGGTGCTCTTGATTAAATACGAGTTCCATACCCTAATACATGACAAAATTCAATGGAAACATTGCAATCCTCCAATCCTGAAATCCTAAAAAACTGATAAGTCTGTTGGATTTTGAATGAAATCTAAAATTCTACTTTCTCCATATGAAATCCAATGAGGCCGGAACCACTCTCAAACACCCTGAGTCATTTCATGGTAATGTTAAAAATTTAAGTAAAAGGGTGAAAATGAAGATTGAAAATGAAGATTAAGGAGAATGTCACTTTTACTTTAAGAATTTAACATTACCATGAAATTTGAATAGCATATCAATACTAGGAGAGGGGAATGGACCCCAAATAGCATTTAACTAATTTAGAAAACACCTTGGAGTCCCCAACATTCAGCTAACAGTTAAAAAAAAAATTAAAAATATGAAAAATCGCATTTTTTTGGGGTTACAGGCCACATTCATTGACTCGGTCGAGTTATTGCAGAACCGGTCGGGTTGACCGAGTCATGCAATAACTCGGCCGAGTCAGTCATGACTCGGCCTCTCGTTCTGTTTTTTCTGCCGGATCACAAAAAATCCCAACGACTCGGATCAACTCGGCCATTTCGGATTCGATTCGGCCGTTTTTTAAAACATTGGGTGGATCCCACTTTGTATCTTCAGTTGATCGATTCATTGATGTACCTAGTGAACATTAGACTGGATATTTGTTTTGCAGTCAACACATTGAGTCAGTTTATGATGGAGCCCAGGAGAGTACACTGGGTGACTGCAAAACATGTGTTGAGGTACTTACAGTGCACAGTGGATTATTGGTTGGACTATGTCAGATGTGATGGGGTTAGATTGATTGGTTGCTCAGACTCGGATTGGGCTGGCAATGTCAGTGACCGGAAGAGCACTTTCGGATGTTGTTTCTCATTGGGCTCGGTTGTTGTGTCATGGTTCAACAGGAAACAGAAGTCATTACCATTGAGCAGTGCAGAGGCAGAGTATATGGTGGCTAGTCAGGCAGGGTGCGAGGCATTATGGCTTCACAAGATGCTTCATGGTCTATTTGGTCAAATGTTGAGACCAACTACGATTTACTGTGACAATTAGAGTTGTATTAAACTCTCTGAGAATCCAGTATTTCACGATCAGTCAAAGCATATAGAGATCAGATACCACTTCATCAGAGACTAGGTTCAGCAAGGGGCAGTGAAGCTTGAGTATATATCCACTAATGAACAGGTAGTAGACATTCTCACCAAGTCTTTGCCAAGAGGCAAGCATGTTTTCTTCAGAGACAGGATGGGAGTGGTGAACAACACCTTCCTCGGTAAGAGGGAGTGTTGGAAATAGTACCAAGGAGAGGTGTTACTAGGCATTTATCCCTTTTAGCCTAGTAGACACATTAATGACTTTTGTCTTGGTGACATTTATGAGTTATATTAATGTCATGGGTGGAAAAGGTACTTAAAAGTGTTGTACCATGTACTTTTCTAATATTAAAGTCACTTGTACTTTATAAAGTGACTTTATGTGTAAAGTACTAAGTGTACTTTTCTAATATTAAAGCGAGTTGAAAATCCACTTTACGAGAAAAATAGAAAAAGGTACACATAACTTGAAAAATGTAATAGGAGGATTTTAAGTAATGGGGCCAATGTGTGAGGGGGGTCAATTGGGAGAGTTAATCTCAACCACACATCTTGATATTTGGAGATTAAATCTCATCCATTGGATCCTAGGTTTAGGGATTCAATATTTTCTAAGAGACAAAAGGAGAAAAGGGAGGCTCATTCTTCACTTCACACTTGAGAGAGCATGAGGAGAAGAGTAGAGGAGAACTTCAAGGAGAATTTGCAACTAGAGAAGGAGGGCTCGATTTTCTAGGAGGGAGGCAGCCATAGGAGGCACGAATTCCAAGGAGAGGAGCATGAAAATCAAGGAGACAATCAGCATGAATTTCGAGGCAAATAGCAGCACAGAAATCGAGGGCAACAGCACGAATTTCGAGGCTGCTAAGCATGAATTTCAAGGTCTGCCCCAACATTGACTTGGCCCAAAAATCGAGGAGGAATTTTCGGTTTTGCTACTACAAGCAACGTGATTTTCAAGGAGGGTCCTTGGCACAAATTTTGAGGGTTTCCAATCACTTCCAGTGCAGAATTCGAGGCAAATTTGGCACAAAAATCTAGGTTGCTTCAACAAAAATTTCGAGGCAGATTTCTAAGCACAATTTTCGAAGAGTTGGCTTGTGAGAAAATGCAAAAAATCTGGGCATGAAAAAATTGTAAAATCTGAAAATTATCAGTGGGCACAAATTTCCAAATTTGCATTTAATGCTTCACCTGAAAGGGAGATAAGTACTATGTTTAATTTTATTTACTTAGACTAATTTCTCGAGCAATAAAATCCTCCTTTGAAGACCGGTTTTCCCCAAGAGGTTGTGGGGTTTTTCCAGGGGTGGTTTTTCTGGGGTCACCTTGACCAAAAATAAGTGTCTCGCATGCTTGAATGTTTGCCTAAATTTTGTATTAATTGCAGCTAATAGGAAAAGTGAAAAATAGTAGAAGTACTCTTTGAATGTTTACAATTAATGCATTCTGAAATTTATAATAGCATGACAAAACATGTGGGTTGGGTCAAATAAACACATGCAAACTTGTAAATTGGGGTAAGGATGCAGATCATTAATTTTCTACACTATGGACATACAGCATAAGAAATTAATGCTCCACTTAGTAATGTATATTGTGTTTAAGTATGTGGACAAAGTCGAAGTCGAGATAAATCAGCAAGCGTCGAAAAAATGAAAAACTCTTTAAAGTCCGGAGTATTTTGAAAAAGTCGGCAAAATTAAAAAAAAATTACAAAAATATTCTTTTTTTTTGCTTTTTTTAGCATCTAAAGTATCCACAACATCAAATAAATGCATTTTAACAATAAACATGTAAAAAAAGCTAATATATAATATGTATATGAAATCTAGTGCTAAATCACATCAAAATAGTGAATCAACTCTTGAATCTTGAGTCTTGTCTCAGACTCAACTCTCAAGAGTCAAAATATCAACAAAAAATATAATAAATGTATATCATGAGCCATCTACATGTCATAAAGTAATCAGTCACTAAGATCCTTTGCCCCTTTTACGAGAATAGGGAATGGCTTTACCTTTTCTTCTAGAGGAAGAAAGCATAGCCCCCGGGGATATAAATGGACTCAGTCATCCTCTAGAAGCCAATAAAAGAGGTGGCCTTTGTCCTATGCTATTGTTGCCCATCCCAAATGGTGTCACCTCCTCCTCATCATCGTCCTCCTGCTCTGCCTCCTGACCCTGATGCTGCTCCTCCTCCTCTACCTCTGGCTCCCCCTCCCCTCCAACTGCTACCTCTTCTACCACTAGTGCCTCTGGATCGACATCTAACCAATGAGGGATCGAGTCCATGGTTGGCCTCTCAATCTCAACCCTCCATGCAACAGTGGTATCAATATTGTCCAATGAGATGGCTTCCACATCAGGAGTTTTTTGAAGTTGTCTTACCCACAATCGAAGATTGTAGTAGACGTAGACCATGTCATTGAGGCGTTGGGACTCCAATTTGTATTAGGGTCATAGATTGTAAATTAGTACTTAGAACATTTAAATACTAAAAATAATCAAATAATTCCAAAATTTTAATTTGAATTTTTTTTACCTATTGCGCTTTTTGTTGTGTATTTTGTCAAATACACTCCAGTTGCGCTCACACCTAGAGGAACTGCATGTTTGGCTGAGCACTTGAATGGCAAGCTTTTGGAGATGGGGTACTCTGCCACCATAGCTTGTCCACCAAGCATCTACAAGTGAAAAGAAAAATGAGAAACATAAAAAAAAAAAAGTTAAAACATTGAAATTCTAAACTTGAAAGTTTGAAACAAATTGAAGCTTAACTGGCATTTTGGTCGTCATATTCTTAATAGCCATGTTAAAAACAAATGTGCCACCTACCATACTATATACCTCCATTTCTTTAGAAATATATTCACGTTCTTGCTCAAATGCCACCATCCTCTCAACACAAGTGAAGGACCCATTCATCACCTCGGCATCAAATCTAAAACCATAGGAGTAAGCAAATGTGAGGTTGAGGTAGATACCTGCAGCATGAATGGGGAGATGGAGGGTATTGTTCCATCGCCCATCAATCACTCTCCATATGACCTATTGTTTCTCTAACCCCTCATCTCCCTTATCTTCATAATAAGCACGAATGGCTTCTTTGGCCCTATCCATGGCCTCATACAAGTAGCCCATTGCGAGTTTGTCTCCATCAACCAACCGAAAAACCCTTACCAAAGGTTCTGAAATGGCACACACCTCCTCTACTCCTGCCCAAAAGCTCTGATCATATGAAACTAGTCTGCATTTGCTCTCTCCTTCTAGTTTGCAGCTAATAGATAAAGCACACCAATCCTGTGAAAGAAACATGATCGTCACATCCCACATAGGATTCAACAAAGACTGAAGAGATATGAAAGTAATGGCAAATCGTGTAATGGCAAGACGCACCAACTCTTTGTTGTTGGTGAATCTTCTCATCAAGCTAACCACAAATGCATTATTATATATAAATCTTGTTACGCTCCTATATGATTCAACAATATCCCTCACGAGAGGAATCTTACCTATATCCTCCAACATCAAGTCAATACAATGAGTAGCACAAGGTGTCTAAAACAAGTTAGGATACCTCTCCATAAGCAACTTTCCAGCTGCAACATAATTTGCAGCATTGTTCGTTATGACTTGGACAACATTTCTTAAGCCTACTTCTTAAATGAAGATGTCCAACAACTCACATAATAAACGTGCAACTTTAATGTGTGCAGATGCATCAACAGATTTCATAAACACTGTCCCCTTGAGACAACTAACCAAGAAGTTAAGAAGGGTCCTACCCTTCTAGTCATTCCAACCATTTGACATGACTGTGCATCTAGTGTGTTCCCATGATGCCCTAAACTCCTCCAATCTAGAAGTGCAATCAGTGTTTTCATCTTGAAGAAGAGGCCCTCTCAATTCTGCAAAGGTAGGGGCTTTGTACCTCAGGCCAACGACAACAACAGCATTAAACATAGGTTGGTAGAATGGGTTTGTCTTGGCAATGTTGAAAGGAACATCACTCCATAGAAGACACTCATTGACCAACGTGTCAACTTCTACCTTTTCCTTAAAGTGTCGATTTGATGCCAGGTTGTGCACCAGGTGTGGTTCTAGGAACAAAAAAATTGAGAAAGCTGAGGGTTTGGGACATGTGGGTGTGGAAGGTGATGCTCATGAACCACTCTCACTTCCCCCTCTTTTTCCATCAACGATTTAATGGCTTGTTGGATGATTTTTGGAGATGGATCTGTGCAAAGGTCTACATTTTGCCCAGGAATTTGCCCCAAATGGAATTTTAATCTGTTGATACCCCCTGACATATGCTTGCCACACAACTTGCAAGTCAGATACATTCTATTGGCCCCCCTAAATTCGAATATAGTATCAGGTTCACCATATTCCCACATAGGGTCCAAAAGTCTTGGCATTTTGTTTGAAACTTTGAACTTGAATTTGAACCTAGGCACAAAAAAAAAAATGAAAAAAATTAAAAGTTTCCCATCACATAAGAAGCAAACACAAATGTAATTGTTGATTTTAAATTTTAAATGCCTCTTCTCACTCACTTGAACACACTCAAATTCACTAAACAAGGGTTTGATTTTTTGTCATTTGATTCTTAAAAGTTGAATTTTTGCTTCAATCTAGATTTTAAACAATGTTTTGATTCAAAATTCTAAGCAAAAATAAGATAAAAACAAACTAATAGAATTATAGAAAGATTTAAAAAGCCATTTGTGTAACAAAGACTAAGAGAGAAATTAAAATACATACCTAGCAGTAGCAAATCGGCACTAGCAAATCTCCTTCTCTTGGGCAATGGCAAACAGCTCCTCTCTCCACAGGGACAAATGGGAGCAAAAACAGCGAAAAAGGATGAGTTATTTCCACTTTTCCGCCTCTTATCTGTGACCTGGGAAGTCTCGGCAACTTTTTGGGTCGACTCCCGATTAAATCAGGACTTTTACGATTTAATCCCAATTTTTTCGGGAGTAAAAAAATCATGTCTCTACATTGCTCTCTCTTTAAGCCTTTGCCATGGTCTGCCTCTTCATCTGGTCCTGATGATGAACCACACTTGTTGATCTGAAACGCATCGGCCAAAAATTTCTCTTATGTGATTTCGACCAAAAGACTTTGCTTAATTCATTATGGATCACAGAAGCCTGAATACAGAAAGTAAATAAATCGGCAAAAAGTCGGCCAATTTAATTGGCCAGCCAAAAAAATCGCAATTTTGGGATTTAATCCCGACTTTTTCCACACTGGTTTTAATTGTCATTGACTCCACTATGATTTCAACTTTGAAAGGACTGATTTATTGAGGTCATTCAATTGCTACTGACAGAAAATAACATCTCAGGAGTTGGAATAAAATTTCACTTACAATTATAATTTCTTCTAGAATGGATTTGGTTACTAAATCACTAAACAACCAAGAATTAACTTTCAAGGTGTAGCTAGACGGATTAATAGGATCTAAAAAATTATAACTTTGGTGAATCTATTTTAGCATAAAGATGGATCCTTCTTACTTTTTGTTAAAACATTGCATCTTCTACCCCAAGGGTGTAGATCAGTTGGCGATGGGGTGCACTATTAAGGCACTCTTTGTGACATCACTTGTTCAAACCCCCTAATAGCCTTGTGTGCCATGTAAGGGGTTGTGTTGGTGCCCCTAGAAGTTATAGTGGTAGCAGTTGGAATTGACCTTGTGTCATGCAAGTACAAGCCCAACCTAGTTGCCAATTCTGCCCATTCTCAAAAAAAAAAAAAAAAACATTGCATTTTCACAAATATCGTGACAAGCTGAGAGTTCATCTCAATTTTCAATGTTTATGGAACACATTTCTCACTCCATTAGGATCTCCCTTTCCAACGAGATTTTGCCCATAAGGTGCTCTATGAACCGTTTGATAGGTCGTACTCATGATTTTGGCTCGTGAGTATAAATTGGACACACAAACCAAATGCAAATCAAGTTGACTAGGTCTGACTCACAAGTTTAATGGATCAGAAACGATTATCTGAATATACAACACAAACAACCAAAAAAAAAAGGAAAAAGCTAAAAAGAAAAACACTTGTTTGGTTGTTTTTCTGAACTAAGTTCACAGCAGACAACCAGTAGACCATCCGGAATCTATCACATTCTGCAGTATGTAGCATCAACAATACCATCAAAAGAATAAATGTTATTGAAATTTTACATTAAATAAACAATGGAAACTTTTATATTAATGAAAACAAATTTTCATGATATTTGGTGTATTTTTCGCCCGTCAACTCTCAAGTTTTTAAGCTGTTACTCTTAGGCCTCTGCCCCGTCAATCTCCTGGTAACTTTGAAAAGATTGAGAAAAGTAGAGTTTTTTTGGGGGGTCTTGGGGTTCAGTTTGCAGACATAATATCTGTTTAGGAATGCAAATCCTGAAGTGCTTAAAAACCATGAACAAAAACTCTTATTTTGTTTAAATTGTAATGATGCTTTATCTTGCCTGAAAAAAAGTATTCAAATTGCTAAAAACATATCATGTGCATTTATGTCTAAGGACAATACTTGCCTCTTCATCCTCATTATCGTCTTCATCGCGATCTTCATCGTCCTCGTCGTCGTTCTCCTCGTCCAAGGATTCATCATCATCGTCCTCTGCTGACTCTTTAGGAGGTTCAAGGCCCTGCACTTCGGCCTCGTTCAAGAACTTCTCCAGATCGTTAATTTTGAAAAAACGGTCCTCCAAAACCCCTTTTTCCCCATCCTCATCCTCACTGGCCTCCTCCTTCTCTGGATCCTGTTCATCGCTTTCCTCAAATTCTGAGGACACCATTCTTTCCACCTCGGCGTCCATGTCCTCATCTCCCGAGTCCTCGTCAGCGTCATCAACTTCTCTTCCTTGGTCTCCTCGTGTTGATTTGGGTTCATGATCATTCACGAGGAGACTTAGGGTTTCGGAGGTTTTGTCGAGATTTTTGACTCGCTTCTTGAGAGAAGCGAGCAAAGGCTGGGCCTGCAAATCGATCTGCTGCCATATCTGCTCTGCGTCAAAATCGTCTGTTAACAAACTGCTGATGGGACATTTGGGAGCTTTAGGAACTATCTGAGAAAACAAATATTTGGAGGCAGTTTTTGCATTATTGGCAAGCTCGGGAGGAGGGGCGAGCCATTGAGGCGGGTGGGAATTCTTAATTGTGTCGAGGGCTTGAACGCCTAGCATTTCTGGGGTTTGGGGGTTCTCTGTTTCCATTGTATTATATTCAAAATTGCTTCTGCAACAATCGGAGCTTCAACTCTACCATCCTCCAGCGCAAAGAAATTTGAAAACCAATAAAATATATCACAATTTCAAACCCAGCCTGAACAGTGAGGCGATAATTTCAAACCCACGGGCATGCTGCGGGAGACCAAAAGCTTAGTAAAGGAGAAAGGATTCAAAGGGAAATGGGTTTCTCTCTTCAACCGTGCAGACGTTCCCGAGCTTTCAACACAACCTCGCAAAAGCTTAGTATGGAAATGAACCGTGCAGACGTTCCCGAGCAACCATGGAGAACCTCGCAACCATTCAACACAGAATCATGATATCGGTTCCCACGCTGAGAGCCAACTAGGTCAGTCGTAATGTGTCATTCAATGATCTTATCAAACCTTAACCTCATGTGTTCTGCATAAACCCTTGAACTGAAAAATTAGCGAAGAGGATCGATATTTAAATTATTTATATATGTTATCGAAGTGAGAAAAACGTTCTAACATAAGTGAGAGTCATGAAGTTCAAAATTAAAAGCAAAAAGTATAAGACACCTGCTTAATTGGTTAGTTTAGTCATCTAATCTTAGAATTAAAAATCATTAAAGAGGGTTGATAGAGGATTTGTAAATTGTTTGAGAGTTATTTTTCGCATTAATCATATGACAACAAAAATTGAAAATATTAATATTGAATTGAGAAACAAACTATCACATTATTTTTGAAGTTCAAATTCCCTCCACAAATTTAGTTATAATTAAATATCCGTTATTATATTTGTCAAATACATGTTTATGAATATAGCACATATTCAAATAACGTCAGGCGAAATCAAGGTTAAGAAGACTTTTTGTATGCAAAGTACTCATTTGTTTGGAATTAAGGTTTTCAAACATAGCCAAATGAGTTCTTGTCCCGTTCCTTTCTTTTACCTTTTTACCATGTTGCAATCAAGTCTTACTGTGTACTATCACATCACCCAACTGTTAGTTATGTAAATATATCAATTGTTACCTTGTCATGTTAATACCAAGCATGTTTCCTTACAACTGCTCACACATGTCAATCATATGTTCCAAAGATCAAGATATCATGTTTATTAGTTTGAAATCAGTCTTTATCAAGACTAACAACCATGTCATAATCAACAATCAACTCACATTCATCAGTCATAACACATAATGCTACAACTATCACCTACTTACTCTCAAGTACATATGTGTTAGTACAACCATCTTAAAGCAAAATCATTCGTTCATGCAATTTTATATACACATACTCATATCATGCAATTAATCAAACATTCAAACAATAAACAACATAATAGACACCAAACATTCAAATACCAAATAAACGACATAATCAAACAATCAAGCACTAAGTATACGACATAAGCAAACTCATACCTTAATGTATCTTAGGGGAGGCTACCTTGTTTGCACAACCAATCTAGATTAGCACAATATAACTTCACAACACATCAACTCAAGCATAAATAAGGTCATGATATCCATGGCAGTAATTAGCTAACAGGTTCACATCATAAACTCATAAACAATTGTCATTCATGCATAACAATCACATATGCATAGTCAATCTAGATTAGTAGGACACAATATCACAATATTTTAACTCATTTTTTTTGTTTTGTCAATCAAAAAACAAGCTTTATATTATCATAGCAAAAAAGTTAGCAAAATACATCACCACAGCACCGCCAAAATACATCACCACTGCAACAAGATACAGTGTCACAAGCTTAAGAGCTAGCACGAGCCTTGCTCTGAACAGTAAGAAGCCAAGATAGTCGGTGTCATTGGTTATTGCCAGCACAAAAGGAGCAAAAATACGATTCGCAGGAATACACATTAAGGAGGAGGACTTAGGGGAAACACATGAGGAGCAGCAAAGAACGTGACCTGCTCGTGCGTGTGATAGTCTGTGTGTTCCACCCGAGTCTCGAGGGTGCGAAGATGGTCGTTTGTGCGTCAGAGTTGCCGCTGAAGACCTTCTATGGAGTCCAAGACCTTAGTCTGCATATGTTGGAGGTCGTTGATATAAGTCATTAATTCAGTCATGTCATCATATCTCTATTCCCTCAGTGTTTCCATGTTGAGTTGGATGTTGTTCAGCTAGGCCGCGATGGACACCAAGGTGGTCAGTGCTTCGACGTGGCTCGGGGGTGCCCTGGGGACATGGCAATGTTTGCATTTGAGTGACGGCTCTCGATCGACTCAGAGTCCAAGCTGGGCTCTCCATGGTGTTAGCGCTCACCCATCTATGGGCCGACACCCCCTCTTCGGTCATGTCCTCGTTGTCGAGGCATACAACCAACACCACCACCACTAGTAGCACCGCCATGGGGAGGGTGTTGTCTGCCCTATTAAACCCACCTCACAATTCTAAATTGAATAGACCAAAACGAAATTCCACTGACAATCCCAAAGCTGAAGAGCCCTACGTGCCGACGATCAGCACCATATTTGCAGCCTGTTAGGGAGTAGGTAGGCATGTCATTGGTCCTAAGGCGTGTTGTGAATGAGCCGCTCTAGAGAAGGCACCGGAAGTCATTCTTCCCAACAAACTAACACTCCAGTGGAGCTTTCGCGAACCAGAGATAGAGCCAAACCGAGAAGAGCTTAGTGGTTGCTCCCCACCCACACTCTCCAGCCCCAAAGCAATTCAAACTTTCATGCCAAACAAATAATTCTTCTCCCGAATCCCATGGCCAAGCTTTCTGCAGGTGCCAATTCTCCTCCCATCCACATTTAATGTTCTCGCCCTACACTTTCGCCTCAAGCCACAACCTGAGTTAGGACGCGAACAACCCACAACTCTTCCTCTCCCAACATTCTCTTGCCATCGCCCCAACGCTTGCTAATGGCCACCCTCCTAGCTCTGAGCTGCATTAAGTAGTACTCATGGGGAGTGGGGTACGGGTCCCGACGACCCTTCATTTCCTTCGTGTGGCACGTGGAGGCCCCTTTGGCTCCACGATCCAATGCGCCGCTAGCTGGCCCTCACCATTATTACCCCCATCCGATACACAATATATTAACTCATACATGAATGTCATAACCATGATCATCTGCATAGGTCAATATAATTTAGCACAAAACATAATAACTTCAAGATCGCAATGCAATAACCTTAGTCATCAAGTTAACTAGCATATAATAATAAGAAGTTAACATATAACATACTCATCAACAACGTATAACATAATCATCAAGTTAACTATCATATAGCAATCAACAAGTTAACATATAACATGCTTATCGACAACATATAACATAATCGTCAAGTTAACTAACATAAAACAACAACAACAATGCATATAGCAACAAGTTACTATCATTCATGACTATTCGACACATGTGCATATGACCACATTGATTAACTAGTATGTATCATACATGTAACCACAATAACAATAGAATAACAAGCATATAAGTAACTCTAATGCTTATAACAACCATTAACCACATACATGCATGCCAAACATACAAATGTGTATGACTATCTTCTCTTACCTCGATGTTCAATGCTGCAACCTCGCTTTGATGGTCTAGATCTCCTGCTCTATCTCAACCAACACATTAGCATCATAACAACCGACAAAATCATGATGACACAAACTACATACAATGACTTCACAATGCATGTCAGACCTACTATACATGCATAACTATAACCATGACATTGCATGCATAACAACATATAAACACCGACATGCATAACAAATGCATACACAACTAACATGCATTCATGACAAACACAACCCAACAACAACATTATCAACTCCTACATGGCAACACAATTGTAACAATGACTACTACCATGCATACATAACAAGCACATATACATCCTTCATGCATGCATGACAAACACATTACGCCCATCCAGTCCAAGTGTTGAACCATGCTTTGATACCACTCTGTAGTGTCAGGTAACATCCAAAGATAACATAAACTAGACATTCCCCAAAGAGAATGGAATCCGCTCTGATACCACTTTGTAACACGTCCTCCCACATTTACCCAAGTTAACCAATCCACCGGGGTAAACATGTGACCAAGAGTTACTATGATATGATTTAACCTTCTAGATCACCTTAAGGAAGTGGAATCGACACAAGAAAACCTTACTGACCTTCCTCAGGAGCTAAACCACCCCTCCAGGTGGCCAAGCCCTAAGTCAAATTGCCTTTGCACTGAAAAAACCCCAGCTGCTCCCATGACATGGGCATGTATGCCACTGGGACCCTCCAATCACTTCCATAATGCCTGCAAGGGAGAGACTGCAATTCTGTGCCAGAGACTGCGAGATTTAAGCCACTTTTTCAGGGCTAGTCTCCAACCATTGCCCGAAACTTGATGAGACTTTCCAAGACAATAAATGACACCAAGACAAAGCCTCTAACACAAAACTTGATCAAGGACTTGACCTAACCAAGCCCAACCATGACAAGCATTTCATCAAACATGTCACAAATATGCATTCTATAGGTCATAACAACATATATGAGCATATGGGTCTCATACTTATCTGAGAATCGCTAAGAAGCATTGATGCCTTATTTCATTAGCTACATTATCATCTATTAGGTCACATATTCATTGTTCATTCATTTACAAATCAAAACATGATGAGATCCATACATCATCACTATCATAAAACATGCTTATAACCAACAAATAACCAAAGATATATTAATGAGGAAATAACCATTAAATCCACATAACATCAACAAATACCTTTACTCATGAATATACCAAGGGAAGAAGCTCTTATTAACATATGCAAAATGCAACCAGGTCTGGGACTTCCACGTACCACCTAACCATACACTAGGCTGAACCAAATCTCTCTTTCAACCAGTCACCCCTGTGCCATATTCCTAGCATGAACGTGGGATCTCATGGAATAAACCAACATAAACCAAACTAGGGCTTCCAAAGGCCAAACCACCTCAACCCTCAACAGTGATTCCACCTCATGGTCGGACATCACTAACCATCACCAGCTTGATCTCTACCCAAGTTGTCTAGGGCTCTAGAGCGTTTCTTCCAACCAAGGCTCCAGGACTAGTAACTCAACCCACATCTGTTGTCGGGCTCCAAAGCGTTTGTCCAACCAAAGCTCCAGGACTAGTAACTCAACCCACCAAGGGCTCCAGAGCATTTGTCCAACCAAAACTCCAAGACTAGTAACTCAACCCAAGTTGTTACAAGGATCCAGAGTGTTTGTTTAACCAAGGCTCTGGGGACTAATAACTCAACCCACAACCAAAGGAACATGAGAACCAACCAGAAAACAAAAAGGGAGAAACCCACAATACCATGGTTATCTTAGAAATGGCAAGGCCAGGCAAAAATACTATCAATCCAGGCAATCCTCCATGCCAATGACAACTCATAACCAAGAAACCACTTACATGTGTCATGCATGCCAAAACTAGCAATGAAACCATACATGCAACTCGATACCTGCAAAGAAATCTAGTTGTAGTTTTTGATCCTACTGTCCTCTTGCGATTTCCAGCTTTCCTTGCCTTCTTGCTCCAAATCCCAAGTATGGCACACTCCTCTAAGAGTGCTCCGAGAAACTCTAAGTTTCCAAGAGTATGAGAGAGAGAGAGAATAGAAGAGAGCTCCACCAAAACCTATTAAAAAGCTACCAACTAATCCTCATAAGCCTTTTTTTTTATCAATGAGGCCTCTATTTTCTTCATTTTCCATTTTTTTCCTTCAATTTCCTCCTCACATGCAACCTGTGACCTTTCACCTTCCTTTTCTCTTAATTTCCATTATTTTCATAAATAAAATGCCAATTAATGTCTCATGCCTTTCCAAATCCTTCGTCATTGCCTTTGCCAATTTCCTTAGCCATAATAAACCAAATTAAGACCCGAACTAGGATGTTTTTCCCACCATTCAACTCGGAATACGTGTCCCATGATCTTGGTCCTATATATTTTTTACATGGATTTTTAACCAGGGTTGTCATAGGGTATTATTCAAACTCATGAGAAAATGGTCTTTAATAAATGATTACTCATAAGAGATGAATCATAGTGAATTATTAGACTATTAAATACTCCACCAAATTTATCCAAAAAATTTGATATTGCACAATACTAAATTATAAAAACCCTTATACACTTGAATAATATAGTCACTTATGATTTTAAAGTGGATATCATAACAATAATAATCGAGCTTTAAGGTCACATCCAAGCCAAACACCAAATCGATGTATGAGACCACTTGTTTTTGGGGCAAGGGACCCACCCTAGTGCAACTATTTAGCTACTAAAGTCCACGAAGGAGTCCCCTCATAGGACGACTAAGTAGTTGGCACAATGGGATGTTATCCCCTCCACCTGGTTTCAAATCCCACAGGGAACATCTTTGATATGTTGTGATAAGGCTCAAGGAGTAAGCTCCCCCACCCTTGTGGAGGCTCGGCTGAGTGGTTGGCACAATGGGATGTTATCCCCTCCACTTGGTTTCAAATCCCATAGGAGGACATCATTGGTCTATTGTGATAAGGCTCAAGGAGTAAACTCCCCCCCCTTGTGGAGTCTTGCCTGAGTGGTTGGCACAATGGGATGTTATCCCCTCCACTTGGTTTCAAATCCCACAGGAGGACATCTTTGGTCCGTTGTGACAAGGCTCAAGGAGTAAAATCCCCCACCCTTGTGGAGACTCGACTCTTACTAAGCCATAAATCCTTGATATATCTATCTTATGGGATGTTGGATATACTCTCGGTGTCATAGTGGCAACCATTAGGTTTAATCTCGGGTCTCACCCAGATTACTCCAATGAGTTACTGATTCACCATGGTTTAATAAGATCAAATCAAATCAAAGCAAAGAAAGTCTACGAAAGCATACATATTCTACCCCTTTGTATTTGAACTTGTGACCTATTGAGAGAAAACACATACTCTTAACCTTTAAGTCCATTCAAATTGTAGCAAAATAGTCACAAAATCTATTATATTATATTTTGTTTAATTTTCTTTAAAATAATTACCATAAATTACTCACTCCTTGTGCAAAGAGATTATAAAATCAATTAAGAGACAATATTGTAACCAACTCACAAGGAGCTACCTATAGTTAAATTGCCAGCTTAACTAACGCTCAAGGTAATCAAACTACCTAGAGCAACCATTAAATTTGTTTAATCATGTTGAAAATGTACAATCATCCCTTTAAATTTAACTTAAAAAATAATATATCTATTAAAAAATAAAATATAATTAAATTATTTAATTAACTATATTAAAATTACTTAAATCTAATAAGATTATAATCTTCAAAATAATTTTAAAAAGTTTTGATCATGGTGAATGCATGATATCAAACATCCATTCATATGCATTAAACCATACTTATATACTTCATATACTTTTTTTAGATTAAGTTTAAAATAACAAGACTCTCAATAATTTCTAAGGAACCTCGAAATTCTATCCTCGACCCTTTACCTCGAACTAAACCTAGACCCTGTGCGACATGCTGGGTCTTCTCCCTTTCATTTCCTATCTCGCTTGTCGTGAGTGAAGGATATGTGGTAGAGTAGTCCATCCCATCGGGCGAAGAATATGCGTGCAGTAGAGCTCTTTAATAATTCAATTCTTTATCTCCCATGTCCAAGGTATTGTAAGGCACAGTAGGAGCAATTTACCTTTCACCATTGGTAGTCTAGTGACCTTCCACACTTACGAGGTCAAGGCACTGGCCATTCTTAGGCACTTCACTTTGGAATAGGCTTAATATCATCTCTCCCATAGATTTTGTCTTTCACCTAGCACTTTCACCTCTTGTTGCTTATTACTTTTACCTACTTTTCTTTATTAGAGTATTATTATTTTGCTCTCCTTAAGTTCAAGACTCTCAATAATTT
Organism: Pinus tabuliformis; assembly: GCA_031772625.1. Classification (NCBI taxonomy): domain Eukaryota; kingdom Viridiplantae; phylum Streptophyta; class Pinopsida; order Pinales; family Pinaceae; genus Pinus; species Pinus tabuliformis. The sequence continues at coordinate 674,246,917 of CM062817.1, forward strand.
GGAATGAATGATAAAGAAAATTTTCAATAATTTGGAATGAATGAGGGAATGATCGATCATCATTTAGTTGTTAAATTAGCAAGGGGACAGTCATTATTGTTTGTTATCCACAAATACAGATTGACTCATCACTGTTATTCAAGGAAAAACATGCCAATTGTAATTACCTATTGGTGGTCCATAAGGGTGCAGGGTTTCACTATGGTCATATGCCTCTAGGTCTTAGGTCATTAACTTGTTTCCTTACATATAAGGAAGACGAGTTCTTGGCTAAACAGAAGTAGTTTTAGGGCATACTCTAGACCCTCTTCTCACAGTGGGAAAACCTATCATAACTCATTTGTCAAACTAGCAGTGGAGACAACCATCACTAGTTGTTATCCGCGAATGCAAGTTGACTCATCATTGTTATTCAAGGAAAACCACACCTCCAAGAATTACCTGTTGGTGGTCCATAGGAGGGCAGACTTTCACTCCTTCCAGATGCTTCTTGCTCTTGGGACATTAACCTGTTTCCTTACATCCAAAAAAGACAAGTTCTTAGCTAAGCAAAAGCAGTTTTAAGACATGCTCCAGAATATATATATATAATCATTAATTTCATTATATATATATATATATATATATATATATATATATATATATATATATATATATATATGTATATATATATATATATATATATATATATATATATAGCCCTTATTTAAAAAAAAGAACTTAAGAAAAAAGAAAAGAAAAAAAAAAAAGAAAAAAACCATCCTTGTTTCAACCTATCCTATTTTCCCATTTTCCGATTTGAGCTTTTGGAATTTAAGTTATATATTATATTTTTAAATATATATAATATGTGGTGAGGCATTCGAATTATCATCCATCCACAGTGAGTATAGTTGGAAACACATCGTAAAATCCTTTTAAGTTGGAAATATATTTCAAAATTAACTTTTTGTGTGAATTTGTCATTTATTTTTTTTGTAGATAAGAGATTTTGGAATATTTTGGAAATATAATGAACACAAGTAAAGTTAATTATTTGGTAGAGTAAGTGCTTTAGTCAAATGATCCAAATATTGCAAGGCCATATTTAACTTATTCTTGCAATCATCCATGTGTTACACCTTGACCCTTTGCTTAAGTATGTATGCATCAGATTCAAGGGCTCTTGTATAGTCGTATGCATTGAAGAACTATTAGGGTTTCTATAACACTCCACCCCACATTTACCCGCTTTTACAAGCTCACTAGGAAAACATGAGAGAGAGTTACTATGCATAACCCAACGTCCAAGTTCCAGTTATGGAAGTGGAGTCCACCATTCTGAAACTTACTGCAACCTCATAGGGACATTTGATCACCCAGATGTCAGACAACATCCATTTATGATCTTTCCCTGAGATGGAACTATCTTTTTACTAAGCTTCACAACCTAGTCGCATGCATGTAGTCTAGTCCATGAGGCCATAAGGCTCTAGTCGCACGCATAAGTCAACCTCTGTGTAGCTATAGTCAAAATCTTCCTGTTTTATGCCTACAATCTTGGATTCAATACCTGAATTGCAGGGATAGCCTACAAGACACTACCCATAACTTTCCAGAATTCAGTATATGATGATGATAGTTATACATAATCTATACTTAGGCTCAGATCTTGCCCAAACTTGCTAAATACATCATAAACATTTAGACAAACACTTTATAAACATAGTAACTAAAGGTCATGAATGCATATATGTTCATTGTATCATTAGTTTTATCAAAGAATCATCAAGAAGGCTTACTACCCTCTCAAGCTAGCTGCAACAACACTTGTTAGCTCATGCATTCATATAACCATTCAATAACTTATCGAATCATGAACAAGGTCCATAACAAGAGCACAATATTTAACCATGCCTATAACCAACATTTAAGCATAATAAATCCATGACAAACCAATCATAAAACTGACACAATAACCAATACATGTGCTTATTGATCTCAATAAGAAATAAAACATAATAACATATGCCATATGTTGCCCTTTATTTCTTATATTAAATTGCCATTTATTTCCCTTTGCCTTTTTCAATGCTAATGTCATTTTCCATAGCCAATAATAAACCACAAATGATGCCCATTGTAATGTTTTCCCCTCCATTCAGCTTGGAATACATGTCCCAAGACCTTGGTTTGATTTTTGCCTTTATAGTGTCCATTTATTACAATATTATTATTTACAGGGTCTCAATGGTGAGGTGTTCGATGGCGTGGGTCTTGGTGTTGCAGTGGGGATGTGGAATGTTGTTTTGAAATTGGTAGTAGTGGTTACACCTGGTCCCTCTTTGAGGTGGGTCGTTGCGGTTCTGTCGGTGAAGTTTTTGGTCAGAAGGTCTGCTCACTCTACATGAGATGTCTTATAGTGCGGAAGTTCTTAATTATAGGGAATGGATAGGTGGGAGGGTATCGACTACAAATCCCCAGGTCCTCCAGTCATCCTTGGAGTTTTGTACCGCTAGATTTTTCAAAAAAACATGTCTATATTGGTCACTTTCTTATCTGCTACCCTTCATTCCTCGTGACTCTTTTGTTTCTGATTCGCTTCTCTTAGTGTCTCAGGTGGTAAATGCACCCGTCAACCAATCAAAGGAAGGGTCTTGTTTCCAGGTTTAAGTCTAATCAAAAGGAAACCATTCCCCCTATATCGGCCTTAGGCCATCCTAGTGGAGGGTCAATCGAAGGCCTCCCGATTACTAAATCAACCTTCCCTATTTTTAGTGATACAATGACTAAGGAATGGTGTAGGCGGAAGGCACTTGAAGCAAGGGTTGAAAAAACCCTTACTCACTTTGGGGGTGGATGTGAATATTGACAGGGTTGGAAGTTTGATGCAGAGGGCCCTGGTTCACAGACTTTTTTATATTTCTTTCTTAAGGATAACATTCAAAGGTGCGTAGAAATGGCATGGAAACCTCTAATATGATACTCTCCTAATATTTTCCTCTTGTTGAATGATTGGATGGAATTTCATTTCCTTAGTGAAGAAGACCTAAACATCATTCTAGCGAAACCTTGGGTCTTTGGTAGGGGTTTTATGTGGATGCAACGATGGCATTAGGGTTTCAACCTTAGCTCTAATTAGTCAAGGCTTAAGTATTTTTGGGTTAATCTTCTTAGATTCCCTCTCGAGGTTTGGACTAGGGATATTTTTATTAGGGTGGCCAATACCCTTGGCAAATTCATTTTCTTTGACAACAAATTCTTGGTGGAGTTTGATAAACAAATTGTGTGGATCCTGGTTGAAATGGACACAAAGATGGGTCTGTTCGAAGAACTTGTAGTCGACTGTGGGGGTAAATTCTATAAGCAACTACTAAACTACTTGAAGGTTCTTTTTTGGTGCCTCTCATTTCATAAGACAGGTCACCTTTGGGAAGATTGCCTCATCTCTCATTAAGGTAGGGCTTCAAAGTTATCCTTCTCTATAGATGTGCAAAGTTCAGATTATGAGAAAAGGGAGACAACCACCTCGGAGAAGCCCCTTAAGTGGTCGGAAAGTCTGGATGATGTGTTGAAGGGGTTGTTAATTTGTAGGGATGAATAGAATATCCTATTGGGGTCTTCAATATTAGAAGTTTCTCTCAATGGCATCTTAGGAAATGACCCTCAACTTATTGGCTCCCCTGAGATTCAATAGTGCTCTGATGGGTCTTCTGAAGAATCGCAACAGTTGGATAGGGTTCCTGATGCCTTTGATAACCACGTATCTCCCTTTCAAGACTCACTAATTTCTTATTTATCTCCTGATGAACTCCAAATGCTTGATGACTTGGGTTAGTCATCTTCTAAAAAAAAGCATTTTGTCGCCATCAAGCGATTCACTGATGAGAAGTTTTATCACTTTATTGAGGTTGAAACCTTTAGGGAATGCTTATGTTTAGAAGATCCTTGCTTTGGGCCAAGATTTTGGCCAAGGCCTTTGTCCCCCTACCCCTCTTTTATCGCCTCCTTTGTCACCAGATGCCCCGATTGCAATACCTGTGTCCAAATAAATCTCCTCTTACCAGAATGAGGGTCACCTCAATGAAAAAGTCTCAACTAAAGGGACCTTGGATATTAACCCTTTTACTCCCCTCATCTCGTCCTCTCCCCCTTTGATTTCAGTTACTCGTGATCCTTTCTCTGAGAACATTTCCTCCCGTCCTACAGGGATGTTTTGAAAGCCACCCCTCTCCTGATTATGAACCCTCCTAGTACGGTCCCTCCTCTGGTTGAGCCCCTTTCTCTCTCTATTGTCAATGTTGCGACGAGGAAGAAAAAAGCAACAAAAAAAAATTGCATAGGGAAGGGTTTCCCCAAGGCTCTTCCTCACTGGGATCCCCTTTAATGATTCCTCCTCCCTCAGGGCCCTTGGAGCACAATTTCCCTCTTGTAGTGGTAAGAAATGATCATACCTTCCCTAAACATCATAGGGGTAGGGGGAAGCTCGAAGATAAATTCCCTCAAGAGGTTATCTAAGTCTCATAGGTTGTTTGTGATTTTGATTCAAGAAACTATGGTATCTGGTGATAGAGCAAAGGATTAATTTCTAAATTATGGTTGGGTTGGTGTGTTTGTGCGGTGGATGTTGTTGGTTTATCACGGGGGCTCAATATTATTTGGGATCCTAACTAGGCCTCATTTACAGGTTTTTCCTCTTATGTCGACATTATTCTTAAAGGGAAGTTGAGAGGGTTAATTAATCTGGTAACTATAGTGAATTATTATCGACCATATGTTGAAAGGAAGGCCTTTTGGGACTCCTTTCATCAAAGTGGTATCTTGGGAAGTAAGAACCTAATTCTGGTAGGGGACATAAACCTTATGATCTTTGCCAATGAAGTTTGGGGTAGCAGGGATAAATGTGATCCTCTGGCCCAATATTTTTCAAATCTTTTATAGGAGGAGAATCTGATTGACATATGCCCCAAACCTTTAGCCCCTACTTGGAAGAATGAACAGGTGGGTCTGGATGATATCAAAAAGTGTCTTAATTGCTTTCTTGTTATTGAAAGCCTGACCATAGTTTTAGGCAAATTTAGACCTTGGATAAACCATGGGAGTATTTCTGACCACAAGCCCATTTTCCTCGAAATGGGCTTTCAAGACGATAAATCTTCTTCCCCTTTCATATTCAATCACATTTGGTTAAACGACCAGTCCTTAAATGTGCTAATTAGGAATTACTATAGCAATTTAGAAGTGCACAATTGCCATTTAGATATGGTCAAGCTCTCATTCAAACTGAATCAATTAAGGAAGTTGGTAATCTTTTGGGAAAAGGAGAAGAAAAGGATTTTGAATGTAGAACTGGAAGCCATTGAACTGAAATATAGTCATTTCAACCATTCTTTCATAAAAAACTCCTTTTCTACAAAGATAAAAGTCATCTGTGTAATTTGGAGTCACTAAAGCAACAAATCCTAAGGATCAAAGAAGAATCTTGGAGGATCAAACGTAGGAGAATTGGGTTTCTTGTGGTGATGGTAATACAAAGTTTTTCCACATATATGCAAACTTTGGAAGGGTCAATAATGCCATTTGGGAGATACAAGATGAGAATGGAATCTTAAAAAACTCCCAAGACAATTTTAAAAGAGTTGTTGGAGATAATTTCTCCTCGCATTTCAGCTGCCCTATCATAAACAATTTTTTGGAATAGATGCGTTCACCAGAACCAAACTTTATCGAAAGAAAGGTCTCTCTTGAGGAGCTAGAAGAAATGTCAAGGATGCACTAGAGAGAAAATCCCTAGGCAAAATGGATGGACGACAAAATTCTTCTCACATTTCTCTAATCTTATTGGAGATTATCTACTTAGAGTGGCAGAGGAATCTAGAATCAAGGACACAGTTAGTAGCCAAATAAATGCCACCTATCTAGCTCTTATTCTAAAATCCTTTAATGCTCTTGCTTTTGACCTCTTTAGGTCGATTTCTCTCTGTAATTTGGTCTATGAAATAATTTCCAAAACCATTGCCAATAGATTGAAGGAGAAATTGGATGATGTCATCTCACTAGAGCAGTTTGGTTTCCTCCCAGGTAGGCAAATCCATGAGGTAATTGGGATTGCTCAGGAATCTATGCATACAATTAAAACAAACATCTAAAAGCCCTAATTTTGAAAATGGACATGGAAAAGGTTAACGATAGGGTAAAGTGGGATTTCCTCGGACTCTTTCTGATCTAAATAGGATTGGGGTTTTCAGTTACCTATTGGATCATGGCATGTGTCACTTCATTCAAATTTGTGGTGTTAATCAGTGGATCTCCTTCCTATTTATTCAATAGATCTAGGGGATTAAGGAAAGGATGTGCTTTGTCCCCTCTGATTTTTCTATTGATTATTGAAGGCCTTAGTAGAATTATCCTCAAGGAGGAAAGGGAAGGAAGGATTAAAGGAGTCAAAGTGTCACCTTCCATGATAATCACCCATTTTCTCTTTCTAGATGATATGATTATTATGGGTGAAGGTTCACTAGAAGAGTGGAAGGTTTACAACAAAATAATCTCTTCTTTTTGTAGGGAAACATGAATGGATGTTGTCATTGGGAAATTCATGTTCCTTCAAAACAACATAGAATACTCGATTTTATCTTAGATTTTAGATTTATGGCCCTACAAAATGGAGGATTTGGACTTAGGTCTAAAATATTTAGACTTATGGTTAAAGCCAAACTGTAATAGGAATGAGGACTGGTTGTGGTTAGTCCAGAAAGTGGAACAAAAAATTGGGTGATGGTGTTATAGGTGGTTGTCCTTGGGTGGTCGCCTGGTCCTTGTCAAATCTGTTCTTGAAAGTATCCCAATTTACTAGATGAGCTTGGTTGAAATCCCTTCCTACATCCTAAATCAAATTACACAATTAATGTTCCACTTTCTGTGGTCGGGTAAAAAAAAGACAAATTCCATCTTGCCAGTTGGGAATATCTTTTGAAACACAAAAGCTTCGGAGGGTGGGGTATTAAAAAATTGTTTTGGTTTGGGAAATCCTTAACTTTAAAGAATCTTTGGGGGGTAGTGAGATCCACAATAACGGGCCATGGAGTTAGCTGATAAAGAAGAAGTACATAAAAAAATCTTCTTTAGTGGACTGGATTCGTCTCTTGACCTCTAAGTAGGTGCTTGAGGGTTCCTTAGTATGGCTAATTGGATTTTCAAGGGGCTTATTTGTAAATTTGGGAATAATTTCCAAGTCAGATTGGGAAAGGACCCTTTTCTGACAGGTTTTTGTCCTACTATCCTTTCTCAGAGCCTAGTGGCTCTCCTAAATGCCAAAGGTTTATACCTCCTAGCCCAAGCTAACAACTTTTCCCCTTCAACAACTCTAAGAGTTAGTGGCTTAGCTCTAATGATATGGATTTACAGGGACCTCCCACTCGTGAATGGGATAATTTTGTGGAAAAACTCTAAAAAAATAGGGTCTTTCTGTCATAGGAATAAGACCATTTAGTGTGGAATTGGATCAAATAAGCGGGGACAGGGAAAGTGGAGGCTAATTATGCTTATGAGGTCATATCTTGTTCAATGTGTACTCCTCCAAAATGGTGGTTTTCCAAGATGTGGAGTTGCAATCTTCCTCTCAAGCTAAATATTTTTTATGGTTGGTCCTTGAAAACAAAATATGGATATGGGAAAATTTGCAAAAAAGGGGTTTCAGTGGACCAAATATCTATTGTCTATGTTATGATGGAGAGGAAAGTATAGATCACATTTTCATTAATTGCAAGGTAGCAAAAGAGCTATGGTAAATTGTTATTTTTGTTTATGGAATCCCATATTATAGTAGTTTTAATTCTTGTGAGGAATGTTTATCTTTTTGGGTGTTAATGAGGAAAAGCTTTCAAACATTTTCACAACATGTGGTCTTTGGAACTTACGAAATAAGGTCATTTTTGAAGGCAAATATCACTTACTATTTTAGATAGTAGCTAATGTGGTAGCGTTCTTCAGAGAACATCTAATGAGTAACAAGCTAAAACAATTAAGGGCCCTCCTTCCCCCTGACCTAATTAGTGGCCTTCCTATTGCATTCTTTGATGGTGCCTCTCAAAGAGGTCATCATGGTGGGGGATTTGCCTTTAAATTCTAATCATGTTTTGAAAGCTTGTTTTGGGGTAGGTCAGGGGTCCAATACTAAATTCAAACTTATAACCTCTTATGCCCTTCTCATCTTTGTGAAGTACTTGAATATCAAGGTTATAGGTGGGAGGTGACTCCAAGTGTATCATAGATTGCTTAAGAGGGAAGACAAATTTACAGGCATTAAATCTTTATTTTTGGAAATCTAAAATCATGATTATCAAGCAATAATTCCACAATAATTCCAACAAATTTCCTTTTTTTCATGTTTGCAAGAACTTCAACATGATGGCAATTCTTTTATCTACGCAGGGGATTTCTCTTTCTGTAGGTACTGCCTATCTTGAGGAATGGAGGGATGGGGACCAAAAATTCTCTGGCTCCTTCATATTTTCTGAAGTCATGCCTTGTGTTGACATGGGGGATGTAAATTATTAAAGTTTATGACTCCATTCCTTTGGTATCTTAGTTTTTGCTTATTTTGGGTCTTTATATGTGCTATTATTGGTATAGTAATGGTCTCATCCAGGTAGAAAGCTTTTGTTTTTTCTTGCAGATACTCAGCCTTGAAGGATTTGGGTTGTAAGCCTCTAGTGTTGTTATGTGATATTTTTTGTAATATAAATGTAATATCTTTTTGTTAGTATGGTAATGTTATTCTCAATAGAGCATATTTGTACATAGGAGAGAATCTTTTGAAGATCGGGTCTTTCTAGACTTTGTAATGTATCTTTGATTCCTATGAATAGCAAGATAGAGCTAACATTTTACAAAAAATAAAATGTAAAGTTAATTATTTGACTTCACTCATGTCCATAAAATTTCTAAAATATTCCAAAATTTGTAATTGAGTTATGCTCAACTATGATTGTATGCGGCATTTTATAAAGAATATAAATATAAATGTCCTTCAATGATAATTAATAAATAATTATTCGTAATAATGAAATGACATGTTTTAAAGAGATAGTTCTTGATGAAAGGACTTCTCCACTTAAATACATATACAAGGTCCTCATTTGTAAGCATTATCATATCATTTCTTATGTGTATATCTGTATTGATTTCTTTATTTTTCAAAAACTAGCCATTTAGTATAGCCGTTACTTTATAATATTTGTTTTTAATATATTAACAAATTGATATCATAATTTAAATATTATTGTTCAAATATAGCCGTTACTTGGAAATTATGTCTCTACATTGCTCTCTATTTAAGCCTTTGCCATGGTCTGCCTCTTCATCTGGTCCTGATGATGAACCACACTTGTTGGTTTGAAACGCGTCGGCCAAAAATTTCTCTTATGTGATTTCTACCGAAAGACTTTGCTTAATTCATTATGGATCACAGAAGCTTGAATACATAAATTAAAAAAATTGTTGGCCAATATCAACACAAGAAATCCTACAAAAGCAAATCCTCTGATGGGAATACAAAATTATATTTGTTAGTGCGAATTATCAACAGTTTTACCTTAATCTACAAAAAGGGCCACACCCTTCACTATCGTGCCATAACCATTATCATATTAATTTTCTCGTCTGTGATTTGTCTACCATTATGGATCATTATTATGCCACACCATGATCAACCTCATTTGCTACTACTCAGTGGCATTGCCATCATATTACCATGTTACCTTCATCCATCATACCAAACCACCACCATGTAATATGGTTGTTGTCCAAGAAATATCTCACCACATATCATTTACATCTAAATATGATTCATTTCACTAAAAAATAGCACAATCACATTAGTAAATGTGGTTTAAATACGTTAATTGATGTCATTTTCATACGTTGATTAGCATATAAATGGTATTGTTTTGTTGCAAAAATACCTTAGTAACTGAGCCATATACTCTAGGTGTTTATTGAGTGAGACGTGGTATGTTGAGGAGAAATATGGTTGTGTGAGATCTACAGTAGGCTTTTGTTGAGGAGACTGCATTTTGGATCATTGGAGTCGAGGAGTGGCGTTAGAGATCTCTAAGATCAATTCAATTCACATAGGGGCATAGTTTCCTTACTTCTTCTTATAGCATATCTTACTTGCTCAAGTAACACAACATGTATTAATTTACAATAGTTGAAATAACATCACAAAACAACAATAACATGTCATATGATTTTACTAATAAGAGTTCAAAGAAGAATAATTAGAAGCTATAGTTGTCCAGTATTATGAAAAAATGAAAAATGATCATCTGTATGATTCAAGGATAGTAATGCAAGAATATGAACCCAATCCTAATTGGAAGTTTCTAGAGATATCAACTGACCAGATCTATGAATTATCTATGTTTAAATTTAGAGTTTCTAGTTTTTTTCGTTACACTTACGTCAATACTCCAATAAGTTTATCTTAGCTCAATTATCAAACTCCATTGCTAAAGCCTAAGGATATATAATGGTGTCTTGAGCATAGATTTAAATATGTACATCTTGGTTTGATTCAATTTGGTATCAATCCTTTGGTCAAGCTCAGATTGAATGTCTTATGTTTGACATGTGTTATTGATTCAAGGCATGATAAATTTCAAGATGCACTTCTCGGTAGGTTTGTAGATCCCATTCATAATGGACCAGTCTGGTCCAGTGTTATTCCTCAATATCAAGTTGCCTTAACAAATCTCCATATCAATGAGCTTCTTCAAGCATATATTAATCTTGTTTAGATAATCTTCGGCAAAATCACATAACCAATCTTTTGTCGACGCGTTTCGAACCAACCAGTGTGGTTCATCGTCAGGACAAGTTGAAGAACCAATCCGGCTTAGCTGATTAAATAGAGTGTGCAGAGATTCCAACGGCTATATTGCCAACGGCTAAATTTGACCTAATGATCTTAGTCAAACCACTAATTTAATTATTAACATTCCTATAAATAGCTAAAACAGTTAAATAAAGGAATTCATTTGTTAATTTAAATAAATGTATATGTATATCTAAAATTAAAATTCATTTGATAATTTTAGTATATGAATAATATAATATCCATATTTATTATGGTCATTAATAAATTATATCTTGTATAATGGTTCATATTTATCAAATAATCTATAATTATTATTATTCTAATATTATTTAAATGGTATTAAATTACTCTTACTCTTAGAATTTAGTTACATTAGGTAATTTTGTGTTTATATAATGGTCCAATGGTAAGTTAGACCCTCTCTATTTGTTCTTTAAAATATATCACTTTTATTTATTATTTAAATATAATGGTCATTCGAAATTAAATTAATAAGTTATATATAATAATATATGTTTATTAAATAATCTATATTTACTTAGTAATTTATAATTCCAATATTATTAAAAACAAACAAATAGTATTCTTGTTAAATCAATATTATTCTTAGAATTTAGTTACATTAGGTAAATACCCTAATTGAGGGTTGTTAAAGACCATGTTTATTAATAATAGTATAACTAATATTATTGTTATATCATATATTTATTTATAATACTTTCTTAATTATCTTTTAAACCTAATGGTTATTTGGTAAACTAGATCTCCTCTTATAATTAAATTAATAATATATATTCATTAATAATCAATATTTATTCAATAATCTGTTATTCCAATAAAATTATTAAAGTTAATTATGTCATTAGGTAAATATATTATCACTTATAGGGTTTAAAAGGGTTTTTTAGACATTAGTTAAAGGTATAGTAGAATTAAATATAAGCATAACTAATTGAAATTATGGAAACAAAAAATCTAATCTAATTATAATATACCCAATAGTATCATAAACGGGATACAATAATTAGCCCGAAATTAATTAATAACTTAATAATAAATCAAGCCCTCCATAATAATAGGACTAAACCTCCAAAAACGAAACTTAAGGAGGGGAAGACAGAAACCCTAAGACCTAACAAAGGGGGAATGAGGAGGCTAGGCAGACAAGGCTATGACCCAGCAGCTGCTAATCTTCTAGCCATCGTCCCTATTAAGATTGTTCGGCCTTTTCTCAATCTCCAGGGCCTCTCTAAATTTGCGATGGTGAAACTGCGCAACTTTGGCAATGACTTGGGCCTCCTCTATACATACATGATGCATAGTCTTCCCCGCATGCTCAGCCAGGGCTGAGGACTTGGTCCTACCATGTCTTAAGTCAGCTGAATGCTCGCTAATCCATTGATTGATAGAGCAACCAATCTCACCAATATAAGGGGTCCCACAGGAACATGGAATGATATAGACGCCCTTCATGTCCTTAGGGTCAATCGGGTCTTTCACAGACCTGAGGGAGCCACGGATAGTGTTGAGAGGTCTAAAAGTTGCGGGCACATCGTACTTCCTCAGAATCCTCGCAATCCTGTCTGTGGTCCCCTGGATGTAAGGAAGGTTCACACCCATGATATGATCTTTAGGAACCCTTCGGACTGAAGGCTCCTTCTTGGCCCTGAGGAAGGCTTTAATCTATCAGGCTTTAATATGTCTAATCATTTAGAAGTTGCCAAAATACATTCTATAGATTTCTTGAGATTTGTGGATACAACCCTTTCAACCCTGAATTCCAAACTTATGCAAAGAGATGCACACGAAGGCATGGTGGTTGGCCCTATTAACGTTACTCTGTTAACATTAGGTTTTTTAGAATTGACTTCGCTTATTCAATGGAATCACCATTACCAACCTCTTAGCCAAAAACATCTACCAGCTCCAAAACCTAAGAAGCTACAAATAACAGTCTTCAAAGGGACCTGTTATAAGATTAAAATCTAGTAGATCACCACGAGGTGGTATCAATTTATTCTTAAGAATATATCAATATGAAAGACTCATTGATTCTCATTCAAGCATAAATAATCATATCGATACTCATAGATTGACTCCAGTTCCCAATTGTAAACATTGTAATTCTACTCACCATCTTCTTCTTCAAGTTTAAGTTCATTTTAGACTATAGAACAAGAAGGACACAATGCTTAACACTTTGATTGTATTGAGTGTCTAAAAACAATCATTCCTAAGGGAGATATGAAAATGTTTAATCACACTTTACCCAAAGAAAAGGAAAAGGAAGAGAAATTTTATCTTCCTTAAATAGAATCGGACCCTGGAATCTATACTCCTAGGTTCAAAGTTGGGTCACTTGTTGCAGATCTAGAATTCCTACAGTATAGAAAGCAACAATGAAGAAGATCAAGACATATTAAGATTGCAAAATTATTTGAATTATCAGATTTTGTGTATACCTCACAATACAAATGATTTGGCTCAATACATCACACATAAAAAAGAACATCTTAGCTAATTTCACAACAACATAGATAAGATAGAAGAAGGATCAAGAAAACTAGTCAGTGAGATTGAAGATATAAATTCTAAACTAGTTATAATTATGGATTCTTTGATTGAATTAAATAAAAACATTCCCTTCAAGGAAGAACCCTCCTGTCTAATTAATTATGATGAGTTTGATAAACAAACATTTCATTTCCGTAAGTCACCATCCTTAGAGCAATCAGTGTTGACTATGTTTAGTGTACATAACTAGATAGATATAATAAAACGAGGTGTTGAAATTGCAAATGAAAAGTTTATGATGTTAAAAGCTAGAACCCTAAAATCAAAATGGTAAAGCCAAAATTTCAAGAAGCGGAACCTTAAATATCTGCAAAATAGATGCCTTGAACTGCTGAGTAAGATAGTGGTTGATATCCTCTCCACTCTACTTGGGAACATTGGTGCAATGTAAAATATGGTTATAGTAAAAAAGTACCATATGACCCTACAAATACAAATGGTTACTCTAGTTGGATTAAAGAAAATACTAATCTTGCACCCCTAATTGAAATATTAACTACATATATAAATTAGAGATCCTCACAATTATTCAGAAGCTCAATGCTTGGACAGACACAAAAAGCAACCTTTAGAAATATAGTATCTTAGGGGGATTGGCCTTACAAATTACTTGGGGTTTCACTAGAAACATAAATCTTTGGTGGGAAAGATTAGATCCACGTGAAAAAATCTAGATTATGGAATCTAAACAACAAATAAATGAATTTTCAAAAGCCAGTTTGCATGAGTTTTATGGAGATGTGCCACAACTAATGCAACATTTTAGAGATTTGTTTATGAGCCATTGGCTCTACAATATTAAATAGTTGCTAGAATTTTATTTCCCTATGCAATATCTTTTATCTATAAAACCTCCGATCCAGATAATATTTCCTATTTAAGGTACTATCTTTCAACAATGCCTGGACAAATCCTAGACTTAGTTAGAGAAAGAATGGAAACAAAAAAGATAGATATAGAAGATATTTCTCTAGCACGACTTCAAGATCAATTTTTTCTAAATTTATAGAAAGAATGCATCAAAAGAAAAGTTGCAAAATATGTCAAAAAACAATTAAGATTATCTATAAAAAAATTTATGTATATGCAGAGACTTACCATTTTGGATGTAAAAATTATGAGGATAAAACAAGAAAGAAAACAAGACGTACATGTAAAAATTGTAAATGCCAAGATTATAGATATAAGGATTAGCCAAGATCATATTTTAAAAAGCCTAAAAGAATATATAGTAAAAACTAGACTTTGTTCAAGAAAAGAAACACTACTGCAAAACATCAATCTGTTACATTTGTGGCAAGAAAGGTCATTGGTGTAATAATTTTCCTCATAAGAACAAAAGCAAACATCAACATAAAATAATGGATATTTTCAGTTTTGTCTATGAAATTGACCAATGGGAAAAGGTTTCAACTATATCTTCTTAAGGAGAATATTTATCAATCATAGAGTCTGATACAAATGATGAAAAGCTTGTAGGTGCCATGTCTAATTGAATGTTTACAAATGATGAAGAGTCAAATCAAGACTTTTTGTCCGATTGCAAAATGTTTTATAATATTATAGCTTTAGAACAACAACTCCAACAACTCTAACGTAACAAATCACAACTTTTAGCTGTAAAATTTTCCCTTGCTAAGGGCTACCAGTACTGTATTAAGATTTACAAGGCCAAATTGCTTCCTCTCAGTAGCTAAGCATGGTGGATTTCCCAGAAGGTTCTGTTTGGATGTTTTTGTAGCAATGGGGTACCAAAATACGCCTTCTTACCAGTTGGTTGTTCCATACAAAGAAATCACAGATCAAATTGGTTGTTGTTAGTGAACAAGCAGGAGAAACACAACATTGAAAATGGCAATAACAACGCATACGTAACATAAACTAAAAACTAAAAAACAAAACACATAAATAATGCTTGATGAAGCAAACAAGTCAATAACATAATGGAAACGGGCTCCCTTTATTGACTGTTGAAAGTAGAAGATGAATACAATAGATGAATACTAAAGACTTGGAGAGAATTCTTTGAGCAATGGTGCTAAAAAATCCTCAACAAGGAGGTTCCTTTATTCACTCTCTTTGCAAGCTTCTCCTCTCTCTCAAAGAAGTATCAAGGCTCTCTCAATGGTGAAATCCTCTCCACACTAGAATGATGGATTGCTAAGAAGCAACTCTGCCAACACAATAATGCTCTACTTCTTCTCAACAATGAAATGCATGATTGTTTGAGAACAATTTTGCGAATATAACATTTCCTGTCTTTGGTCCTCCAATGGCCTATTTATATAGAATTTTGAATCCTTCTTCCCTCTCTTGATCCACTAATTAGAAAATGACCCATGAGTAGGGAAATGGGATCCCTTGGGGGCTGCATATCTTTAGGGAAACTTAAATTATGTTGTCCTTGATTGGAACATGTCAGGGAATCCCATATTCCAAGTGTGTGAAGTGGTCCCAAATCGTTGAGTCATATTTTTCTTCGATCCTACGACTATCGAAGGAAAAGCCTCGCACTTGTCAATTTTTTCATTTAGATAAGTTGCACAACTCAATTCTATACATGAGACCTTTGGAGAATTTAAATTTTTAAATCTTCATGATGTCTTCAGCTGGAAAATCTTCACTTGTATGTTCTACTGGATGACTTTGGGTGCCATCTGAATTGTACAAATATGTGTACGCTTTTTCTGATGTTAACATGTTATTTATAAGCTATTAAAAGCCACCCATCAAGAGGCAAACTAGAGAAGGAAGTTATTCCTTATCTCCATCAAAGGAAATCTTATGGGAATAAAAATCCAAAACTTCAGATAAATATTATATATGAAGATATTTTAGAGTTTTCGAATGATTATGAAGAAACATAAAATTGTCTGAAGAAACAAATGAAAGAGAAATAAGCTGATATTCTAAATAAAAAGTACTTGGTTAAAGAAATATTACCTTATATTAATATGGATATGCAAGAACTAAAAAAGTTAAGAGCACAATTGGCTGAGTTTGAAATACATAAATTAAATATTCATTTGGAAGAAGTTTTTGGGGATGAAAATGATACAATTGTCCAAATTTAGGAGGTACAAAAGAAGTCCCTAATCAAAGGGTTTGAGGATAGGATAATTATTCATGTTGAAATTAAAGTACATGAGTATAAAAATATACCACGGAGGCACAAGTTGACACAAGAGCTATGGATTCATGTGCCAAATACAATGTAATCCTTTGTTATTATTAGAAACCAGCAAATGTGTAGTTCAAAGCCATCAATAAAAGCATTATGCCAATCAAATTTTTTGCTCTTGATTTCCACGTTATTCTTAATGGTCAAAAGACAAGCATTAACCTATATTGTTTTGACCGAGGATGTGATATGTTGATTGCTCAAGACTTCATATGAAGGCATAGAGTAGCTATCATAAATGAAACTAATATTGTCTTCCATGTACAAGGGATGATTGCATTATCAGAGTCTTTGATGATTAACCATATCAAGTGGAAGAAGCAATAGAAAGTTTGACAAAGATAAATGAAGATATTCGGGAATGCAGAGTTGCATGGTGAAGATGAAGTAAAAGAGATAAAAATAGAAATTTGAAAATAATTGTACGTCAAACTATACATATGCCTTTTGGTTAAAGGAGCAATATCTTTTATATCTTCCATATAGAAAGGACTACTAGGAAAATTCTCAAAAGGCATCTGCAAGTTTCATATCACCTTGAGAGCTCCAAATATTCAAAGAAGAATTTGATGAGCTCTTGCAAAGAAAACTTATTGAGCCTAGCAAGAGTCCATACACTTGTCCTACATTTTATGTGAATAAACACTGAAAATAGGAATGTGGAAAACCAAGGATGGTAATCAATTATGGGGCACCCAATGACACATTATCTCCAACACACACACGTGTGTGTGTGTCTGTTAGGCATACGAAATGGAGGCGTTACATTATCTAACTTTTGGAGTAACCCATTTTGGTGATAGAGGTCAACTTTGTTGTCACCATTGTGCATATGGCTCTCACTTTGCAACTACTTAAGCACCTCCTTGAAGTTCTCATCCTATGTTTATGCCTATTTGTATGCATCATGGATTAAAGGCTCCATATGCATAAGAATTTCCAAAGTTGTGATCTTCGATGTGAGTGGCCTTGAAGGCACGTCAGGCAACATGTTTGTGTTGTAATTCTTGCACTTGATCACTAAATGAAAATATTGTAGAAACCCCATCAACTTATAATGTCTGGTTTGTTGTTGCTTACTTTGGTGTACAAGTACTATAGTGGCTGGTGATCTATGTGGATTAATATCTCCTTTCCCATAAGGTAGTGTTTCTGATTTCTCGCATCTTACATAAGGGCATAAAGCTTATTTTCATAGGTAGGGAAGTTGGAAAATGCATAGTTGGTCTTCAAAATTGACATCACTAGCCATTCTTTTTCTTCACTATTTTCTTACTTTTCGTGTCCAATTTTCCCTAAAATCCTATTACTTTAAGCCTAAGTACCCCTAACAAGCATATTAAGGTAATGGTTGCTTATTTTTTTGAATTCCTAAGTTTTTATTAGATTTAGGTGAGTTTTGAGGCGATATTAATAATGATGGATCTTTGGTGTATTTTTGGTACCTCTAGAAGGATTCTAGTACCAAGGGTTACCATTCAACATACACACATCCACTCAAATGAAATCCATCACATGGGTTTGAAAGGCACACATGGAAACATAATTTTCCTCCCATAGTGTATGCCCAAAATTCCTCAAGTGAGAGCAAGATCGAGTCAAACCATGGTTAGTTTCCTTGTAACCAAACCGGTGGTGGAGATCACTCTTTTGACCAACCAAACCCTGTTATAGTTGTGTGAATAACACATATGGTGAGATACAACCTTTTCACACATCTCCAAGTTTGTCCTGGTGAAGGTCCTAGAGCATAAGGTGATATTTTTTTCCTGGTATCTTGTTTATTTTGAGTGGATATGTTTCGTAAAATAGGGGAGCCTCTCTTATCCATGTAACTAGCCTCTCGAAGGTAATAACTTACTGTATCATGTATAAATAGGACCAAATAATCATCTGAGAGGTTATCTAACAAAAAGATAATGTTTGGAACCCCTTGTAAACTCTGTGAAGTTACATCTCTCTATGCAATGAAGTGACATGCTTGGTGTAACAAGTTTCTATCAACACAAATTCATCTTGGTTCTATGGTTTCATTGATTCTCTTTTGGTGATCGCAAGTTAAGTATCACACCATCGGTGTGAAGGTCTCCTCAGTCATATACGTAGCTATCATGTACGTTATATTAGCACAACTTATGGTTCATAGGCTTTGTTTTAATATTTGTGATTTTTCCTGTAAGTATTCCATCCGTTCGATTTGTGTTATAATACACATTGTGTTTATGACTGCGTGTAAGTGTTTAATATAGTGGAGCTATGTACACTTATTTGTAAGTAAAATTAATGTATAATAATAAAACCTAAAGTCAATTCGATCTCGTGTTGAACCCTCTGTTGTACAATGCTCTGCCCCCTTTCACTTTAGCCAAAATCACTTTGATACTACGAGATATAAATGAAGCATTAACCCTTGAAATTGATTGTATTTCACACTAACATTAGTGTTGTGATTCTATTTGATTTATTTCCTTTGGTTTATTATGAAACACATACAATACAATTAACCTATGGAACTTGATTACATGTGTAACAACCTATGTAAATAACAAATATGCTCTGAGTTTCATGAAGAAGAAACAACCTTGATTTCTAATTTTCATATTGAGGTTATGATACTTTGTTTGCACAATTGAGTAGTGTCACTTTGCTCATAATTTCATACTCAAGGTTTCCTTGTTGATTAAAAGATATATTAGTAGCACCAATGTTATTCACGACCAATATATCGGAGTTTGATTTCCTATTTGGATAGCAAAATAATTTCATTATCATATCAAAGTTTAATCTTTTTAAGAATAGCTACACTATGTAATATTTGCAATATTTCATTTCTATAACACCTGTCCAGTATTGGTTCATTTATAATATGTATCTATGAGTTTGATTTATTCTCATTTGAAGTATAAGTTTCTCTGCTTTATATACTCTATGCCCATACATTGTCTAACAAGTATTTGATTGGTAGAAAATTATTGCAGATCTCACACCCAGATTAGATATTTTGCTTGACCATTAGTTGGTAATATTGTCATATACACTTGATTTATAATGTTGATACTCTGTTTTATGTTTTGATGCTTTTCCTTTAGCTTTTGGTTGAGAGAGACTAAAAGCTAGAGTTAGAATCCCACTACTCTTCAAATCCAACCTGTGATTGAGTGCATGAACGTTGTCTGAAAGAGTGAAAGATTGTACTCCAAGACTTTGCTACAGGATTT
Source organism: Pinus tabuliformis (assembly GCA_031772625.1). Lineage (NCBI taxonomy): Eukaryota > Viridiplantae > Streptophyta > Pinopsida > Pinales > Pinaceae > Pinus > Pinus tabuliformis. The sequence goes on from CM062817.1 coordinate 674,266,751, forward strand.
AAGACAAGGGTTGGCATAAATTCTTTAGTTTTAGTGTGATTTCTTTAATTACTTTCATAGGAAGCTTTACATTGCCAACACTAGTTTTATAATGAGTTCAAATTTATTTCTCAAAATAAATTGTAACTAGCCACTAAGATAATAAAAAAATGCCTCATTTTAAAAGAATTGAAAAAGAGGTTCTAGGTTTCCACATTCACTTTAGTGATTCCTTCCAAACCTTTTCGGACTTTTGGTTAGATGGTTAATATTGGAGACAATAAAGGCATATTTCTTAAATCAACATCTGAAATTCTACCTGATTTATTTAGTAGTCATATGACACCTCCTACTAATCTAGCTTAAAGATAAGTAGGTAAAAGTTGAAATGGACAAGCTTCCACACAAACATCGATCCTTGATCTAGTTGCACCACGATCCAAATCTACCATAAAGAAGGAAAATAAGGAGTAAAATTGAAAGAAAGCTAAAAACAAGAAGATTGAAAAATCAATTTATAGGACTAATAAGACACTCCAGAATGCTTCACTAGATTCCATAAGAATATGCAAAGCATTGTTGTATCACTAATAGAGGTAGTTGTTGTAACAAAAGTGCCATAAATATGTGTTGAATAAAACTTCCTCATCGACCAAAATCTGATTGTTCAACCACCTTCATTGCTATGTTCGATTAAGTTCATCTTATTTGGAAACATGGCAGAGGATAAAAGGAATGCATAAGATGAGAGTGAAACCACTTTTTGGTTCCCTATTCTTGACACAACACTGAATATAAACATGAGAAACATTCCTCCATCGGTCCCACCAAAGTTTTGAGTTACAAAGGATTCAGACGCCCTTTTATTTCAATTGAACATTTTGTGTTAGAGTTATAACTATGTGGATGATGCTCATAAATTAAAGTTGTTTCATGTAACATTAAAATACTATGCTTTAAGATGGTTCATGGGACTAGGGGAACACACTATTAGGACTTGGGATGTGGAAGCCATATTTTTTTTAAATTTTTATTGTGCCATTGCAGATGACTGCGCATAAGAGAGAGCGACGTAGGAGAGAAGCATCCAACACATAGTAGTAAATATTGGCACAGAAGAGAGGCACAAGGTGTAGGGAGGTACTGCATGTAGGAGGCAATAATGTCTAGTAGGCATGATGCATGTGGATAAATCAGACAATTAGGACTTTTTAGATGATGGCAAAGGAGAGGAAGGATGTTGTGGCAAGAGAATATGGAGATATTTCTAGAAGGGAGGAAGTTGGAAGAGTGGTGATGAGCTGGAGGTAGATATTTTTAGCAGGTTTGACCAGACAATTAAGTGGCATGGGAAAGCTAGAGAAAATATGTCATAAAATATCCCATATGATTAGCAAACATGGAGGATAGCTGGAAGAATGGGGACATAGGTCGAAGAAGATCGAGCAGCTATGATGGATTAATAAAAGAACTTGTCTGAGACTATTCGAGGGTTGGGCCATAGAATAAGAAATGATTGCCACGACTGTGTCTTTATTTTATAATAGTTTTAGATACTAAGTGTCTATGTCTGTAGCTATTGCACAACATAAGTGCAAAGGAAATATCCTATAGTGGAGTCAATTATGTCTTTTTGCACTGTATTGGTTGTTACACTGCACTCTGAGCAATTACTGAAGGCCAGTGAGCCGAGTTATGGATGGTCTGTATTGTAGTGCATTGTGCCCTTTTTGTTTCTTGATTAAGTAATAGAAAGAACAATGGATTTCCTCCTCTATATTGGCACATGAAAATGTATGTTTATGTTATTATTATTTGTTTATTAACTGCTTATTGATATTATATTGAACTAGGGCCTTTACTTCCTTGAATGTCTAAGAGGATTGGTAATGTTGCAATAATTTAGTATGTTAATCATATTGCTGCTGAATGAGGATTTGCTTTGTTAATATCAATAAGAACATGAAATGAAATAGGATGTTCCTATCATACTCTTGTCCTAGGTAATGAATAGTGTGTTGACTAGTGAATGTAGAATTCGCAAAGTCTTGTGTGGTACATAAACCCATAATGAGTAATAGGTGTATATCTAATAAGTATCTGAAGGCTTGCGCTGCAAGTTGAAGTTCCAATGTCTATATATTCTAAGAATCTCATATGATTGTAGAAACTTGGTTCCAATAGTCCCCCATAGCATCTTAGGTGAGACTTCGTCCACTCTGTGGTCGATGTCGAAAGGGCTAATGCTGAGCGGGTTTGTTGCCCAACTGTGAAGCAAATACCAGGTTTGTTAGAATACCGTGCACCAATAGGCTAATATGAAGATTACTTTTCTTAAAAAATACCGAGATTATTGTAGAATTAGGGACTCATGGATTGGAATTTTTAAGATGTAGCAACATGAAGAATATAGTCTTGAGGACCACGTTGAAAGGCTCATGTACAATAAAATTAAAACTGGTGCTCTAAGTGATGACAAAATTAACACTATTTTTTTGAGGGGAATCCAGGATGAATATATATATATATTTTTAAATTGATGGGTTTTGGTCATATTTCTCATTTATCATTTCATGACATTTGTGATTTGTGTAGAAGGTATTTTCCAAGTAGAGCCAATTCTAATAAAGGAGCAGGGGATGCTTTCTCTAGGATAACTAAATTTTCTATAGAGGGAGTAACAAGGGCATAATTAGGATATTTTTTAGAAATTTTAAAATAGAAATCCTTGTTACTCTTAGCTCGCAGTTAGATACATTGAAACTTAAAAAGGAGTAGGAGGAAGAAAATACAACTTTGGCTATCTTTTGTTCTTAGTGTAGAAAAAAAAACATCTTTTGAGATAATGTCCACTGAATAATATTCAATTTTGTGCTATTTGCACAAATGATCATTGTATGGATACTACCCTTGTTATGAAACCAGCTCAAGAAAGATAGAAAAGATAAATCCACGCCTTAGAATTCAGCCTCTTCGAGGGGGCAACCTCCTTTACATTACATAAATGAACAATTCTTCGATGATACAAATGAAATGATCTCATTTCTATATATAGGAGTCTAAGGGGTCATAACATAATCAGAGCTGACATAACAATAATAATGTACGGGCACAATAATAACAATACCGGGTTCTATGGGGCACAATAGTAACAATATGGGCACTACATGGGTACATCAATCTAATAAGTGGGTTGTACTAATAACAATAAGGGGTTACACTAGTAGTATAGGGGCCTAACATGCCCCTCTCCTTCAAAAAGTGTTGTCCTCAACGCTTGAGTAGTTCTTGATGCTTCTGTATAAAATTCTTGTCCTCCCATGTGGAATATTCAGCGGGTAAGTTCTTCCACTTGATGAGATACTCTGAAATTGATCGATTTCGTAGTTGTCGGGTTCTTGTTTCTGTGACTGCTCCAGGTTCCAATGTGATTTTTCCTTCCTCTTCAATTTCTGGCAATATTGTTTGAATTGGGATCTTTTGAAACTTTTGAATAAGTGGCCATACTTCTTCGTCCTTCTTCCATTCATCCCTTGCTTTGTTTATCCAATCTGGTTGGATAATAGAAATAGCACAAAACAATGCTTCCACGTCCTCATCCTTGAAGAGTCTTCCCATTCGGTAAGGTCACCATTTTTTAAGTGCATGTAGTATTGCCAACATTTCCTTCTCATAAATAGCTTGCTTGAGATGTAACGGTAAAAATACCCAATCACCCACATCAAAACATTTTTCACTGTGATGTTGATCTACTTGTTTTTTCATTCGATTTTGCACTGAAGTGGCGTTATCCTTTAAAAGTTGGAGAACTTGTTGTTGATGCTCGATGTGATATTTCACTGCTTGAACCTTTTTCTTCTTGATATGTCCTTCTATCTCTAGAGTTTGAGGAGTGGTAATTCTTGCCAATGCTTTACAAGATATCGTTTGATTCATTTCTTCTTTCTTTGGGGTGGGGTCCTGGCGTATATCTTCTTCTTTTGATGTTTCTTGATCCTTTTCTTCCTCCGCTTCATATTCTATGGAAATTAATTTCTTCTCAGCACACTTATGACCTTTAGTGTATTTTCTATCACAATTGTAACAAAGCCCTTTTTCTCTTTTTTATTCCAATTGTTGTGGTGTAACCCTTGTAGGTTGTGGAAGGCTAGGAGAAACAACACTTCCATCTTTATAGTTGTGAGACGTATGATTCCTGGTTTCCATAATTTTTCTTTCCACTATGTCACAAAGCCCTTTTTCTCTTTCCAATTGTTGTGGTGTTGCTCTAAAGAAGGTGTTGCTCTTTGTATTCTCATAATGTGCTATCATTTCCTCCGTGAAAATTGACCACGTAACAAGTTGTTTACGAGAACAAGGCCCTTCATAACATAAAAATTGATCCATTTCTAAATATGAAGATGCAATACATACCTTTTGTAATAGTGGTACACCATGTAGATCAAAATATTGCTCCATCTGAAGTATCCAATTTACCGGATCCTTGCCATCAAACTTCCTCGTCTTGCTTTTTCTTGATTTTAGGAGCTCGATCTTGAAATGACTGTAACTCTATACTTTCGGATCTTTAAGTTCTAAAATTGCAATTTGTAGTGGCCCTCTGTGTCCTCTTTCCAATGCCACCAGTGTGATCCAAATTGGATTCTCCAAGGAAGAGTTATGTGAAATCTCCCACAGTGACCTGATTATAGACTAGTTGAATAGAGCGAACTTGTACGACGTGCCACGAGTCACTATTTCGACCTTTGGCTCTGAGAAATATATACGAGAAATTAAAATCCGTCCTCTTTCTATACCTTCTTACAAAATTTCAATCCGATTCTCAAAAAGAAAGTTATGACGATTTTCCCTAGGTCACCTGTTTGGAATGTAATTCAGGAGTCTTCAAAAAGGCCAACTTCCTCAGATCATATCTCCACAAATCTAGTGAAAAAAGCTCTAAAATTCGGACTTGAGATTCAAAGCGATGTCTTCTCAAATGGGTTTTTTTTTAGCTTCTGAAATGTCGCAGAAAAAAAGTTATAGCAAAAATGCCACTATGACCTGTTTGGAGCAGTGAAACCCTAGAATCCAAAGCTCTGATACCAAATGTTATGGAACCAGCTCAAGAAAGATTAGAAAAGATAAATCCATGCCTTATAATTCAGCCTCTTCGAGGGGGCAACCTCCTTTACATTACATAAATGAACAATTCTTCGATGATACAAATGAAAAGATCTCCTTTCTATATATAGGAGTCTAAGGGGTCATAACATAATCAGAGCCGACATAACAATAATAATGTAAGGGCACAATAATAACAATAGTGGGCTTCAATGGGGCACAATAGTAACAATATGGGAACTACATGGGTACATCAATATAATAAGTGGGTTGTACTAATAACAATAAGGGGTTACACAAGTAGTATAGGGGCCTAACAACCCCTCACTTCTAGGCCTTAAATCTGTTTATAAAGGAAGCAGTGAGACGGTTGAACCATACTTTCAAGTTGCACAAAACAGGCATTGAAAACCACACATGAAAGGTATGCCATAAGATCCTTCATCACAATCTTTCCATTCTTTAATTTTCAATGGAATCCTCAAATTTAATGGTAGGCTATGATGAGCCTTAGTATTGCAACAAGAATGTTGCAACTCCCAAGGCTACCAACTTAAATTATCAACCCTAAACATAAGAGGTGTCGACACTATATGTGCATTATACAATGTGTCCTCCTTTCGTTGATCTGATGTAATGGAGTGAATATCATGAAATATAACCTAAAATAATTGTAGAAATGGAAATGCTACTTGCCAAAATTTAAACACTAATCCTAATTGCAGAAATGGAAATCAAATACTAGCCTAATTGCAAGATGTGAAAGTTGCATTGAAAAGGGAACCTAGTCTTAACTTAAGAATAAATAAAGTAAAATAATCTATCATGCATGAAGGAAAGGGAATGTAATCAATCACTGCATTACAAATAGGTTAGAACCATTGACAAAGTTCATTATATACTTTATGTAGCAATCAAGGAAATCATTATTGTGCTATCAAATTCATAAATTTGTCCATTAAACCAAATTATTGAGATGTGTTCCAGAGGTAAAAAGGAAAATCCTATGTGGTATTTAGTCTTCCCTAATCATGGATTTAGAGCATAGGGGTCATTATTCATCTATACTAAGTCAAAGTTGCAATGGGGATCAAAACTGGTGAAGGAAAGTGATGCTATAGGTTTGCTACAGGCGATTGCTACAAGAGGCATGTAATGCTGCAGGGGCGAGAATCTTGATAAATTCCTAGGTAAATCAAATTCAAATGGTTTTTTTTTTTTTGGATTTTTTAGTTCTCCATTCCAAGTGGAAACACTCCAAAATACCTATGTTAACACATGCTAAAAAATAGTAGAAAATTATTACTCTAAAAAATGGAAATTTAAGAACTAGTGAGCTAGTTAACCTATCAAATGCCTAACCTAATCAAGTGAAAATGAATTGGGGTAAGTTTTTCTATTAAATTGAATGTTTTTATGACCTAATCCAAGTGGAATCAACTCAAATGAAGCTCATTATAACATTCTAAAAAATAGCAGAAATTATTACTATTTTGCTACAAGGGACTTCCAAAAATTCTAGATTTGTGAACTAGTAAACCAATCCAAGTAGCTCGATGACTTTTCAAAGTTTTTCTATGGATACATAATTCTTATTACTCTATAAATAACCTACAAAATAACTTACTTCAATCATTTAACCCAATCCTACAAGAAAAGAAACATCAATACTAAATGCAGAAATAGGAAAAACAAGAATAAGAGTTGCATGTGAATAAGAAGTGAAAAGAAAAAATGCAAATTATACAAAAGGGATCTAAGGCTCTTGGGATGGCCAAGCCCAAGGATAATCAAATTCCTATGAAGAAGACTAAGCTTTAGAAGCTAAAAATGACACCAAACTTCATTATTTGAATCAATCCAAGTACATCCCTGCTATAAATGAAAGTGGAGTTGCAAAAATACAAGTTTTCTCCACAAGAAGACTAAAAAATGCATGCCCCTAGAAGAAAATTCGAATTGGTACTTATAAAAAATGATGAGGAAGCATTCTCCTTTAAAGGAGGAATCTTTCCCCTCCAAAATCCCTCAAATAGTGGATTTGGTTCCCAACACTAGGAATCTACATTAAATGACAAGGAACACATTCCTAGATTTTCTCAATCATTGGAGCTCCAGAATTTGTGAATAATTTCAAGTTATTCTGTTAATTTATTATCCAATCTTGATCCTCCTGTAGTAGGGAGCAAGTCCTAGATTATCTCCTCCTCCAAATCTTCATAATTTGTCCAATATTCTCACAATATTCTACAAAAATAAATAATATTAGGCACAAATATTCAATTATTTCTAAACCTTCCTAATGAACATATTAAAGCCAAAAAAGTGTCGTCTAATGCAAAAAAGAGAGGTTTAATGTGCTCAAGGATGGTCAAATGGGCCTTAATTTATTTCTAATTTAAAGGCCCAGCATACCACCTGCTGAAAGTGTTGCTCGTCCTCTGAGTAACTTAGTGACCTAATTGTGCCTCATTCATGGCCCTAGTGGCCTCCTTAACATCCCAAGCTACATCAAAAGAAATTTTGGCACATATTATCTTGCTCCATTCTCTTCATCTTCTTCTCCAGCTCCTTCTGTAGATCCATCATTTTCTCCAAGTTCTAATTAGGATTGTGCTTGTGTCTTAAGAAAAGTCTCCTTGTTAATGTCCACATTGTTTTCCCATGATACAAGTTTTTGAACATTCTCCATAACATATGTGATAATTAGCATCCTTGATGAGTCTATGGACTCTATTTAATTGAAACCACCCCCCGTGATTGTCATTGTGATTTTCCAAAGTTTGCTAAACCAATACTCTCAATCTGATATAGGGGTAAAAGAGAAATTTTATCCATACTGGTTAGAGGAAGGAAAACTCCAGACTCAACTCAAAAACAAGTCCATTTCCTTTCTTATCTTTCTTAACTTAAAAAGACATTTTCATTCAATTTTTTTATTATTCTTAAACCGCTATCAGAATTTGGTTGAAGGAATGAGAGGTTTTACAGGTTTCTTTTCCATAAATGGCAAAGAAAAATGTGTACTTACCCTTTTCGTAGATGTACCTCTTCAAATCTAGGGTAAAGTTGCTCAAAATCAGGATTTTAGTAGCTTTCTGGACTTTCTTGTACCACAATGTCTTCTCTTGTAGCAAATCTGTTTCTCTTGTAGCAGCCTTGTTTCTCTTGTAGCAACCCTGTTTTCTCTTGTAGCATGGCAGTTTGTGCTTTAAGCTGCTTAGTTGGGGCTACTTTAGTGTTTGGCATTCTCATGGATGTCAAAAGTTGCTTCCCATTTGGTTGAAACCTCCCCCCCATGGCTCCTACTGTTGTCTCCTTAAATTATTTGAAAGGAATTTCCAAGATTTTTCTTTGAATAGTATAGGGTGTAGAGGTAGAGATAGGGTGGTTGATTTTTGGTCAGAGAAAGAGAAGAATGATACCCCTATCTCAGTGAAAGACTTCCTCTACTCTTGCCTTGCCCCTCTTATATAAGAAAACAAAATTTCCAAAGGAATTTACCTCTTTAGGTTTTTGCTACATGATGCATGTACTATGCAATTGTATGGAAAGTGAGGAGGGAGGATGCTACTTAACTAGTTGAGGGTGACCGACACTGTTAACCATCCTTAGTTTATAAAGCCTAATCTCTTATGCATTGACAACAAATTTCTAACCATAACACGCTCAAGAGAAGAGGTGAAGAATATTTCATACCTTTACCTACCTGTGATGACAATTTGCTGGATATTATTATATGATGGAGACGTACTCCATAATATGAAGATATTGGAGGTGTTGGTTTCCCTTGTTTGCTTTTGCATAGGTCTTCTTAGCTGATGATCCTTTCACTGATAAAATTGTTGTGTGCGCAGGTTTCTTCCCAGTGTCCCATCTGCTGGTGGTGGAGTGGATGGACTGCTTCCTAAGGAGGATGTGTTCCTTCTCAACTTCAGTAATGGATTCATGATGCTCAAGGCGGTTGGATATTTTGCTCTGTGGCTGGAAAAAAATGGTGTTGAGTTCTATTGTAATTGTACAGGCTGCTATAGGAGGAATCCTCTTCCTGTAGCAGTCATTTAATTCCTCTTCAAGACGTCATTACTGCATGTGGGATTGATGGAAAGTTATAGGAGGTATAAGGACAAGTTTAAAATCATCAAGAGGTGGTGTAGGTGGTGGAAAAGTTGATGAAAAAGCTTTTTCTGATTTTTTTCATGTAAGGTAGAGTGGAATTTGAAGATGAATCTTGGCTAGATGGAGTGGATGAGTGATGAAAGTGGTGTTGGGGGACCTCTCTCAACCTTCCTTAAAGAAGACATGACCTTTTGAACCTTTCCTCCAATTGGATTTGCCTCTTGTAGCATTTTGGGCTCCTCTTATAGCATTTCAGGACAGTCTCCTATAACAGCATTATTTCCTCCATATCTCTCAAATGGTAAATTAGGTTGACCTGATTTTTTTTAGCATGTTTCCACCATCCTTATGCACCTCCCCATTAAAAAAATTTGGTCCATGGATGCACAAATTAAAAATTAAAAATGGTTGTAGTTGATGGAGGCCGATTTCTCAAAAAGTGTGTAATGGAATTTGTTGTAATTACTTGAGCATGTTACCATAATCCATATGCATCTCTCCATGAAACAACTTGGCCAATGGATGCACGATTTTCAAGATATGATAAAAACAATTTTCAGCTCTATGTATTTTGGCCTCCTGTAGCAAAACAGAGCCCTCCTGTAGCATTTTAGGACAACGAGGAAAATGCATGACAAACACTTGGGAATGATGAGAAATGTCATGGAAATGGTTGAGGGTGATGGATTGATATGTCCTTGGTCCTTATTGAGCAATTTTCACAGAAGGTAAGAAGCCAAAGGTTGATTGTTTTTTACTTTTTGCTTGCCTCACTGTTCATTTCTTTCTTTTTCTCTTTTTGTGGCGCTGGTTTGTTTCTTTTCCTTATGCATGTGGAGGAGTCCCTGCATGCAAGTACGTATATGCAACTGAAAAAACAAATATTTTTTTTACTTCATCCTTTTCCCTTTCTCTCTCTCTCTTTTTTTTTTAGGCCTACTAGTTGCCTCAATGAGGTTTTCAACTAGTAGGTCTGCCTAGGTGTCTTAGAAGAGGTTTTCACCTATGATATTATTTCTTTTATCTTTTTTTCCAACCCATTGACTGCCTTGTGGAGGTTTTCAATCAATGATCAAATCTCAGGCGCCCCAAAGGAGGTTTTCACTTAAGATTTTATTTATTTTTCTCTCATTTTCACTTTTTCATTTCTTTTTTTTATCCCACTCTACTTGAAAAACAAAATCTCTTTCAAGTATAGGAATAAGTCCAATGGAGCCATCTGCACATCAAGATGAAAGATAAACCCATGTGTAGGCTCGAAATGTATACTTTGACATGTACTTGAATTTTAGAGACCAAATTCTTTAACTTTGACGATATCAAGTACTGTCGAACAAGAGAGTGATGCTCCATCTTGTTGATTTTCTGGAACCAAACCTCAATATAACATTGATTCCCTTGGTTTGATTGCTTATCTGGATCATTCTTCATGTCTTCTTCTACTATGACATTCAAATATTCATGTTTTTGCAAATTATTCTCTTGAACACATGGAGGATCTAATGGTAAGCATGAGGAAACTTTCTCAATCTCCGATTTTGATGTTTACTCTTTGTCAAGTGCATCCCATGATTATTTGGTCTTCTCATTTGAATCTTCTTTTTCTGAATGTTGTCCTCCATTGGCATCAAGAGAATCTCCTTTTTTCAATACTCTTCCTGAGTTAATATGAATACCATTAAGATCAAGAGGAGATGTTAGGAAGTGTTGTACCTCAACATTGTAAGTGGGCTGAGCTACTTCCTTGTGTGGGTTTGGAAATGGTGGTACAGGTAGTTGAGTGGGAGTGGATCTTTGAGATGGATGTGGTTGGGGTTGGGGTTGTGGTGGATGATAGGGATAACATGGAGTTAGGTATGGAGGATATTTCAGAAAATATTGAGGATATTGTGGATTGCTCCCATAAGTTTCTTGACAACCTTGTTGTCAAGATTGGTTTTGGGGTTAAGAAGACCAAGGTTGCCAAGGAAAGGGTGTGTTCCAATTACTTTGAGGTGGATGTGCATAACCTTGAAATTATGAATTAGGTTATTGCATCATACTAGGTTGACTAGGTTGTCATTGTCCTCTTGGAGCTACATAACATATTTTCTTTGGTGATTGACTTGCTCCATTGTCCTCTTGGTAAACTTATGTCAACCTTGGTAATGATGGGAAATATTTAACAACATGTGATTCTGCCTGGACAACACAAATATTAGCATCTCCTTTTTCCTCATATTGCATTCTTAACATTTCTACTTATTTGCTTAGATTGCTAAGAATTTTTATTTTAAAGTCATCAAACAAATTTCCAAGTTTAGCATGACTTATCGATCTTGATGCTGATTTACTTACTCTTGCCCTTCCTCTAGATATGTGTTTGCATGTTTCACAAATTCCTTCAGATGATAATTGGTGTATATCACCTTTACTCATAAGATTAAGGAGATCAATCCACTCATCCCTAATTTTTCTAGGTAAGAGGGTTTTTAGTGTGTCGGAACCTAAATGGTGTAATTTTGCCCTCTTAACATTATACATGAACCTATTTATTAGATCTTCAAGGCTCTCATCTTCTTTTTGATTCATTCTAAATATTTATTCTTTAAGATCACGATCTTTATATTTTTCTAGAAATATCTTTTGCATATCATTCCATGATCTTATTGAATTAGTCCCTAAACTCATGAACCATTTAAGAGCTCTATCCTTCAATGTTGCTGGAAATAATCTCAACTTTTGAGTGTTTAGTAAGTAACCATAAGATCTACAAAGGATTTCAAATTCAAAGAGAAATATTTCTGGATCCGACCTCATACCATGGAATTTGGGAAGGAAAGATGGAGGGATGTTCTTCATATGAACACTGACATCAATATCTTGAATGGGAAATCCAAGAGGATCTTCTTCATTGTTATCATCTCCATCCATTTATTCTACCTTCTCTGTCACCTCTTCTTCTTCTACCTGCAAAAGTGGATGGTTATGTGGTTCTTACTGCACCACGTGATCAAATGGGGGGGGGCGTTGGTGTTGGAGAATTTTCTAATGAAATTGCTAATGCAATGCAATTTTCTGTTTTTGAAATGAAAGATACCTAATTCAATTTTTATTTTTATTTTTGCAGAAATGGATTAACTAGGGAAGAAAATAATGCATACTTTGACACCTTCCTAACAATGACACCAAAAAATGATGAGCCTTAGTATTGCAACTCCCAAGGCTACCGACTTAAATTATCAACCCGAGGTTCGTACAAACTTAAGAGGTGTCGACAAAATATGTGCAACATACAATGTGTCCTTCTTTCGTTGATCTAATGTAATGGAGTGAATATCATGAAATCCAACCTAAACTATCTGTAGAAATGGAAATGCTACTTGCTCAAATGTAAGCACTAATCGTAATTGCAGAAATGGAAATCAAACACTAGCCTAATTGCAGGATGTGAAAGTTGCATTGAAAAGGGAACCTAGTCTTAACTTAAGAATAAGAAAGTAAACTATTCTAACATGCATGAAGGAAAGAGAATGTAATGAATCATTGCATTCAAAAGAGGTTATATCCATTGACAAAGTTCATTATATACTTTATGTAGCAATCAAGGAAATCATTATTGTGCTATCCAATTCATAAATCTGTCCATTAACCCAAATTGTTGAGATGTGTTTTTACTTTAAGCGTTATTTTTATTGGTTTTTGTTTAAGTCAAGAGGTGCGGAGATGAAACTCGTGGTGTGAAGACTCGACTCGAAATCACTAAAAAAATGCACTTAAGATGATTAAGCAATCTTTTCCCTTCAATGAACTTCTAGCTAGGAAAGAGTTTGAGAATGCAAATACTTGTAAACACAAATATTTCTTAACAAACAAATTAAAAGAAGAGCTTTTTGTCTTTTCCAATGCACTCAAAACGAGACAACTAGTTATTTTCACAAAAATTTCCCTTTTCTTTCAAAACACTCAAATACTACAAAAACAAACTTTTTCCAAAAGAGATTTTTTTTTTTTTTATAAAACACTCAAAATTGTGGAACTAACTAATCTTGAGATCTATAAACTATAAAAACCTATTTGAAGTCAAAGCTTACAAGATGTCTTTTTCAATGATGTTTTACTTAGCTACAAGCAAACTAAGGACTAATTTGTCCAAAATCACAAATCAGTCAAAAAACAACCAATTTTTGTTTTCTTTTCTAAAAATGAAATCCAAACTTTTAACACAAGCCTTTTCGAAGTTTCATAAAGAGAAAACACAAGGTGGATTCCTCAACAAAGGTAGATTTTGCAAATGGTCAGACTCATAAGAAGACTAGTAAAAACCAAGGTGATATGAGGCTTCTACAGCTTCTAAGGTCAGAGCTACTACAAGACCAAAATGAAAACCAAACCCAACAATAAAAACTTCTAGGAATTTCACCTAAAACCCTAACACCAATGGAATTAACCTAAGAAAAACTTCTGACAAGTTATATGCAGGTCTGGGCAGGGGATACTAACATCTAAACAAAAACTAAGCTGACTAACAGAGAAAATCTTAGGTTTTCCAAAATTTTGACAGGGTCCGCAGGCCCACAGTTCACACAGGTGCGGTACCGCTCTGTGCTAAAAACAAAAGTGTGGATAGGTCTGCACTGTGTCCCAAGCCGAGGGTGCGGTCCTCTCCCAAAGTTATGAAAAACAAAAAACAATCCTAGATCTACTAAATCTACCCAATTCCACACACAACAAGCCAAAAACAGAAACAAAAACACAATTTCTCAGGTCAAAGTAAAAACAAGGAAAAAATCAAGTCCCCAGCGGAGTCGCCATTTTGTCACACGGAATGAGTCGATCTTGCAGACAAGATAGACCTTTCCAGAATCTAACGATATCTAGTGACAAGCAAGCCAATCAAAAACTATCTTTCTCTAAATATGCATTTATAAACAAAGGCAAACAAGTGTTTAGGCCTACCTTGGGTCCAATGCAAGTTTGTGGAAGCCTCGCTCCTTTGATCCAAATGAGCTCCCTTGTTGCGAATATGCAAACACAAACAAGCAAACAAATTAAATAGCACCTGAAAAGCCAATATCATAAAGCATACTTATCATGATGATCAAGGAATTCATGAAACAAATGACATAAGACAATTTGTTGAGAAAAATGAATCTGATTGTATTAATTCAAATCAAAGAAGAACTTTACAACCTGTGCCTTGATGCTGTACGAGCTCCTCCCAGGGTCCAAAAAGAAGTCTCCTCTACTTTGACAAGTTTCACTCTCTTCCCAATGAAGCCAAAAAGGTATGTGATCTCTCCTCTCAAGCTTAACTAGGAAGTCTCAATTCCACCAGCATTTACCCTAAAAAATTTTCAGCTTCTAACCTCCCTAGCAACCAGCCCAATGCCTTAATTTATAGTGTAATGGAGGGGAGTTACTAGGTCCTCCTTCAAAGGGATAGCTCCTCTCATCAAGGGATTAGCTCCTTCTCTTTTGGGATGCATGAACCACCTAAGAGCGACCAATCCATGTCAAAATTCCTTCTAGAATCATCTAGAATTAACCCAAAGTGAGTTTTTTAGAATAAACTTGCGCCTTTTTGACTTTCACAGGGGTCCGCACCCACTCCTTTAGGGACAGAGCGGGCAGGTCCGCAGTTTTTGTGAACAGAGGGTGCGGGACCACAGGCAACAGTGAGAGAAAGTGCAGAACCAGAGCTTTGTTGATTTTCAATGTCTTTCTCTCATTTTCAAAGCTTGACTTGAAGAGCTGAGGTCTGAGACTTGCTTAGGAGGACAGTACAAGTAATGATAGACCCATACTAACTGCAAATAGTCATGGTGACGATATTTTTGTGTAACACTCCTTGCTGGTAGCAGCCAGAAAAATAATATTTTGGGAGTTGTATCTCCATCCGTGGTGTTGGGTAGTCTAGTGGTAGCTGGGTGAGGCTTGTTGGGAGTGTTTAACTTTCTTTCAACAAGTGGTGGATTGTAGAGTCGTGTGTGTAGAGAATTCCTAGTTGGTGGATGCTAGCAATACTGATCATGGGAGTGGTAGCTCTTTGCTAGTGGAGGCTAGCTAAATTGATGTAAAAGAATACTTTATTAATGAAGATTTAGAACAATGCAATAAGAGGGTGGTGTTTCCACTAGAAATACTTGTGTATTATTTTTTTTTTTAAAAAGTCGGTTGCTATATATTGATTGAAAAGAGTGATAGGGCATAAAGCCGTACATAGTTTGCTTCAAAAGCATTACAAATCCAAGGATAGTGCTTGAGGTTCCTATCCCTGAGCTGCTTCCTGAAAATTCTGACTACTAAAGGACTAGAACTACTATAGACCCGGACGAACTGATGATTCAAAAGTTTGCATTTGCAATACATAATTATTCAATGGAAATATGACTGATATTTCTCGCAGTAGAGTCTTCTGGGTGCTGATCTGCTTCCATTGGCTTTGCGCTTGAAGAAGTTGATTTCTCTTTCTGTTTGGTTTCCAAAATTTCCCTTAAAATTGCCAAGGATTCCTCTGCATGAATGCATCTATTGTTGAGCCCGTTGAACTGCTCCTGAAGCGAATGAACCCTGTGGAGAAATAAACCCATTTCTGTGCGGTATTTAGCATGGATGTTTCTGAACTGCTCCTCAAATTTTCCTTCCAGACATCGCATCTGCTCAGCATGCCTAGCTTCCATGTTTCGCACTTGATCTTCCAGAATTCGCTGTTGAGCTCTGACTTCGTCGAATTCTGCTTGAAGGTCTCGGCAATGGAAACATTGCTCCGCACGAGCCATCACAGAAAAGGGATGGATTCTAAAAGAGGCGGGATCACAAAAATAGTCCAATGACTTCTTCAGGCTACAAGAGGGAGGGGGCCGAGAAATAAATCTGAGATTAATGGCGGGTCTGAAGGGGATTAAGAAAGAGCAGAGAGGGGGTAAGAGCAGGCAGAGGAGGTTCGAGATCCCAGATCTCAACTTCAAAGGATAAAAGAGAGAGAAGGCGCACAGGACAAGGGAATAAGAGATTGAAAGGAGGGGGAATGAGTCAGAAAGATGCAAGGAGAGGGAGCCGGATGGCGGACAGCAGGACGACGGCCAGCACAGAAGCTGTGGGGGAAGAAGAAGATTATGAAAGAGGGCAACTGAAGCTCTGAGCTTCCCTTTAGGTTTTATCCTGTAAGAGATCAACAGATTTATTAGAGAAGTGTTAAACAGAAAAAAGAAACCCGATACCAGAGCGAGAGTTCTCTGTCGAGGCTGATCCTGGGCGCTTCCTTGGCTTTCACAGAGCTGCTCTTGGTCACAATGCTGAGAGATATGAGTTCCTATGCTCAAATATATAGGATAAGTTCGACTGCAGCGTCCTGGATTCGTATCCGCAACCCGATCCTCTGCATCAATTAAATATTTTTCGAGATTTCTAGGACGATTGACTGTGGCGGTGAAGTCCTTCCTCAGTCCTTCCCTGTAGATATGAGATTTGCTTGGGATATCCACTGGTCTGCCGGGCATTTTCTGAGGTTGATTGATGGAGCTTTTCGAGCTGTTTCCAGAGACGGGATTCACCATACCCCTCACACGCTTGCTAGGATTGCGCGCTTGGGCATTGTCAGAGTTGGCCTGGTTCATGGCAGGGGCTGGAAGGTAGTACGTTGACTGTGCCTTAGAGTTCCTTCCTGGTTCCCAACTGCTTTATTAGCATGAGTATCCGCTTTTCCATTGTGTATTCGAAGAATATGGTAGAATCGAATTGTTTCAAAATAATCGATGAGGAGGGTGATGCGATGGAGGTGCTGTTGGAGACTACAGTTTGAGGAGGTCCTGTGATGGTTCATATAGCCGATGATTATGGAGGAGTCTCCTAAAACAGTTGCAATTTTGATTCCCCTATTTTTTAACTGCAGCAGTCCTTGAAACAGAGCAAGAGCCTCGGCATTATTATTTGTTTTTACTCCTAAACTCCATTCATAGCTGCATATCTCTTCTCCTTTTTCATCTAAAATAACTCCTCCTGCTCCTGCTGGTCCTGGGTTGGACTTGGAGGCTCCATCAAAGAATAAAGTTGGACAGTTTTTGCTCAGAATCCATCTCTTGAAATCCTGAGAAGAAAGCCTTATTTCCCATTCTTTGGTCCTGTGCTGAGGTTTCATTCCACTTCTCAGAGTACTCTGATGTTGGCCTGTGCTACCTAAGATGTGCCTGATCATGATTCTCTCTTCAGTTGTATAGTCAGTAGCTTTAATGATGCCTGAATATTTAACAGCCATCGTCTCCTGTGCCAGAAGATGAGCACTGTTACAAGTTTTTCTAACATTGCCTTCTTGATTTTGAAAATTTTTTTTGTTTCTAGTAAGCCAGATCTTCCAAAGAAGGTTGTGGGGGATGATGTCCCAGGTTCTTTTGACCATCTTGCTCCGCTTATCTTTCCAGGGGCAGGTTCTTTTCCAATCTTGGATTGTCTCAGCAATGTTTTGCTGAGGATGCCATGTTATATTGCCAAGGTTGGCCATAAAGATCCAGCAATTCTTCGCAAAGGCACAGTCAAGAAAAAGATGATGGATGGTTTCCTCCTCGGAGCAGCAGTTAGGACAGATTGATGGACCATATATCCCTCTCTTTCGCAAATTTTCCGAAGTGAGAATTTTCCCTTTAAGCAGCAGCCAAATGAAAAATTTGACCTTTGGGATGGCCTCTGACTTCCAGATTATTCGCCACTGGTTCCAAACCGGTGCTTGATAATTGTTGTTGCAGATGAATTGGTAGCCAGATTTGATGGTGTACCCTGAGCCCGAGGGGTCCCATCTGAGTCCATCTAGAGTTCCTTTTTTAATAGGAGCTCTATTTTGAAGATTCTTAAGGAGGACTTGATAGCTAGAGTCCAAGTGTGGGGGAATAACCGGGAATTCCCAGCTAAGCCAAGCACCGCTCTCTGCGTCCCATTTTGAGATTTGATCCAACTTCTGAATGCCTTTACTGTGCAGGTAAAGAATGATGGGAATGGCTTCTTCAACAGAAATTAAGGGTTGAAGGCCCATAATTCTGTCAGTGGCATAGTTTATGCTGCTCCCATCCCCCGGAATCTTTGAAGTGTTTTGAATAAGAGTGGGGATTGCTTTTTTGCAGAGATGCCAGATTTTAGTGGAGTCTCTTGTTGGGATATCAGATTCAAGAAGTCTTTGTCTGTGATCTGATAGGTATTTGCATTCAAGGACCTGTTTCCACCAGGCTTTTGGTTCACTGATAAGTCTCCAAGCCATTTTAATCCCAAAGGCGAGATTTAGCAGTTTGGGCATTCTGATTCCCAATCCACCTCTATCTGGAGATTGAATTACACTTTTCCAGTTGACCAAATTGTATCTATTTCTTTCTTTTTTCCCTCCTTGCCATAAAAAATTACGAAGAGCAATTTCTAACTTGTTGTGGAACGAAACTGGAGCTTGGTAAAGAGTGAAACGGTACAAAGGTAAGGAGGAAATACCTGATTTAAGCAAGATTAGTCTGCCCGCTGGATTGAGCCATTGAGTCCCCCATTGCTGCATCTTTCTTTTGACTTTGTCGATTATTTCATTCCAGGTGGAGGCTTTGAGGGCGCCCAAGGTAACCGGCATCCCCAGATATGTGAAGTGGTCCCAATTTTCTTTGTAGGCAACTCCAAAAATGTTGGCAATATTGTGAGTTGTTTGATTAGAGATGTTCCAGCCATAGATGCAACTTTTCTGAAAGTTGACTTCTCCCCCAGAGCACTCCATGAATTGATCAAGGAGAGATTTGAAGCGCCTTGCTATTGTGGTGGAAGCCCCGCCAATTAGCAAGGTATCATCAGCGAATTGTGAATGATTGATATTTTTAACTCCATTCCCATACTTGATGCCAGAGATGAGGCCGACTCTTCGGTTGTGGTCAAGATTGCTGCTGAAGGATTCCGCCATCAAGATGAAAAGATAGGGTGATAGTGGACATCCTTGCCTTAGTCCTCTTGAAGATTGAAATGCTTCACAGGGGCGGCCATTAATGAGAGGCGAGATCCATGGACCAGAGATGCAGGCAGCAATGGTGCTTATGAAGTCAGAGTTAAAGCCCATTTTTCTCATGACAGCGTACAAGAAGGAATGTCTTACTCGATCGAATGCGTTGGCTAAATCGAGCTTGAGGACGAAGCCTTTCTCTTGTCTAGAGGTACTAGAATGGATAGCTTCTTGAACCAAGGAGATGGAGTCGTG
Organism: Pinus tabuliformis; assembly: GCA_031772625.1. Lineage (NCBI taxonomy): Eukaryota > Viridiplantae > Streptophyta > Pinopsida > Pinales > Pinaceae > Pinus > Pinus tabuliformis. The sequence goes on from CM062817.1 coordinate 674,286,141, forward strand.
AATTTGTCGGTTGGTCATGAAGCCGCCCTGATTTTCAGATATGATAGAAGGAAGCAAGGGTTGGAGTCTAGCAGCTATGATTTTAGCAAAGATCTTATAAGAAGTGTTGCACAAGGAGATTGGTCTAAACCTGGAGAAGGAAGTAGGCCTGGATTCCTTGGGAATGAGAGCAAGATATGTTGAATTTGTGAACCCCCCCATTTTCTTTTTTCTTTGGATTCCTTTTATCATCTTTACAAGATCTTTTTTAATCAAATGCCAATGGTCTCTGTAAAAATTTATAGAGAACCCATCTGGACCTGGAGATTTATCTGGTTGAAGAGTCCAGATAGCATTTCTTATCTCTTCCTCAGTTATTTCTCTGTTCATCCTCTCATTCTCCTCAGCAGAGATTTTTCCTGGAAGGTGTTGGAGAAAGGCCGTATAATCCCTGTCGCCTTGGTGTTCAGTGAGAAGACTTTTGTAATGTTGGAATGCTGCCCTTTTAATAGATTCCTGATCTTCATGCCTGCTGCCTTGACTATCTGTGATAGTAGTTACAATGTTTCTTGATTTTTTGACAGTGGCCTGCTTATGGAAATATGCCGTATTTTTATCACCTTCCTTTAACCATATTTCTCGCGACTTGAGCCTCCATTTGGTTTCTTCCGCCCTTTTAATTTGAGTTAGCTGTCCCTGCAGTTCCCATTCCTTGCTTTTGAGTTGATTAGTGAATCCATGCTCTTCTATTTGCTTATGAATGTCTTCCAATCTCTGCTGTAATTTTTCCTTTATTTTTTCTGGTTCCTTGTAGCTAGCTTTTGCCCAATCCTTGAGAGCTTTCCTTGTGTTTCGAATTTTAGTTTCCCAAATGTAGTTTGGGGAGCCTTCAACGTGCTTCTTCCAAGTTTCTTCTATAATAGACTCAGCTTCAGGGCTGTTCCTCCACAGTGGATTGTATCTGAAAGGGATTGGTCCCAAATTGGCGTGGGAGTCCATCGATAGAAGGATGGGGAAATGATCTGAAGCTGTAGCGCTTAGAATTTTGGTGTGTCCTGCAGCAAAATAGGAAAGGAGAGAAACATTAACCAAGATTCTGTCCAGCCTTTCCATAATGTTACCTGGCCCCATACGCCTATTGTTCCAGGTGTATTTTCTATTCTTTGGGATGATGTCCAGCAATTCGCATTCAGCCATGATGGTTTCTAACTGTCTTCTGAAAGGGTCGGGGGTGAAGACTCCCCCCCTTTTCTCATTCGCGTGGAGAATTAGATTGAGGTCTCCCGCCATGATAAGATTTGTATTCTGCTCCTTGTCTATTTCCTGCTTCAATTCCTTCCAGCATTGATCCTTTTCCCTAAAATGATTGGGGATATATACATTGTAAATGATAATATCACAGCTTTCTTCCTTATTGACTAGATTGGTCCTGATCCAATTTGAGTTGATGACGGAGGAAACACAATTCCACTGCTGCTTATTCCACATAGTAGTGATTCCTCCAGAGGCTCCTCTGGAACTGCTACTTATCCCTATGAAGGATTTTTGTGTATCTATGATTAACTGCATATCATTCTGGTTTTGCTTGGTTTCCTGAATTAGAACAATTTCAGGCCTTTCTGAATGAAGAAGGTCTCTTAGGGCCGCTGTTTTGGAGGGGTGCCCCATACCCCTACTATTCCAAGATAAAAGCTTCATCATAAGGCGTTCGGTCGATGAGGTGCTCGCCTCTCGAATTCTTTGGCTACTATATCTTTCTCTTGAGAACCTGTTATGAATGAATCCATAGGGGTCTGTATCCCTAGAGCTATGTCCTTTTGCGAGCTTTCTTCCCGATGTTGCTTGGCTGATTTTCTGCCTGGTCCAGGTTTCTTGTGGTTGTCACCGGGTGCACCAAGGTCTTTGGAGGAACTTCTGGTGGTTCTTATGGGCTGAGAACCGAGAACTGGCTGAGCTGGGGTCGAAGAGATCAAAGGGGGCTCAATGCGGGTCAGAACTGGTTGATCAGATTGGGGGCCATCATCGGATACTTTCGATTTATTTTTGAATAAGCTCCTATCCACTGAGTGAGGAGGGGAAGTTCGGAGGGGGGAAGAGGGAGAGATTCTGGGATCTTTGGGGGAAGGAGGGGGAGAAGGGGGATCCTCTGAAGCAAGAGATCCAAAGGGATTGGAGGACGAGGGGAAAACAGGGGAAGAGAGAGGGGATCCGGCATGAGGTGCCTCAGGCTCAGGAGGAGGGTTTGACTTCTTCTTTTTTCTTACTAATTCCCACTCTTCCTCATGAGATTCAGACAGATTGTTATTGACTTCTGGTTTGGACTTAGGGCACCTATTTGCAAAATGACCATACTCATGACATACCTTACATTTGAAGGGGAGCTGTTCATAGTCCACCTGTTGAATATGCGTCCACTGGTCCACTCTGAGTTTTACTGCCTCTGGAAGGCCTTTGCCCAAGTCTACCTCCACACAGATCCTTGCGCATGCATACATGTTTTCCTTTGGTTCTGATCTGTCCACGTATTTACCTATAGCATTTCCAATTGCTCGAACAGTTTCATCAGCCCAGCAGTGAAGCGGCAAATGCGGAAGGCGTACCCAAACGGGAACTGCATTGGGTACATCCATTTCAGGATCGAAGTCCGGGGTCCAGCGATTGAGATAAAGGCCTCTTGAGTCCATAAAGTATGGTCCGTTTCTGAAAATTAGGTTGCGATCATCCACTGTTTCAAAAAGGAATGCATAATATCCTCTTCCACAGAACCTTATGGCAATTTTTCCTTGGACCATGGCATTCCAATTTCTTTCTACCCAACGTTGGACAGTTCGAGGGGAGGGCCATAGCCCCGTGAACTGGCCAACCAATCCTCGCTCAGCTAATGCTACAGCCGATCTCCTTGGAAGAGAAAGGGGAAGAGGAATTTCTGGAATTTCATCAAGTTTTTTGATAAATTTGGAGGCAGAAGGTCGGATCCTCTCCGAGTTATTTCCAGGGACGAGAGAGGCAAAGGCTTTCTCAAGGTCGGGCTGAATGGGAGCGTGAGAATCCATCGAAGGCAAGAGGGGGAGGGCAGGAGGCCCAGGAGGGCGAGCAGCGACAGAGGGCCGCCCCTAGATCAAGGAAGGGGGGCAAAGAGCGCAGCAGGGAGGGCCCGAAAGGGCCTGCAAGCCCGGCAGCAGGGCTGCCAAGGCACAAGCGGGAACGATCAGGGTTTCAGAGGCGGGGGCGGAGCTCCATCTCTGGCGCGCGCGGTTTGCTAAGATTCTGATTCAGAAATACTTGTGTATTATTGTCCATGCTTGTGTTGATGCTTTTAATGGTTCTTATGTGTTGATTCTATGCTTCTTTTACATTAGATCTGCTAAGGTTGTTCATGTGTGTGGATATTTGATAATTTGGAAAAAATATTTTAAAAATAATATAAAGGTTATCACTATTGATTCACCCTCCCCTCTCAGTAGTGCTCTATATTTCTAACACAACCACCTACTAGTGAGACATAGCTTGCGTAGTCATATTGGAAGGGCTAGTAAACTTAGTTGACTAGCCTTGTTGAGTTGACATATTTGATCAAGTTTTGGTATGTATTATAAATTTGTCAACTAGCCTTAGTCGAGTCGGCTAGTTGGTATAACTGTTGTAATTGTTTAAAGGAAATATAAATATGTATGCATTTGACACTATGAGGTTGTTGTTGGCTTCTGAAATATATAATATAAGTGTGCTTTTGGATGGATCTCCACTACTTTTTTTATTATCTATTTTCTCTTTTTTTCATTATGTATTTTGTTGTATAAGATTTCTTTGTGTACATATTGCTAGTAACTAATGCATCCAATTCACTAGATTATAACATTGGTTCCACTGCTGGCGGTTTCTATACTTGAGTACATTAGATATGCATAGATAAATAACGATTTTGGAAGAGATAGAAGAGTGGTGGAAGAGAAAAAATAACAATTATAACTATTCTTGAAGAAAATGAATATCACTGGATGAATCATGTTATGCAACCAACTCATAGAACAAAACAAAAGATAGATCAACGACATAAAAATTATCCTCTTCGAGGGGGAAATGTCCTTTATATTACATGAATGAACAATCATTGTATGATACAAATGATAAGACCTCCTTGGTATATATAGGGGTCTAAAGGGTCACAATATAATCAGGGCCTACATAACAATAATAATGTAAGGGAACAACAATAACAATAGTGGGCTTCTATGGGGCACCACAATAACAATATGGGGGATACATGGGCACAATAATAACAATAAGGGACTATACTAACATGTTGTAGCGGCTACAACCCCCCTCCAAAATTTTGCCTTAGCCTGTTTTGGAGTCTCCCTACCAACCTTCACAACAGCTTGCCTTGCTTCGTCAAGTCCTCAAGCTTCAGTGTCTTTCTTGCTCAAACGCAACCTATTGATCACAGTTTGATCTTTTACCTTCACAGGTTGCTCACTTGGACTTGGTCCAGTTGCAAGCTGAGCAACTTCCCCTTTAAAATTGTGCATTTCTGGAGGGAAACCAACTTTCCCTCCATAATTTGTGCAATCCTCTCTGACAGCCTGCTGAGCTCCAGGATTGTGCAATCCTGCCAGCCAACCTTCTCAACAGGATTTGAGCAAATTTTCCCAGTAGCAGGCTGTTCAGCCTAGGATTTGTGAAAATCTGGACAACAGTCAGCTGCTCTGCCCAGAAGTTGAGAAAATCTTCTGGGCAACAGCCTAGCTCCCAGCTAGAAATGTGCATTTTTCTCCAGCAGTCAAGCAGTCTCTTGCATGTGCAGCTGAGTTGACCGGTTCCCTCCGGGGCTAAGAAAAACAAACTTGCATGCATGGGTTACTTCTCCCAAGGCATCATGCAAATGCATCCCTTGTTTCAGGGATCTATGTTTAGCAGTTGGAGGTTACATGGAAGGAGAAATTCAAAAACCTCCCACAAAGTGTCGCTTCCCCTGGATTTGTGTCATGCGTGTCACAACCTCAATGTTATCAAAACTCATCAACCGGATGCTACAGAGCTCATTCATTAGATCAACCTTGTAGTTTTGACATCCCACATCACATCTAGGAGCAGTTGGCACATTCAGCGCAGCTGTTTTGGGGTAAGCCCACTTCCCATGCCTAGTGTTGCATTTTTGTCACTTTTTGTGTTTTCGCTTGTGGGAGTACTATTTGCTTGATTTATTTGAATGCTTGTTGTCGTTTACATGTATACTAGCTTGTCCTAGCTCTATTCAATTTTCGTTGCTATCTCACTGCTGTCGCATGCATGAAATTGTTTTGCATAGACGTTCGCCCAACCAGCGAACTACCTCACCCACATACATGTCGATCTGTTTGTTGAATCTTTCATTCATGTCTTGCATGCACTGTTAATCACTTCTACTATCACTTCGTGTCACCATGCATTCAATGACTTACTTGCTTTCAGTTGCTCGTCGGTGAGTCGGGCCAACCATGGCCCGGGCTTTGCCTTCACCAAGGCTGCATTGCACAATCTGGGAAAGGAAGGCTCACCTTCCTGTCCAGATTTGTGCATTCCTACCCAACACTACCATCTAGGACTGTTTTGCACATTTCTGGAGGAAAATGGCTGCTTGGCCCAAGAAATTGCGCAAATCTGTCTTTGGCCAGCAGTCCTTCCCAGCTAGAATTGCGCATTGCACAATCCCAATAGTCAGCAGCCAAACTGGACTATGAATTGCGCAGTTCCAACAGTCAACCAGTCTCTCAGCAGCCCAGATTGTTCCTTCAGCAGTCTTGGCAGTCGGTCTCCCGACCTCCCGGTCGAAATTGCGCAACCTTCATGATCATTCACCCAGGTATGTTGCAAGTTAGTTCTCATGTTCATTTTGGTTTTCGACTGACAAATTGCTTGCCATGAGTGTTTCCATCTCTCCAGGTATCGCAAGTGTTTATCTGCCTCTCAACAATAGAGGTACAATGGTTTACATGAGAGAAGAGATGAAGACACCATTCAGAGCACGCTTGGGGATGCAATCGATCAAGTGTCCATGGACTTGCCTACCCATGAAGACATCAAGTTGTTCGTAGACAAGGAAATCAATATATGACAACAACATCATAACAATGAGTAGCATTATGAACAACAACTGAAGACAACATACCAAATGCAACGAATGCAAGAGGAGGGTTGTTGACAACACGGAGGCAGAACAAGGTTGCAAGCTCAAGCAGGTCCATTGATGATGAAGGCAACTTCGGAGACTCCGGCTATGAAGTGACAGTGCGACATGAAGATCATGTGAAGGCATAAGATGGAATAAAGAAGGAGTTGAATGTGCTGAAGCAACAGCTCAGGAAGAACATGAAGTTGCATGGATAGATGAATTAGCTGTAGTAGGTGTTAGTGTCGGTCTTGAGCCCTCCATCAGTGATCAATAGCTCTTTGCATATGCATAGTTAGGTGTCTCATTCAGTGTCAATTTTGCATCTCATTAGGCATGCCATAACACTGAATGGAGGAGCCGGTCTTTGTTCCCTTCTTGGCTTTGCTGGATCAGGTCATACAACAATGTAATTGAGTCATGCTTGTTCTTGTTTTTGTCTTGAGGTCCCATGGTATTAGGTCTAGGGTTTTGAGTCAAAATCATTTCAAGGTCATGAGTCATGGTCAGCAAGTGCCCAGCAAGCCGGAAGGAGTTTTGTACATATGTTTCATTATCATTTTCTTCAGCTACAGCTCACTTTATGCCTTGGATTTAAAAAACCCTGTTTTTAAATCCAAGGTCATGAGGAATTTGTAAAAGTGCCGGCAACAACCCTGGTTCCTTCACTACAGTCCCTCAGGCGGTCAACCTAAAAAAAAAGAACGGAGTGAAACGCATCAAAAGAGCTCATTTCAGGACAAAAAGACTCTAAACAGTGTTTAAAAGCAAAGCAAGTTGAAAACATTAGAAAGTGGGTTCTAAAGTTAATTTTTTTTTAAAAGTGACCCTATAAAAGCTAATTTCCCTCTCAATTCACTCTTATTGTGCATTTGAAAGTCCAAAAATATGTGTTAGAGGCGAAAGGAGCAAATTCGGGCAAGTTTCTGCAAAGCACAAGTGTTAAAGGTGCGCGCGACCAGTCTGAGCCCGTGCGCGACCAGAACTTCTGTTTGCCCTAAAAACTCACTCAAACGCTGAAATCACCCTCAAATTCTCTCAAGTTATTAAGGTATGCCTCATTCACATGTTTGATGATGGTGTTGGGATTGGAAAGGAAGGTAATGATCATAAATTTTGTGCAAGAAATCCATAAAGAAATAGGTTAAATGAATAGTTGTTTTTGCAAGCAATATGTGTGACAGTTTGTTATTTTTCAAGGAAAATTTTCCCTTTGTCCCTCCTTTTATTTTCCCCATACAAATTGCATATGTTAACATGTCAAACTTATTGATCTCATTTGCAAGTCAATTATACAAATCCTACCCCTAAATCATTTGCAAACCCTAGTCCTTTCAAACCCTATAAACCCTACCTTTTCCCCATGTATAATGATCAAACCCTAAGCACTAGTAACACAGCAAAATGCCTATGTAAATGTACAGCAAAAGAATGAAAAGAAACATTATAAAAAACAAATAAAAAAGTGATGACAAGGCATGCACTCAAAAAATTGTAAAAACAGTGAAATTTGCCATTTTGCATAGCCTCAGAAAAAACAAAGGAAAAGGGTCATCTCGTGTATATGTCAAAGACTTCAAAGCTCAATAAGGTCATGACAAAATTTCATTTGCATAGACATCAAAGAAATCAGACTTGCTGTGGTTAGGGTTTGCAGTAACATGGTATCTTTTTCCCCTCCTCAAAACTCTATTTTTTCCCCTACCTAATTCCCTATGTAAACCCTAATTCAATTGCTTGTCCCTTCAGTTAAACTCCCTAGGCAATTGAATATCACTCCCTATGATCAAATCACACAGTGAAACCCTAATTACTCATGGCAAATGAAAAAATAAGGCTGCCTCTGTTTTAAATGAATTGCTGTTACAAAAATTGATTGGCAGCAGACTTTGTTGATGGGTTCCATTATCCCCCCTAAACCTAATCCCTAATATCCTCTATTTTCCCTCATTCCTATGATACAATCCCCTCTCCCTTCCACTGTAAAATGATCACAACAACCCCTTCCCTTCCTCTTACAATCAGAAACCCTAAATCCCTGTTTCCCAAAGCATCAAATGGTCATTTTGAAATTATGAAAAACAGAGTATGCTCCTCAATGACATTCAAAACAAATTGAAATGAGCTGCCTGTTACTTGTATATAGATGATGCTGCCTTATCCCCCTATGCTTATGACATCCTCCCCTCCATCATGATGATTTTCATTGTCCTTTCCCTTGGTGATTAAAAATCACAGTTTCCCTAAATAAAGTATTGATTTGCAAATGGTGAAAGATGGAATGACATGTTTAGCATTGGGTGATGATTTCCTTCAGAATTCCCTGCTTATATATATATTTTTCCCTTTCCAATATGTAAATTCCCTCCCCTAACATGTCCCTCATGATGTTTCCCCTTGAAAACAACATACTTCACAGCATTTTGCAGGCAGGGCAGCGGTCATCTTGACTTGTTTATTCCACCTTGCTCAATAACACCATGTCAACCACTGAGACTAATGAGCAAGGTGATGACCGGTCTTCTTCTACAGAGGTTGAGACACAGCAGAGGCCTCGTAAGGGTGGCAAAGGTGGTCATCATAGTGGTTACATGTTTGCAAGGCTAAAATGAAAATTCTCCAAAGGAAGCTGTCTGAGGCCCGGAAGAGGAAGAAAAGGACAAACCCGCTCCGTATCTTGGCTGAAGCCTCTCTCACTCATCATGGTACTGATCAGCCTTGATATAGCATCAAAATGTGAAAATTTTGAGAATTTTGGAGCATTTTGGAAATTTTTGGTAAAATTACAGGTTTTGCCCACGGTTTGGTCTCACCCCGGGTGAGACCATTTTGGAGGACTGCTCGGAATTTTGAAAACTTGGCATTTTTGGAAAGGGCATGCAAAGAGAAAAATTACCAATACTTGGGAGAAGCCTGATTTTGAGATTTGAGCCTCCAAAAGCTCAAAATACATCAAAAAAATGACTTTCTGCCCACTTTTTGAGTTGCAGAAAGTGACCTTGGGAGAAATGGTTTTTGAGGGGGAAAAACAACACCAAATTCAGAAATTCCACTTGGGATGGAAAGTAGACAGGCCAAGCTTTCCAATGAGCCATCTTGCACCTGATTTGGACCAGTGGAACCCACTCAAAAACAGCTGTGAAGGGGCGCGACCAGAACTTCCAGGGGCGCGACCAGAACTTCCAGATTTGCCAGAATTCACATTTTTGGTCAAAAAACACTGTTTTGACTATGGTTGACTATTTTTACTTGTAGATGATGGATAAATGTAATATTTTCATGGCACTTTGGTAGATTTTATCTTTCTTTACCCTTCTAGAAGCTTCCATGATGTAAAAAGTGAAAAATTAATGCATGGATGAGTTAGCTAAGTAATAGAGGCAAGTTGTTTGGCTGCCTATTTTCTAGTTCTTAGTTTAGAATTTGTTCAAACTGCTCCTAGAAAGCTGAGCTCGACCCCTAGAGGTGGGGAAAGGAGTTAGATGGTCTAGATGGTCTATATTATGCTCTCTCCTTCTCATTTTGATGGTTGGACTCTTGTGTAAGGAAGCTTTATTGTATATTGTGCATCTATTTCTGCAATTGAAGGCAAGGAAAGCCAGGGTTTTACAGACATCTTTGAGGATTCTTGTGGATCTGATTGTTGATGGTGTGTTCTCTACATGTTCTTGTAAGTTTGTTTATGTGTTTCACATCTCTCTTATGCTTCTAAATTGGACAGATGAAGTGGTAAAGTTTGAACTCATGTTTTGACATGCTCAGCTTTTTAGTTTGTTCAATTTTAATGTTTTCTACTGTCTAGAGAGGATTCGAATTGTGTGTTTGCCCTCTTTAGCTTCTCCTCTATCATCTCTGATCATCCATCTCAGATTAAGACATCAGCACTCATTCCTACCTTGCCCCTTAGATACCCCTGTGAAAACTGTGCTCAATCCCCGCACTTTGAATTGCACTTCCACCAATTGCCACCAAAACCCCCACAAATCATCAAATCAAACCCCCTATCCATTTACTAGCCTAAAATCTTTATTTTTAATTGGTCAGCCTAAACATATTGAAAGATCTATCAAATCTGACCCGAGAGAGCCTTCTCATACCTCGTAGGGCTAGCTACGAGGTGAAATGGTTTGATGTAGCCTTGAAGATTTACTTTTCTCAGCCTAGGGTGAAATCTCAAGCGCTAACAGTAGGAACATGAACAACAGTGGGCACAACATGCACTCACGAATGAAACTGCGTCCGTACAAGTTAAAAATCCATCCCAGTAGCTGACACATAGTAGACATGATGAGCAGTGTTGTTGATTGCATGCAAGGGATTCAACAACATGCATGACGTTGAGCACACGCATGTAATCCAACCCATTCAACACACTCACGAAGGCGAAGACAAGAAGCAAGTCAAGCTGGGGCTTAACATGTACTTCGACAAGTTGATGTGCATGCCCACTTGAAGATCAACATAAACACTATGCTTCAGCGTGTTTCCGGTTCAACCATACCCAAGAAGACCATGCACATGTTAGTAGACGAGTTGGATGAAGGGGCCGAACCAATGCACCGGTTGTAATAGAGGCAAGAGTTCGCTTCAGCAAGATGTCACCATGAGGTGCATGCACACCATCACGGATGACCAAGCTTGGCATCAACTCACCACCTTCACCATCACAAGCATGTCAAAGAGTTGGTCTCATCACAACAGATTGAGAGTTAGTGATGTCTTGCAAGGCTTGCTCAAGCCATGTTGTCCCACATGAGTACATGTGCATTGTAATGTTGAGTCATGTCAAGTGTAAGTCAAGTGTCAATGGCTGGATGTAATAGTGATAGAGTAGGTGAAGAGTCATGAGGATAGTTGAACTGTCACAAAGGGGAATGTCAAGTGTCACCCCACCCTTTGCTATAAATAGTCCCTCATAACTCATTGTATAGGCTTTTGGTCAGCCAAGCTTCTACTAATACTATCTTGAAGAAGGCTTGGATACATAGAAAATTTTAGGGGCGAATGTTTGCCCTTTGGCGAAATTAAGGGGTTTTAAATTTTTAGTGGGCGAATATTTTGTATCATAGTACATTTTTACAAATCACCTCAAATAGCCCACCTTATTTTAAGGGAGAGGGTAAAAAGGTAAATTTAGCCCTTGAAATTAGGAGTTACAACCTTCCATTCGCCCATTTTCAAGAATAGGTTTTATTTAAGTGAATCTTATGGGCCAAAGGCCCAAATACCATATTTATAAAAGAGGTATGGTAAATTAATAAAAATATAAATAAATGAGAGGTATGGTAAATAAATAAAACATTTTTTATATTTACTCCATAAGTCACCTTATATACATGCAAGGGTGTAAACAAATAAAAATATAAGTAAAGTGGAGGTATGGTAAATAAATAAAACGTCTTTTTATACTTACTCAAAAATTATGGTAAATAAATAAAAATATAAATAAACTAGACGTATGGTAAATAAATAAAACCTCTTTTTATATTTAGTCCATAACCCTCATTCTATTTATGAAGGCTCAAGAAAGAGGTTTTATTTAAGTGAATCCTATGGGCCAAATACCATATTTGTAAAAGAGGTATGGTAAATTAATAAAAATATAAATAAATGAGAGGTATGGTAAACAAATAAAACATTTTTTTATATTTACTCCATAAGTCACCTTATATTTACTAACACTCAAAAAATTCGTTATATTTAGGTGAAACCTATGGGTAAAATACTATGGGACAATTACTATGGACTAGATTGTTATTAATACCATGCAAAAAAACATTATTAACCCTAATATTAGTATTAATAAAAATAAAAATGGCACATGGTATTGACCCATGGTATTCACCAAAATGGCACATGGTATTGACCCATGGTATTCACCTGGAATGTAGCCTATTTAAATGGGGGAATTAAACCAGCATAGATCCATCTTTACTCTGGATCTACTAACCCCCGAGAGGTATCAAATATCATGCTATGCAAACTAGCATAGAGTGAAAAAACATTTGATCCCTCTCGGGGCTTGGTGGATCAAGAGTAAAAATGGATGTTGTAATTTAATGTATGTTAAACATTTTAACTTGGTTAAAATAAAAAATAAAATAAAAGTCAACTATTAATTTTATTAATTTTTATAAATTACTAATAGTAATTTTTAAGCTCTAGGTTTATGATAACCCATGGTATTGACCCATGGTAATACCATGGTATTCATGTGAGCATAGACTATTTAAAGGGGAAATTATATCATCTTAGATCCATCTTAATTCTGGGTCTACCAAGTGCTCAAAGGGATAAATAGATTTCATCCCCCTAAGAGTGGTAGATGTGGAGTCAAGATGGATATAGGTTGGTTTTTATGATAATGAAGATATTAAATAGACTTAGGAAATTATATTGTAAAAACATCTTAAGGTGAATGGTTAAAGCGTAGACATTGGACAAGTATATTTGTATACTTATGTTTTAAACTAAAACAAATCCAGGGCTAAAATGAATGGATTGATTGCACTAGTCATCCTTCTATAATTTTCCAACATATGCTGGAGTAAACAGATTATAATTTGGGTAATTTTTCTAACTGCAAACAGGAACATACTTGTGTATTGGCAGGGTGGTTACGAGGTCCCTAGAAGTGATGAATTTGAATTTTTCTTGGTTTTATATACAGTATTAGGTTTTTTCACATGCTTTCTGTGAATGACACGGGTGAATTTTATCCTACACCCACTAGGTTATCGATACGTAATTTCGGTAATTTTGATTTCAAAAGATATTTTAAAGAAATGGAATGATTTCATTTGTGTATTCAATAAACACAAGATTTTATAATTGAGTAAAATATTTGCCATGCCTGGTGAGAGATTCGCCAAAAAATTATATACGCATATTGTATTATTGATAAAATCGCCTTCCAATTTTCCTATATACCATGGAGATTCGCCCATTTATTATATATATAAATTTAGGGGTGGTTCTTAAAATTTTCCCTGCTTGGATAGTATTGTAACGCACCTTGGCTTCTCCACTGCACGGAGCTAGTACATCTCTTTGGAGGAGCAGGCGGATGTGGCTGTAACGTTCCACTGTTGGGTTTAGCAGGCTTACATGGCGTATTGTATGATTGTGACTTACACTTCTTTAATAATAAGAGCTAGCACATTTTCATGCATATGTTATTATTGTAGTTGAACTGTTCCGGTTGCCTTAATGATATATGTTGTTTAACTTACGTACTTGTATGTGAATTGATTTGTATGCAATTATATGAATCTTGTTGTTAATGTGTTGCATATGTTGTTAATGCTGTCACCGTTCGTGTCGACTGTTGTGCCGTACATTAGACAAAACATTCTCATGAACCTTGCTATATCAACTGTCACACTCGTCTTAGACCCATCTGTGATTGCTGTTCATGTTATCTTACCTTGTATGTTGTGATTGCCGCATCCGAGTGGACTGCTCTGCCGGAAGCTATGTATGTCCTTTGTGTGGTGTGTTCCTAGCCGAGTTGGGACTGATCCCTTTCAACCTGGAACTCACCTTCACCTTCCTCTCCCTTCAAAGTGTTGGAACCTCTCATACACATTCCTTGACTCTTTGCATCAGTCACACCCTTGGTACTGACAGAGTTATCTTACTTGCCTCTGTGCAACATCGCGGTCAAGGAATTACCTTACGACCCATTGCTGGGACTCCTACACCAAACGATCTGAGGTCCAATTGCGACTTCTTACTGGGGAGATCCCCTTGACATGTTGGCGGGTCCAAAATCGTCAACATTTCTGGTGCTAGAAGGAGGGCCTGATGACAAGCAGTGTCCTCTCATCCAGTTTTGAACCTTTGCATATCTTTCATGGAGTCTTGCATTCTTCTTCCCCCAAGGTGTTTTTCGAATCGTGAAGATGTCTCCATCTCGGGGAAGCTTTTTGATCTCTTGTCCACTCACACGTATGATGGTGAAGGCGAAGTGGCCTGGCCTAAGCACTTACATAACTTTATTTCCATGATTTATGAGGAAGACGAGTTTACTTACGAATAGGCCGGTCTGTTGCTTGCATTCACACTTTGTGAAACTCCATTTTGTTGGGTGCTTAGCCTACCAACTGACACCGTGCACTCATTTGAGCACTTCTGTGATCTTATTGAAGACACGTTCTATCATTTTGATCTAGACCATCTTGACCGAAAAATGTTACAACAATGGAGGGCTTTGCATGAATCTGTTATTGATTTTTGGCAGCGCTTCCGTGACTTGCAGTTTCAAGCTCCGAGGAGCCAGATGAAGTTTCCTTATCTCTGGGACCAATTTGAGTACTGTCTTAAGAAATCTGCCCGTCCCAAGAGAAAGCTTGAGATCAAGCCTCACTCAACCTTCTTCGTTGATGGAACTGCACAATCTCATGTGGGATCAAGCACTGTCTCAATGGAATGTCCGCCTCCCTCTCATTCAACAGTTCCACCATCGCTCAGTGACACTGAGGATCATGTTTGTACACCTGTTCATCCTTCACACTCTCCCAACATCACTCCACTCAATTTTCGCGCAGATTTGGTTATGAGTCCTTTGAGTTCCCATATGCATTCTTTTCTTTGACCTTCATCTTCGCACTTAGGTGTTCCTCCTGATGATGCTGTCTTGTGTTCGTCCATTCTGGACTCTTCACCTGTTGTGAACGAGGAACAACCCACTAACGGAGTTGGCGTTGCACAACCAACATGTGCTGTCATTCATGAAGAGTATGAGTGGGAGCTTGAACATCAACACTCGGTGAAGGATGACTCCCTTCTGTCTGAGCCCCCTCCGTTCTTTCCTAACCTCTTTGGTGAACCTGCCATCCATGATTTTTCATGTGTGTCTTCATCTACGGATGCACCCATTGTTGATCACTCACAGGACTCATCGGATGTTAGTCCATCATTCGACAATAGAGAGGATAAGTTACTCATTGAAAATCCACTTGATCCTTCATCTGTATTTTTCGGAAACACAGAGGATGAGTTCATTCGCTTTTCATCTACCCCTATGTTTGATTCATCTGATCATAAGGATGCCAAAGAATTCATTGATTTTTTTGATCATGGCAATCGTGATCCATTTGCTTCCATTTTTTATCATGATCATGAATCTATTGCAGTTGATCTTTCGAAGCCGTCGGTTTATGATGATCTACCTAATGATGAAGTTGAGACACCCAAGACTATCGAGGCACTTCAGCCCGAGCTGATGGTTATGTCAGGCTCTCACTCTCTTTGGGTCAGTCTCACTTCCAATCATGAAACTGTTCAATCACCCAAGGCTCCTCATCACTCGTCTGTATGCATTGAAGATCCATCTCACACACAGATCACACTTCCTCCACTCGAACTGCACGATCCCATTGCTCATGCATTGGAGGAGTCTTACATTGCAAGCACTCGTTCGCGACGCAAGTTATCTTTGTTTCTTTCATTTGCTTGCATGTCTCAGTCAAGAGTGTGCTTTTGCTTCAAAGTTGCACGTAGTGTCACACAACACCATGATAAGTCCATGGACTGTCCGTCATGCACATGCACTCACTTATGTCCCGTGGGCACTTTGAAACACAAAGTGTGGCTGTCTTCACTGTTATATCTTTCTTGTATGCTGGTCCGCACAATTGGGTTACTTGTGGACCAAGCCTTCACCCACATGGGTCTACCAATGCGCTGGTGGCTGCATTGGAAGTATCACTTCATGTGATTAGGCCCATGCACCATTAGTGTAGGAGTAGGAGTAGTGTTTGCTTTCAGTTGTTTGCTTGCATGCTTGTTTGCTTTCATGCTTTGATTGCTTGATTGTTTGCTTTCTTTGCTCTCATTTTTGCTTCTGCTTTTGCTTGGCTTTGTTGTTAGTTCGTTTGCTTGTTTCGTTCGTAGGTTAGTTTGCATGAAACCATGTGTGACTCATGAAACGAGCTGGGTAAAGTACAAGAGGGTTTGTACAGCTATCGCTACTTGGTTATCTGTCATCTTGCCTCTGTATGATGAACTTGTTACTCTTAGTCCATGATACGTCGAAGGAAAATACGTACTCTTCAAAGTGAACCTTGGTGTAAACACAATGCTTGCACGCTAACTAGTGTCACCTTCTCTAGTCGATTGTTTTTGGGTTAACCCTTGTCAGCTCAGTCAAGTAGAGTAAGGTGAGGGGGAAAAACTTAACATGCACGTTAGAGATACAACAATCTACTTCTCTGTTGGAACAACCTCTTTTTCTCTGAATAAGTTGGTATCCCTCTTCCGACTCTACAATGAATAAGTGCTATGCACAGTGAAAATGAAAATAAAATAAAATGAAAAAGTCAAGAAATTCAAAATGAAAATGAATAAGGCGAAAGAAGAGAGAGACTTCCTGTGTAGGGAGGTGATGCAAGTAACTCTGCCAGGGTACTGACTAGGCTTGTTGGCGACGGAGCCATGCTTGTGTTCCTATGTGACTCCACCGAGGTACTGTCCAGGCCTGCTGGCAGTGGAGCAACACCAGAGATGAAACTAAGACTCTGACCACTATACTGCTTGTGCACCTATACACCCCTCAACCCAAATCAAAACAACTATGTCACCTTGTCTTGGAATGTGTGTCAATCAACTAAGAGTTTGGCAGATGCTACATCTTACAATCAAGCTAGTGTGAAGCCAAGACAAGCTAAGAGTTGAACAATACTTCCGGAGGTGTTAGATTTGTTTTTCACAAACAAGATCCATTTAGATAGTTGGAGTTCTACCAGTGTGTCGCCAAGTGTTGTAGTAGCTAGAACCCTCCTCCAAAATTTTTCCTTAGTCTGTTTTGGAGCCTCCCTACCAACCTTCACATCAGCTTGCCTTGCTTCGTCAAGTCCTCAAGCTTCAGTGTCTTTCTTTCTCAAAGGAAATCTATCGATCACAGTTTGATCTTTTACCTTCACATGCTGCTCACTCGGACTTGGTCCAACTACAGGCTAAGAAAATTCCCCTTGAAAATTATGCATTTCTGGAGGGAAACCATCCTTCCCTCTAGAAATTGTGCAATCCTCTCTGACAGCCTGTTGAGCTCCAGGATTGCGCAATCTTGCCAGCCAACCTTCCCAATGGGATTTGAGCAAATTTTCCCAGCAACAGGCTGTTTAGCCCAGGATTTGTGCAAATCTGGGTAGCAATCAGCTGCTCAGAAATTGCACAAATCTCGTGGGAAACCAGCCCAGCTCCCAGTCAGAAATGCGCATTTTTCTACAGCAGTCAAGCAGTCTCTTGCATGCGTGGCGAGTTGACCGGTTCCCTCCGGGACTGAGAAAAATAGAATTGCATACATGGGCTACTTCTCCCAAGGAAGCATGCAAAGGCATCCCTTTTTTTAGGGATCTATGTTTAGCAGTTGGAGGTTACATGCAAGGAGAAATTCAGAAACCTCCCACCAAGTGTCGCTTCCCCTAGATTTGTGACATGCGCGTCACAACCTCGATGTTATCAAAACTCATCAACCGGACATTGCAGAGCTCATTCCTCACATCAACCTCGCAGCTCTGATATCCCACATCACGTCTAGGAGTAGTTGCCACCTTCAACTCAGCTGTTTTGGGGTAAGCCCACTTCCCGTGCCTTGTGCTGCATTTTTGTCGTTTTTTGTGTTTTCACTTGTAGGAGTACTGTTTACTTAATTTCTTTGAACGCTTGCTATTGTTTACATGTATACTAGCTTGTCCTAGCTCTGTTTCAGTTTTTGTTGCTATATCACTGCTGTCACATGCATGAAATTGTTTTGCATGGACATTCTCCCAACCGGAGAACTGCATCACCCACATGCATGTCGATCTATTTGTTGAATATTTCATTCATGTTTTGCATGCACTGTTAACCACTTCTACTATCACTTAGTGTTGCCAGGCATTCATTAACTTACTTGCTTTCAGTTGCCCATCGTTGAGTCGGGCCAACCTTGGCTCGGGCTTTGCCTTCACTAAGGCTGCATTGCACAACCTGGGAAAGGAAGGCTCACCTTCCTCTCCAGATTTGTGCTTTCTTGCCCAACACTGCCCTCCAGGACTATTTTGCGCATTTCTAGAGGAAAATGGATACTTGGCCCAAGAAATTGCACAAATCTGTCCCTGGGCCAGCAGTCCTTCCCAGCTGGAATTGCGCATTACGCAAACCCAACAGTCAACAGCCAAACTGGACTATGCATTGTGCAGTTCCAGTAGTCAGAAAATCTCCCAGCAGCCCAGACTGTGCCTTGAGTAGTCTTGGCAATCGGTCTCCCGACCTCCTATCTGAAATTGCGTAACCTTCATGATCATTCACCTAGGTATGTTGCAAGTCAGTTCTCATGTTCGTTTTGGTTTTCAACTGACAGATTGCTTGCCATGAGTGTTTCCATGTCTCCAGGTATTGCAGGTGTTCATCTGCCTCTTAGCAGTACAGGTACAATGGCTTCCAAGAGAGAAGAGATGAAGACATTGTTCAGAGCACGCTTGGGGATGCAGTCGATCAAGTGTCCATGGACTTGCCTACCCATGATGACATCAAGTTGTTTGTAGACAAGGAAATCAAGATATGACAACAAAAACATCACAATGAGCAACATCATGAACAATAGCTGAAGACAACATACCAAATGCAACGGATGTAAGAGGAGGGTTGTTGACAACACGGAGGTGGAACAAGGTTGCAAGCTCAAGCAGGTCCATTGATGATGAAAGCAACTTTGGAGACTCCAACTATGAAGTGACGATGTGACATGAAGATTGCGCGAAGGCATAAGATGAACAAAGAAGGAGTTGCATGTGCTGAAGCAACAACTCAGGAAGAACATGAAGCTTCACAGACATACGAATGAGCTGCAACAAGAACAGGAACAACAGTGGGTGTAACATGCACTCACGAATGAAACTGCGCCCGTACAAGTTAATGATCCATCCCAACAACTAACACAAAGCAGACATGGTGAGCAGTGTTGTTGATGACATGCAAGGGATTCAACAACATGCATGTCGTTGAGTGCATGCATGCAATCCAACCCATTCAACACACTCACGAAGGCGAAGACAAGAAGCAAGTCCAACTGGGGCTGAACATGTACTTCGACAAGTTGAAGCACATGACCACCAGCACACACTTGAATATCAACACAAACACTATGCTTCAGTGTGTTTCCGGTTCAACTGTACCCAAGAAGACCATGCGCATGTTAGAAGACAAGTTGGATGAAGGGGCCGAACCAATGCATCGGTTGTAACGGAGGCAAGAGTTCGCTTCAGCAAGATGTCACCATGAGGTGCATGCACACCATCACAGACGACCAAGCTTGGCATCAGATCACCACCTTCACCATCACAAGCATGTCAAAGAGTTGGTCTCATCACAATAGACCGAGAGTCAGTGATGTCTTGCAAGGCTTGCTCAAGCCATGTTGTCTCACATGATTACATGTGCATTGTAATGTTTAGTCATGTCAAGTGTAAGTCAAGTGTCAATGGTTGGATGTAACGGTCACAGAGTAGGTGAAGAGTCATGAGGGTAGTTGAACTGTCACAAAGGGGAATGTCAAGGGTCACCCCACCCTTTGCTATAAAAAGTCCCTCATAACTCATTGTATATGCTTTTGGTCAACCAAGCTTCTACTAAGACTATCTTGAAGAAGGCTTGGACAATATTATAACTTTCCTTGGCTTCTCCACTGCACGGAGCTAGTACATCTCTTTGGAGGAGCAAGCAAATGTGGCTGTAATGTTCCACTGTTGGGCCTAGCAGGTTTACATGGCGTATTGTATGATTGTGACTTACACTTCTTTAATAATAAGAGCCAACACATTTTCATGCATATGTTGTTATTGTAGTTGGACTGTTTCGATTTCCTTAATGATATATGTTGTTTAACTTACATACTTCTATATGAACTAATTTGTATGCAATTATATGAATCTTGTTGCTAATGTGTTGCATATGTTGTTAATGCTGTCACCGTCCGTGTCGACCGCTCTGCTGGACATCAGACAGACCTTTCTCATGAACCTTGCTATATCAACTGTGCACTCGTCTCGGACAGATTCGTGAGTGCTGTTCGTGTTATCTTACCTTGTATGTAGTGACTGCCGCATCCGAGTGGATTGCTCCTTAGGAAGCTGTGTATGTCCTTTGTGTGGTGTGTTCCTAGCCGAGTTGGGACTGATCCCTTTCAACCTGGAACTCACCTTCACTTTCCTCTCCCTTCAAAGTGTTGAAACCTCTCGTACACATTCCTTGACTCTCTGCATTTGTCACACCTGTTAGTGTCGGTATCTTCATCCCTCCATCAGTGATCAAATTATCTTCTTGCATTGCATGTTAGGTGTCTCACTCGATAAGCTGCATTCCATTAGGGTCATGGATCATCTGATGGTAGCGGTATATTATACATTTTCCCTCATGTCCTTTACTTGTTGGCCCATTTTCATACATCTGGATCATTTACAGTCAATTTTTGTCTTTAAATTTACAAAAGTCATTGTTAGGGTTTTAGGTCTCATTAGGTCTAGGGTTTCATCAATAAGGTCTTCAAAATGCTCAATAATGGTTAGTAGGTGCATGAGGAGGTCAAATAAAGTTTCAGAAACAATAATTTCCATAATCACATGCTCAGTGATTGATTTTTCCTCAAAACCCTGTTTTGAGGAAAAACAGAGTTTTTTATGTTTTCATGTATAAATTTGATGTAATTTCATTTTTTTTCATATGTAATAACCTCAGTGGCAACCCTGGTCACCTTGCCAAGCCTCTGCAACTCCATCACCTGCAAGGCAAACAAAAAGTCAAAGCATTCAGTTCATCAAAGGCAAAAATAAAGCAAACTGCCCAAAAACAGAGTTTTAAAAGCAAGTCAAAGGCAAACATTACAAAGTGGGTTTTTATAAGTGAAAAATTAAAATCCTTTGTATATAAACCATTTGTTATGTTTAAAGAGTTCATTTGCATCTAAAGGAGAAAGAGTGAACAAGAGAAAGGTCGTGTTGAAGCCAAAGAGAAAAATTGCAGCAACTTTGGCAAATTTCAGGGGCGCGGCGCATTGGGTCATGGGCGCAGCACATCCATCTGGCGCGGCACATTGGGCCGCACTCTTCAGTGTAAAAATTACACAGGCGCAGTGCATTGATGTGGCACAACGCATTGGGCTGCACTCTTCAGTGTAAAAATTACACAGGCGCGACGCATTGATGTGGCGCGACACACTAGGTTTGTGGCGCGGCGCACAGGGTTTGGAAGCCGATTTCATTCACAACCACCTCCCAAACTGCCAATTTTCTCAATCTTCAGTTATAAGTCAAACATTCCTCCATGATTAGTGAATGAGTTTCTCTTGGTGTTTATGGTGATTTAATGAGAAAAACTTGAAACCTTACCTCCTTGCAAATTTTGTCAAAAACAATTGCATAGGGTTTACAACTTGTGTTTTTTGCTGCTAACTCCACAAAATTCTCACTCCCTCACTCTTTCATTCCCTCATTCATTTTCTCCCTCTCATTACATTTTCATCAACCCATTCCCCCAATCCCCATATCCCTAGGTTTACTAATTCTAAATCCCTAATCCCACTATCCCAAACCCAAGTTAAAAATTCCCAAACCCTAACTGCTGCCCCAAAGTTTAAATATTGTTCCCTAAACCCTTCTATTCCCCAAAATCCTATCAACAACATTCCCAAAACCCCTCATACACTTTCCCTCCATAGTCCCTCATACATTCTCATCCTTAACAACAAAAACCTAAAGACACCATAAATCTCTTCATACTCATCAAAGAAAACTCAAACATTGACAAACATGGAGTCAGATCCTTCCTATGATCGAAATGAGGAGACACTCAGTGATTCTTCTAGAGAAATGCATGCACCAAGGAGACCTCACAAGGGTGGTAAACATATACGAGAAGAGCCTACTTCACTTGCCGAGCTGCTGGCCTGTCCTCTTGCTGTCACATGCTTTCAACACCAGTCTTGTTATTAGTTCTGTGAGATGGCAGAGAGAGACCAATACCATCATGAGTTGGCCAGATTGTTTGTGCTCCATCTTCATAATGGTCAAGTCACTTTGGCAGGTGTGACATTCACCTTGACACTTGAGACTATTTCTCAAGCAACTGGCATTCCAAATGTTGGTTTGTAGTGGAATAAAAGGCAACAGATTGATAGAGAGCATTATGAGCCTCACATCAAGGTTGGTTATTAGAGGCATCTCAGTAGAGTTTTTCCCTTCATATTTCTGAAGGACACATATGCTCCCTTAATGAAACTCATAATTAAATATTTCAGCTGTGAGGGCCGGTTTTCTCGCCTATATGCCTATCACATCAGGTTGTTGATGCACTTCACTAGGGTGAGAATGATGAATCTCCCCTATTTTATTTGCCGAAACATCGAGAAGATGACCACCTTAGTGCATAGGAAGCCTCCTCGGTAGCAGTATAACAATATATATCATTTTGCACTAATCAAAATTGTGGTCTTGCATCAGCTTGGTTTACAGAACATCTCATGGGAGGATTTCATTTCACATGAGGTCTTCATAGGTCCTCAAGTACCCCCAGTAGTTTTTCATGAGACAGGAGGACCTTCACATCAGCAAGAGATTCATGAGACACAAACCACTAGTGTGCCAGTGTTTGTCACCTATCAAAAGGGCACTAGAAGGTTGTTTGCAGCGACAAAACGAGTATTATCTCCACCCGAGGTGGAAGGGGTCTAGTGTCCTCCATCAGCAGAGCAGGTATAGGACAAGGGCAAGCGACCATCACATGATGAGGGGCCTTCAGGAGGGCAGGAGACAGATTTCATTCTTATTCAGGATGATGACACCGATTTGGGCTCACAAAGCTCAAAGCTCAAGGAGATCATTCAGGAGAAACAAGTGGACATTCATGATTTGTCTCTCAACCTAGAAAGAGCCAAGTGGATAATCAAATATCTAGAGCAAAGAAACAAACAGCTAGAGGATTAGCAAACCATTATGCAGCTACAAAACATATGAGAAAATCGACAAGCTGCCAAGAGGAGGAAAGTCAAGCTCACACCACTTGAACAAGAAATCAATGCTAATCGTGAATCTTGGCTTGAGAGCGCAAATATCCACTTGGAAAAGATGCTAGAGAAGGCCAACAGAGAGAAAACTATGTTGAGGCACATGGCCCATCATTACTTGGCGAGAAACAAGGTGTGCAAAGCAAGAATCAGGATTTTGAAGGCCAAGTTGAAGAAGGCATCGAGGAAGCGAAAAGAACAAGATAGACTTTAGATCTTGGTTGAGGCTTCCTTGGCCCAACACAGCACTTAATGAAGGACACTTAGCCCAAATTTCAAGAAATTTGGGACACTTTTTGCAATTTTGAAATTTTTGGCCTAAAAAATAGGTTTTTCTCCCTGATGCGACGTGCCACCTGGCACACACTTTTGCTAGGGACCTCCTTTTGAGGAAAACTCAACATTTCTGGATTTGTCATGGAAAAATATGAATGCCCACAAATGGCCAAGAAATTTTGACAGGTTTTGAGCTTCCAAAAAGGTCAAAAACACCTCAAAAATGACCTTTCTGCCCCTTTTTGGACACACAGGAAGCAATGTTGGGAGAACTCAGTTTTGGAGGGGAAAATGGAGTCCAAATTCAGAACTTCCACTTGTTCTAGAAAGCAGATAGGTATACCTTTCCAACAAGCCCACTTGGAGAAAATTTTGACATCGAGAAGGCCTCCAAAATCCACTGCAAAAAGGCGCTATGCATAGGGAAATCAGCGCGACGCATAGGAGGAAATTTGCTCATTTTGGCCAAAAAACTCTGTTTTTCGCCTAGTTTCTTCACAGTTTGACTTTTATCTTTCTAATAGTCAAACTCATGATGTAATTTAATGTGATTTGATGGATTTTGATGTAATTATGCTAAATTTTCACTCATAGAAGTAGATTGATCCACCAAAAGGTAGTTTGCCACTGAATGAATTAGTTCCCTAGTTTTTAGAGGCTAGCTGTTCCACTGCCTACTTTTTAGTTCTCAGTTTAGATTTTGTTGGAACAGCTCCTAAACTTATGAGCTCGACCCCTAGAGGCTAGGATGAGTTGTTGGTTGCCTATATCTTGTAATTTTTCAGTCATTGGCAAGGGTTGGACTTTTGGGAAAGCTTGGAGCTTCATTGTATACTCATTTTAGCAGTTTGGCAAAGGAATAGACCAGGGTTTGCAACACTTTATGGGATTCTTGTGGCATCTTGCTTTGTTATTGTGTTTCCTTCTGTAATTGTAAGTTTACATGTGTTTTATATATGCCATTATCTCTCTTTGCTTAATCTTAATTAAATCAAACAAGGATAAAGGTAGAATTCATTGATTTTCAATGCTCTACCTAGGGTTTATTTAGTTATTTATGTTTTCATCTGTTTGAAGAGGATCCCTGAGACTTTCATGCCCTCTTTAACTCCTCACCAGTCCAAAAGCTCTCCATCTCACTCAATTTGAAGTACCAAACCATTTGCCTACCTCGCCCCATAGAGATCTTTGCAAAACTGAGCCTCATTCTCCGGACCCAAATCTGCCTTTCACATTTGAGCCAACAAAATATCATCAAATTCAATCAAAACTCTTCTGAACATATACCTAGCCTAAAATTAGTCTTTACATTAGTCATCTCAAGCTTTCCTTGATAAATTTTCATTGAGATTGACCAGGAGAGAGTCCTCTCCTGACCTAGTAGGGCTAGCTACCAGGTTAAGCATGGTTTGATGTTAACTTAGATCCTACCTTTCTCAGCTTGAGGTAGATTTAGGCACTAACAACACCCTTGCTACTGACAGAGTTATCTTACTTGCCTCTGTGTGACATTGCGGTCAAGGCATTACCTTACGACCCACTGCTGGGACTCCTACACCAAATGGTTTGAGGTCTAATTGGGACTTCTTATCGGGGAGATCCTCTTGACATGTTGGCGGGTCCAACACCGTCAACATAACAATAACAATAAGGGGGATACACTAGTATTATAGGGACCTAACATGCCCCTCTCCTTCAAAAAAGTGTTGTCCTCAACGTTTGAGTAGTTATGGATGCTTCGGTATAAAATTCCCATCCTCCCATGTGGAATCTTCAGTGGGTAAGTTCTTCCACTTAATGAGATACTCTGAAATTAATCGATTCTGTGGCTGTCGGTTTATTGTTTCCATGGCTGCTTCAAGCTCAAATATGATTTTTCCTTCTTCGTCAAGTTCTGGAAACACTGTTTGAAGTAGGAGCTTGTCATCGATAACCTTCTTTAAGCATGAAACATGGAAAACTAGGTGTACTCGGGAAGATGCAGACAAATCCAATTTGTATGCCATAGTACCGATATTTTGCAACACCTTGTAAGGACCATAATACTTGGGTGATATTGATTGTCCTTCTTAGCTTGCTTGAGGGACATTTGTTTTTATGGCTATAGTTGTAAAAATACCTAGTAGCCTACATCAAAACTTCTTTCACTGCGATGTTGATCTATCTGTTGTTTCATTCAATTCTGCGCCAGAGTGAGTTTATCCTTTAAGTTGGAGAACTTGTCTTTAATGCTTGATGTGATCTTCCATTGCTTGAACCTTAGAATTTTCTCTTAAAGATGATGCGATGGATGGTGGATGATATCCATAAAGTGCCATAAATGGGGTCATTTTTTCTACAATACGGAAGGAAGTGTTATACCACCATTTAGCTAGAGGTAACCAATTGACCCAATGTGTTTGTTTATCATAAATAAAGCAACGAAGATATCCTTCCAACCATCTGTTCACTATCTCAGTTTTTCCGTCAAATTGAGGAGGATAAGATGATCTATGAGCTAATTGATTACCAAGACAAGAAAATAATTTCGTCCAAAATCTTCTCGTGAAAATGGGATCTATGTCACTTACAATAATATTTGGGTTTCCATGTAGCTTTTGAAATGTTTCCATACATGCAGTAGCAACTGTATTGGTTTTAAAGGATGAGATAATGCACAAAACTATGCATAATTGGTGTTTGGTCAATTTAGTGTGTCCTAAATTGCTATATAAATTGTCAATCCGGGAGTCGTAAACTGCTGAAGTGAAGTGCACTATATATGCAAGATAACCGATTTCTTACTTCTTTTTTGTTTTTGATTTTTGGTTTGTTTTTGGGTTTATCTTTTGTTGATTCCCTAATGTGAGATGGAAAAATTAAAAGTCAAGTATGGATATACGTGTTCAAGGCAATGGTGACCTCTAAAATGATTTCCAAACTTCAAAGTTCTCAAAAATGTTTTAAACTTGCAATGATGAAATCAATTCCTAAGAGAAAATAAAAATGTACCCAAATTCTAATTAAACCAAACAGTGAGTTAGTGACTATGAAACCCAGTATCCTTGCTGCTGTATAAAAAGAAACTGAACTCAAAGAAATTCAAAAACTGCAAGCAAAGTAAACTAAATCATATTACATCAACTCATATTCTGACCCTTCACCATTCGACTCGCTCTGGCTATAGGAGGTAATCATAAATAAATTGAGTAATCTGATATCTAATTTTCATAAAATGAAACTAAGATCAAACTACGCATTCATACTTCAATCCCTCACCATTTGACTCGCTCTGGCTATAGGAGGTAACTGAAAATGACATGAGTAATCTAATCACTAACTTGCAGAAAAATAAGTAATATCAAACTACACATTCATACTTCAATCCCTCACCATTTGACTCGCTCTGGCTATAGGAGGTAACTGAAAATGATATGAGTAATCTAATATCTATCTTGCAGAAAAGTAAATGAACCAAACAAAACTGAAAGAAATAAACAGTGCTGGAATTAGAACTAAGAAAATAAATCAGCAGAAGGACAAGATAATTCCATGTCATTAGCCATTAAAAAGCTATGTGCAATTGCCCGGGCTGTCTATTAGAACCTGAAATAAAGACATTGATCAGTTAACAGTCATTAGAAAGCATAAAAAAACTATGGACAACAATCAACATGAATACTAAAAGCAATGTAATATATACAAGCAACAATTATAGCATCAGGAACGTAAAGGAAGAAAGCATGAAACTATACAACAATTACAAAACCTTGGTGTGTACAGGGGCCCTCTGCACAACCTCGGCCAATCAGCAATAAACCACGAATTGAGATTAAAAACAGTGTCTTCTCATGTATTAAAATGCAGTCATAACATAAGGATCAAGTCACGGCATAGTGGGTTTGTAAACAGTCAAAAATTACATTCAAAAAGCTAGCTAATATGCGTTTGAGAACGCTTTATTTATAATAGAGGATGACACAACTACTTCCTAAAATCTGCGCTGATAAACAGACACATGAATAACCACGTCCAGAAATCTAGCAATATGGTAGCCATGAAAATTAAATCCAAGGAGGGTGGCTGTTAGATTTGGTTCATGGAGCAGTCCACAGGTGTTAGCACGCCTCCTAAGATTTAGAAATTTGCCATGCAAGTCTTCACGTGGTGAAAAACAGAGTTCTGCCATCGTAAAACTCTCAGGTTGACCACCGCTTTGACTGTCTTTGACCACGGCCTTCTGTGAGGTATTCGGCTGAACCAAGAGGACACGTTCCATGTCCACATCATTTGCAACTTGCCCATGTGGCCGGATTCTCATGTAGACACCTGTAACATAGACTTCAACAAAAAGGCTGCGGAAAGTTGAGCTGGCTGCGGAAAGTGACAAGATTCCGTAGCTGACTGAGCAAAAATCTAGATCAAACAGCAGTCACAAGACATAGTTAGGAAACCATTTTATATGCTCTTTTTAAACTAATATGAAATGATTTGACAGCTTAGGAGGTTCAGGTAACTGGAAAAAAAGGCTAAAAAGGTGTATAGGGAAGATGCAAGTTTGGGACTCAACATACCCCCACTGTGAAGGTGTTGCATGTCCTCATGCAACCAAAATTTTGGTCATCCCCCTTTAGTCCATGTGTTCTAAAGCCTCTGCTAGTACATCCAGTCCTCTTCTCTTCTTTCTTGGTGCTACCACCATCCTGGGCTTCCTTATCAAACATCTGAATTTGAGATTGATTAATTCCCTGCTCAACTTTCTACACTTTTTCTTTAATTTCCTATTCTTTTTCTGCCAAAGTCCCAGATGTAGCATAGTATTATCATGAATGATTTTGTCCACTTTGCTTTGCTCCTTTAATGCTTCATTTTCTTGTTTAATGTGCCTGTTTAAAACCTCCAATTCAAACACTTCTTGTTTTAAGGATTGGACTTGTGCTTCTTGTGTTATGTGAGGCAGAGTGGATGATGTGCTCGGGCTTGCAGCTGTTTTCTCTAAGGATTTGAGGTAATCATACACCTCTTGCTGACTTGGATCTATTTCGGGTGTTTTCCTTGGGCTGACTTCAAAGTCTTGTTGAGGAGGAGGACTGATTTCTAATTCTGGCCGAGAAGGACTTACATCAACATCTGGAGGACTGGTTTCAATATTTGGCTGAGGATGAGGTGGACTACGACCAGCTGGAGGTTTCTTCGGTGTTTCCCCACCCAAGTCGATGAAGCAGGGTCCTTTTACTTGTGTTTTCCTCCACTTTCCTCTAAGCCTGCTGCTTCTTCTTAAATATTGTGGGCTAGTACTCTCTTCTTCCATGCTCTGTTTTCCTTTTTCTTTCTTCTTGGCTGTAGCAGCTTGTTTTCGAAGATGCACTAGTCTCTCATACAACACTTGATAGTCTTCCTCTATAGATGGCTATGGTGATTGGTATACATCTTCTATGTTCCTTTTTCCTTTCAATTTCCTCTGTTTTCTGACCTTAGTTCTTTCCTCCTTCTCTTTTTGACCAACTTCTTTAGTTTTGCTAATAGGAGAGTCTTGGATTATGGCACTTTTTTATTTTCTCCTACTCCTTCTTGGTGTCTTTGGTGTACTGCTTTCAGGTGCCTTAGATGGCTCTTGAAAGTAGTTTCTTACTAAAAACCGTTCCCAGGTATCTTCGTTTTTCTTCAATTAGAATCCTCACGAGCCCATGATGATTTAAATGAGGTTCTATGTCTCCTATGTTCTTTTGGACTGTGGTGCTCATCTTTTTCAAGCTCAGCAATAAGAAATAGGGTAGATTAAGGGTTTGATTCTCTAAGAAGTTCATCAATAACCTAGTATGATACATGTACATTGCTCCAAAGCGGCCTTCACAAGTGATGAACTTTTGAATGATTAACAATAAGCTGGCCCACTCTTCTTTTAATGCATGAACAAGAATTCCTTTTGTGAATACAGTAACGTCCATACCTGGGTTACGTAATATGATTCTCCATGCCTGCTCGTCCAAACTTTTGTTTTTAAACCAACGTTCACCTTCATGAGGCAGGTCTGTAGCAGCTACTATTGATGCTTCAGTGACCGTGAACTTAAGGTCTCCAATTTCCACCACCTAGCCGTTGAAAGACCTTGCAAAAGCTTTTGTTATCTCCTTATTGTGGCCCTTAAATTTTTGAATGAAACGTAGCCATTTTGCTTTCTTCAGCAAGTCTTTTACTTGAGGGTATCCTTCTAAGAACTTAGGCCCTTCCGGTTCTGCCCTTAATAACCGTCCCATCCTCTCCTCTATTTGAAATTCAACTAAAATTCAACTGCGTGTGAGGGTTTAGCAGAGGTTAGACGGTAAGGTTGCAGGGTTTGTGGAGAAAAAAACAGTGGCTGAAATTGGAAGATGGATAATAGGTAACGGGAGTGTTCAGGAACTGTAAGCGGAAACAGAGGATGAGCAGCTGAGGTGAGTTCACTAAATGGAGTGGAGACGTATGTGAACGAGGTGGTAATGTAGCCATGGCTTTAACAAAATGGCAGGGTAGTGAAGTGAAGTTGGAATTTTTGAACTGAACGACTGCGTACAAGATGTTACACGTTTATGAAATGGTTGCGAAAAGTGCGGTGGAGAGGAGCCGTAATGAAATGGGTCACATCTCATGATTACAAGTGGAGTGTGAAAGTGCAGTCAACTACGAGTTAAACCCGAAAATTAATCATGAGACTGTTTAGGGAATAAATGCATGGTTCATGGAGTAATGTCGTGGAATGGTAATGGAGCTATCGTGGTAATCATTGCATATAGTGGAGCTTTAAGGTTTAATAACTATGCAAAATTGTGCCTTTGATTGCTATTTGAAAGAAATTTTTACTCATACCTTGGAATCCTTGTCATTTGTTGTCCATTAGCCCTTAATCAACTGCTCCTTATTGATGTCTGTAGATGCTCCATGTCTTCATAGCATATGCTCAGTCATACCTGCATTTTCATGATTATTGCACTAACATCTTGACTGTAAATTTGAAAAACAGAGTGGTGGCTGCAGAAACTGCTTCTGGCTGCGGAAACTGATTCCAGCTGCGGAAACTGACACAACACCCACTTGGCTAAATAAAGATAGTTAGATAATAACTAACTGAATGGAAATGGTCATGAAAGATACTTTTATTGATGAAATGGATGAAATGGAGTGAGATGAAGTGGAGTGGAGTGAAATGAAAATGAAATGGAGTGGGATGGAAATGAAGTGAAGTGAAAATGGGAAAGAAAGAGAGATTTTTTTTTGGAAAATATAGAGTGTCAGGTGTTCCTGATTTTCACTCTACATTTTCTGTATAAGACTGCCAATCAGTGATTGGTTTTCAGGCTTATACAATTTTTTTTTTTTTTTGAACACAAAGGAACAAAGGCTAGGCTGGTGGGGAAGAAGGATTCTTCTTCACCAGCCTTATTGCAGAATTCTCTTGAAACATTTTGACAAATTCCTCTTTTGAGAGTGGCTTATGGTAAATCTTTAATCTGTGGCCATTCACAATAAGAGGAGTTTGAAATTCATCAATGGTCTTGATTCTTACCGCTCCATTGCTAAAGACTTTTTCAATCTCATATGGCCCAAGCCAATGGGTCTGAAATTTACCTTTGAAGTCTTTAAACTTGGAATCAAATAGTAATGCCCAATCTCCCTCTTGAAACTTTTTCTCTTTGATGTATCTGTCATGCCACTTAGCTCTTTGATGTTGAACTAGATCAGTTCTTAGGATTGCTTCTTGCCTGATCTCATCTAGCTCATTCAGCTGCTCCATTCTGTGCTTTTGGGCTTCTGATAGATCCATCCCCAACTGAACTGCCATCTTGAAAGTTTTGACTTGAAACTCAATGGGGAGCAGGACTTCTTTCCCATAAACAAGTTCATGGGGAGAATGTCCTATTGTATTCCTCCATGTAGTTCTATAGGCCCATAAGGCTTCAGGAAGCCTTTCTGCCCAATCTCTTCTATGTAGATGAACAGTTTTCGTGATGATACTTTCAATAACTTTGTTTGTAGACTCCACTTGGCCATTTGCTTGCGGATGGTAAAGAGTAGATTTTCTGTGCTTGATTTTGTATTCTTCCATCAGCTTCTCCATCATGTTGGATGTAAATTGACTTCCTTGATCTGTCACAATTTCTCTTGGGACACCAAAGCGAGTAAAAATATCCTCATAAAGAAAACTAACAACTGAATTTTTCAGTAGCAGAAAGTAATGCTTTGGCTTCTACCCATTTAGTGACATAATCAGTGCATACCAATATATACTTCATCTATTTAGATGGTGGATTAATGGGTCCAATGAAATCTAAAGCCCATTTTTCAAAGGGTTCGATGAGTACCTGTGGTTGTAATGGCATTTCATTTGAAAGAGTCGGTTTCCCTACTCTTTGGCAGTTGTCACACCTTCTGACATATTCTTTTGTATCTTTGAAGAGGGAAGGCCAAAAATATCCTACAGAAAGGATTTTATAGGCCGTCCTTTTTTCAGCAAAGTGTCCACCACATGGTTCATCATGACACGCCTTGAGGATGTCAGGCATTTCATCTTCCCTAACACATCTTCTGATCACACAATCTGGCCCTGTTTTAAACAATTCATTAGAAATCCATGAATATTTTGAACTCTCCTGAATAATTCTTCTTTTTTTCACTAGGAAATAGATTTTTTCACTAGGAAATAGATGTGGAGGTAGTTTCCCTGTAACCAAATAGTTAGCAATATCTGCATACCAAGGAGTCTTAGTAGTTACTGCAAATAAATATTCATCTGGAAAATTATCCTCTACAGGAGAATCTTCTTTAGTATTTTGGATCCTAGACAAGAAATCAGCTACTGTATTTTGTTTCCCTGGTCCATCCAACACAGTGATATTGAATTCCTGTAAAAGTAAGAGCCATCTTGTAACTCTGCCATTAGTAACAGGTTTGTTCATTAGATATCTAATCGCATAATGATCAGTATGGACAAAAGTTTCATAGCCTGTTATATAATGTCTAAACTTATTGATTGCATGAACAACTGCTAAGAACTCTTTTTCAGTTACAGTATAGTTCAACTCAGTGGGAGTCAAATTTTTACTGGTATAGTAAATGGCATAAGGAACTAAATCCTTTTGACCCAACACAGCTCCTAGAGCTGTATCTGAAGCATCTGTAGAGATATGGAAAGGAAGTTTCCAATTTGGCCCTCTCAAGATGGGTGCTTCAGATATTCTTGTTTTCAAAGTTTCAAATGCTAATTGACAATCAGGATCCCATTTGAATTCACAGTCTTCTGTAAGCAATTTGAAGAGTGGAGATGCTATTTTGGTGAAGTTTTCTATAAATCTTCTATAGTACCCAGTAAATCCCAGAAAACTTCTAACATCTTTTTGACAATTTGGAATAGGCAACTTGGAGATGACTTCAACTTTTGATCTATCAACCTTAATCCCATCGCCTGAAATGTGATGTCCCAAAACAATACCTTCAGTAAACATCATAAAGCATTTTTCATGACTCAATGAAAGGTTTGTTTCTTTACATCTTATAAGGACTTTTTCCAAATTCTCTAATGCCTCTTCAAATGAATCACCATAAACTGTAAAATCATCCATATAGACCTCTACACAATCATGGATTAGATCAGAAAAGATTCCTAGTACTGCCCTTTGAAATGTTGCAGGTGCATTACATAATCCAAAAGGAAGCACTCGGTAAGCAAAAGTTCTCCATGGACAGGTAAATGTGGTCTTATCTTGATCTTCAGGTACTACCTGAATCTGATTATAGCCACTAAAACCATCCAAAAATGAAGTACTTTTTGCCTGCTAGAGTATCTAATACCTGATCGATAAAGGGTAAAGGAAAGTGATCCTTCAAAGTTGCTTTAATCAATTCCCTGTAATCAATGCATACCCTTCATTTACCATTCTTTTTAGGTACTATAACCAAAGGGGAAACTGATCGGCTATCTGAAATTGGATAAATGAAGTTTACATTGAGTAGTTTTTGGAGCTCTTCTTTCACTATCTCCCTAAGGTTTGGATTCATCATTCTCTGAGGTTGTCTGATTGGTCTACTGTTTTCCTCGATGTAGATGTGATGAATGCAAGTCTTAGGGTCAATACCTTTCATATCAGTATACTCCCATGCAAATGCAGTAGAATGTTTTTGCAAGATTTTGGTTAGCTCTCCCTGTTGTGATTTTTCCAAGTTTTTGTTGATATTCAATGTTTTACCTGGAAAGATATCAATGGCGGAACTACCAAATTCCTCCATAGAGTAAAGAGACATTTGTCTAGATGATAGATACTCAATGTCAGAATCTAACTGAAATTGTGTGTGGTCATATTCTGAATATGTTTCAAAGTTTTCTAATGTGTTCAGAATTTGACTATCTTCACTGATTTCAGAAATGGTAAAGATAGGTTGTATAGTGTCCTCATCTTCGACCCATTCATTATCTCCTACTTCGGTAATTGATTTTGCTGGAGGATATAGATTGAATTTCTTTGTCGAATTACCATCAGAAATAGACATATCCCCAGATCTACAACTGATAAAAGCATCAGCTGTGGCTAGCCAAG
Source organism: Pinus tabuliformis (assembly GCA_031772625.1). Taxonomy (NCBI): domain Eukaryota; kingdom Viridiplantae; phylum Streptophyta; class Pinopsida; order Pinales; family Pinaceae; genus Pinus; species Pinus tabuliformis. The sequence goes on from CM062817.1 coordinate 674,320,132, forward strand.
GTCTTCCTAAGATGAGTGGGTGCCCTCCTAGATTACTCTTGGGAGTTAAAATCATGAAATCTACTGGATATTCCCAAGAATCTAAGGAGACCGAAATGTCTTCTAATACACCATCTGGTTTGATAATTGATCGATCTGTAAGTTGCAATAGAGTAGGTGTAAAAAGAAGATTAGGAAGTTTTAGCGGTTCCATAGTCTGTCTACTCATAATGTTGATAGCAACCCCTAAATCAATCAAGGTATTTGGAATTTCTACCCCATTGATATGTGTTTTGACAATTGGACACCAGGATCTACATACTTCTGCATGGTAATTTTTCCCATCATGATATCTGCAAATTTTCCTACCAGGTGGATTCTTCTTGTATCTCTTGGTTTCCTCCCTGGTCTTTTGAGACTCAGCTCCTTTATTGTTTTTGCTAGAATAGGAATCTCTCTAATGGCTTGTAGCAAGGGAATCTTGATACAAACATTCTTTAATTCATCTAGAAAATCATAGTCAGGCAACAAGATTTATTTTTCCACCCCTTTGTCAATTTGTAATCTTTCAGGGAAAGGAGGTGTGGATGAAGATGCAGGTTGCTCAACTATAGGAGTTGTGGGGGTTGAATCTTTTTCTTTTTCTTTTTGAGTGCTTGGGTTTTGAAGAGATGCTTCAGAACCTTTATTGGCTTCAAGAGAATCTTCCTCAGAAATGCTTTGCTTTTGAGCATCTATAGAAGGCTTTTCTAAAACTCTACCAGATCTGAGTTGTACATCATTGAGAGGAACAATCATATAGGTAGGAAATTGTTGTCCTTCTACCATGTAAGCATTTTGAGGGTTTTTATTATTAGGATTTGGCAATGGCTGGGAAGGTAGTTGATTTGTCTTTTGTTGGAATGGAAGCAAGAGTTGAGAATTTGGATTTTGTTGAGAAGGTTGTTGTTGTTGTGGAGATGGCAATGAAAGTTATGGATTTTGATTTGGAAGTTGTGGAGATTGTTGATTTTGAAAATATGGTGATATTGATAAAATTGAGCAAATCTCCCATAAGGATTTTGCATACCTTGTACCCATTATTGAAATGGACTTTGAGGTTGGGACCAAGGTTGTTGCCAAGGATTCCAATTTGGTGCGGGTTGAAAGTTCATGGGGTTGTTAAACCCTTGATTTTGTTGCCCCTGCCAAGGTCTCCTTGAAACAAAACAGAGAGACTCAATTGAATTTGGGTCTTCTTGAAAGACATCTTTGAGCCCAGGAATTGAAGGATAATCCTTGGTCTCATGGCTTTCTGAACAAATCATACATGTTTCTACAACTTTTGCATCCAAGGGGCATTCCCTTAGAGCATGTTTCTTCCTACATTTTGGACAAAAGATGGCCAAAGTTTCAGCTTCTGCTTTCTGCTTGTTTTGTATCTTAAGGGTGTCTAATTGCTCACTAAGGCTCCCTAAAATATCAGTTTTGAACTCATCAATCATGTTGCCAATCTCAACCTTACTTACTGATCCAGTTGCAGATTTATTTGCTCTAATGAGAGAAGGATCTCTAGGCCCTTTTCCAGTTTTATATTTTCCCCTTGAGAGATGGACACATAGCTTTGCTATATCATGAAGTGGAAGTTGAGATATATCTCCTTTTCCCATCATGTTCAAAATATCTATCCATTCATATCTAATGGCTTTTAATAGAAGGGCTTTCAAGGTTTCCTCATCTAGGTTATTCATTTTTTCTCTTTTCAGGTTGTATTGAAATCTTTCAAGTAAATCCTCCAAGTTTTCATCTTCTTTTTGCACCATTTTGAATACCTCATCCTTATGGTTGGTGGGCATACAATAGTCCAGGTATCTATCCAAAAATGTTTGTTTCATATCATTCCAAGTCCTAATAGATTGAGTGACTAATCCCATGAACCATTTTAGAGCAGCTCCCTTCAATGTTGAAGGAAACAATTTGAGTTTTGGAGAGTCTTCCATATAATCATAAGTTCGGCACACGACTTCAAACTCAAATAGAAATGTTTCAGGATCCTCACTTCGCAACCCATAAAAGTTTGGGAGGACAGATGGTGAGATGTTTTTCATTGTTGTTGGAGATTCTTCATCAACTATAGGAAATCCAAATGAGTTATCTCCATCCCTATTTCCCCCGTTGTTACCTCTACCTCCTCCATTGTTTCTTCCTCCTCTACCTCTACCTCTACCTCCTCCAAATCTGTTTACTACTTCCTCTGTCATGATAGTTTCCTCAGAGATTTCAGAGTCCTCTGGTTCTTCTACTAATGGTGAACGAGGAGGAATTTCTCCCTCTTCTTCTTCAGGTGATTCTACTTCCTCGATTACAATGTGTTTTCCTGTAGAAGTAAAGAAAGGGTCTTTTCCTAACTCAGATTCAGTGGATAGTGTGGGAGAGTCTCCTAATTCAACTGCTACCCCTTGAATTCTAGGAATCCTAAGGCTGGGAGTGTGAGTTGGAGATGATGGAGGTGTATCTTGTCTATACCTTGAAGTAGATGGAGTTGTAAAAATCGAACTCTTGGCCCTAGCTATAAACCTTCCCCTAGAATCTCTTGCTCTATGCATGCCATTTTTATTTTTTTTTATTTTTCTTCAAGTCGGGCTAATAATTCTCTTTCTGATCTTCCAGATCACTCTAGGTGCAAGAAGAGAGCATACTCAAGAAATTATTGAACCAATAACTCTCTTTTCTGATCCTCCAGGTCACACTAGGTGCAAGAGGAGAGCATACTTTGAGAAGTTATCAATTTTTACCTTCCTTGAAATTTTCTTGTTTTTTTTTTTTTTAAGAAATTGGCTACCTAGTTTCACTTCCCCGGCAACGGCGCCAAAATGTTTGGTCAATTTAGTGTGTCCTAAATTGCTATATAAATTGTCAATCCGGGAGTCATAAACTGCTGAAGTGAGGTGCACTATATATGCAAGATAACCGATTTCTTACTTCTTTGTCGTTTTTGATTTTTGGTTTGTTTTTGGGTTTATCTTTTGTTGATTCCCTAATGTGAGATGGAAAAATTAAAAGTCAAGTATGGATATAAGTGTTCAAGGCAATGGTGACCTCTAAAATGATTTCCAAACTTCAAAGTTCTCAAAAAGGTTTTAAAACTTGCAATGATGAAATCAATTCCTAAGAGAAAATAAAAATGTACCCAAATTCTAATTAAACCAAGCAGTGAGCTAGTGACTATGAAACCCAGTATCCTTGCTACTGTATAAAAAGAAACTGAACTCAAAGAAATTCAAAAACTGCAAGCAAAGTAAACTAAATCATATTACATCAACTCATATTCTGACCCCTCACCATTCGACTCGCTCTGGCTATAGGAGGTAATCATAAATAAATTGAGTAGTCTGATATCTAATTTGCATAAAATGAAACTAAGATCAAACTACACATTCATACTTCAATCCCTCACCATTTGACTCGCTCTGGCTATCGGAGGTAACTGAAAATGACATGAGTAATCTAATCACTAACTTGCAGAAAAATAACTAATATCAAACTACGCATTCATACTTCAATCCCTCACCATTTGACTCGCTCTGGCTATACGAGGTAACTAAAAATGATATGAGTAATCTAATATCTATCTTGCAGAAAAGTAAATGAACCAAACAAAACTGAAAGAAATAAACAGTGCTGGAATTAGAACTAAGAAAATAAATCAGCAGAAGGACAAGATAATTCCATGTCATTAATCGTTAAAAAGCTATGTGCAATTGCCCGGGCTGTCTATTAGAACCTGAAATAAAGACACTGATCAGTTAACAGTCATTAGAAAGCATAAAAAAACTATGGACAGCAATCAACATGAATACTAAAAGCAATGTAATATATACAAGCAATAATTATAGCATCAGGAATGTAAAGGAAGAAAGCATGAAACTATACAACAATTACAAAACCTTGGTGTGTACAGGGGCCCTCTGCACAACCTTGGCCAATCAGCAATCAACCACGAATTGAGCTTAAAAACAGTGTCTTCTCATGTATTAAAATGCAGTCATAACATAAGGATCAAGTCACGGCACAGTGGGTTTGTAAACAGTAAAAAATTACATTCAAAAAGCTAGCTAATATGCATTTGAGAACGCTTTATTTATAACAGAGGATGACACAACTACTTCCTAAGATCTGCGTTGATAAACAGAGACGTGAATAACCACATCCAGAAATCTAGCAATATGGTAGCCGTGAAAATTAAATCCAAGGAGGGTGGCTATTAGATTTGGTTCATGGAGCAGTCCACAGGTGTTAGCACGCCTCCTGAGATTTAGGAATTTGCCACGCAAGTCTTCACGTGGTGAAAAACAGAGTTCTGCCACCGTAAAACTCTTAGGTTGACCACCGCTTTGACTGTCTTTGACCACGGCCTTCTGTGAGGGATTCAGCTGAACCAAGAGGACACGTTCCATGTCCACATCATTTGCAACTTGCCCATGTGTCCGCATTCTCTTGTAGACACCTATAACATAGACTTCAACAAAAAGGATGCGGAAATTTGAGCTGGCTGCGGAAAGTGACAAGATTCCGCAGCTGACTGAGAAAAATCTAGATCAAACAGCAGTCACAAAACATAGTTAGGAAACCATTTTATATGCTCTTTTTAAACTAATATGCAATGATTTGACAGCTTAGGAGGTTCAGGTAACTAGAAAAAAAAGCTAAAAAGGTGTATAGGGAAGATGCAAATTTGGGACTCAACACTTGGTAAGTCTATCAACTACCACCGCGATGACACTCTTTCCTTCAGACTTGGGTAAACATGTGATAAAATCCATTGAAACCTCCTCCCAAAGTTGACTTGGAATGACTTAAGGTTGTAACAGACCCAAGGTCTTAATTGTCTCGACTTTATTTTGTTGGCAAACCAAACATTCTACCACAGATTTCTGAATATCAGATTTAAGGCCATCCCAAAAAAATTCCTTCTTAACCTTGTGGTAAGTTTTTAAAAATCTTGAGTGCCCTCCTAAGGGGGAAGTATGCAATTCCAAAAGAATCTTTTGTTTGAGATGGGAATTCTTACAAATATATAAGTGATCTTTGTACCATAATGAATCATTTTTCCAGCTAAATGTATCATATGTATTGGGATCTTGCTGCAACTTTTGAATGAGTGTCCACACCTCTTTGTCATTCTTCCATTCATCCCTTGGTTTGGTTATCTAATTAGGTTAGATAATAGAAATGGTACAAAGGAATGCTTCCACATCCTCATCCTTTCTTGAGAGTGCATCTACAACAACATTTTGCTTCCCTTTTTTGTCTATGATTTTTAAGTCATAACCCAACATCTTTGTGACCCTTTTTTGCTGCTCTTCTACAGATAATCTTTTTTCCAAAAAGTATTTAAGTCTATCATGATATGTTTTTACCTTGAAGTGTCTTCCCATTAGGTAAGGTTGCCATTGCTTTAATGAATTTAGTATTGCCAACATTTCCTTATGATAAATAGGTTTGCGTAAATACTTTCCTTTGATTTGACGATTTTCAAAAGCAATGAGTCTTCCTTCTTGAATCAAAACAACACCATTTCCTTTTCCTGAGGCATAACATTCCACAATAAAGGTTTTTGTGTATTTTGGTGTAGCTAAGACCTGTGCTTGGCACATTTATTCTTTAAGATGTTCAAAGGCCTTAGGTGCTTTTGGAGTATAAGAAAATTAATATTTTTCAGTAATGTTGCTAGAGGTGCTTGTATTATCCCATGATTCTTAAAAACTTGCGATAATACCTCGTCAATCTGAGAAATCCTCAAAGATGCTTTATGGTTGTGGGGATTTTCCATTCCTTAATTGCTTTAGTTTTGCTAGGGTCTACCTTAACACCCTCATGATATACAATATGACCCAAGTATTCCACCTCCTATACTCGAAAGAAACATTTGGAGGATTTTGCATATAATTGTTTCTCCTCCAATTGTTTGAGCACCTTGTCAACATGTTGAACATTATCCTTCCAATACTTGTTGTAGATTAGTATATCATCAAAAAATACTAACACAAATTTTCTAAGGAAGGGTTTGAAAATGGAATTCATCAAACCTGGAAATGTTGATGATGCATTAGTAAGGCCAAAAGGCATGTCTAAAAATTCATAATGACCCTAATGAGTTCTAAATGTTGTTTTCAGAATGTATTTAGTTTTCATTCTAGTTTGATGATATCCTAAACGAAAATCCAACTTGGTGAAGTAAATTACTTCATGTAATTCATCCAACAATTCATTAATGACAAGAATGGGAAATTTGTCTTTAATAATGAGCTTGTGGAGCTCCCTATAATTCAGAAACATATGCCATGATCCATCCTTCTTGTGCACCAATACTACTAGAGGAGAGAAATAACTTTGACTAGGTTGAATTATACCAACCTCTAGCATTTCTGCAACCATACGTTCAATTTCACTCTTTTGGGCATAGGGATATCTTTAGGCCCTGATATTTGGAGGAACACTTCGTGGAATCAAATGAATAGAATGGTCATGATCACTAATAGGTGGGAGGCCTTTAGGAGTCTCAAAATACCTTGGAATGATTGTCTAAGACTTTTTGGAGATATGGAGAAATACATGATTTCAATGTTTGAACCTCTAGTGAGCATAATTGTGCAATTATGCCACATTGTTCTTTCTTCAAAATCTTTTTCATGCCATTAGAGATGATTATCTTTCTTGGTTTCCCTTTGATACCCCTTAATTCAACTTCCTTTCCCTAATTTTTTTTTTTTCAAGAAAAGTTCTTGAAAATTAAAAGCTATCGACCCCAAAGATTGTAACCATCAGACTCCTAGTACAATATCAACACCACCCATTGGAATGGAAAGCATTGGACTATTCAACACATATTCCCCCATAGTTAGCTTGATATTATTACACTTTCTATATCAATTTATTTTTCCTCCATTTGCAACCATGACTCGACACTTTGGTACTAGATATAGGAATTAATCAATTCCTTGGCTATCATACAATCAATAAAATTATGGTTACTACCCGAATCAAGCAACACTATTACAATTTTCTTCTTGATATATCCTTCTATATTGAGGGTTTGAGTGGTAATTCCTGCCAATGCATTATAAAATATGGTTGGATTCATTTCTTCTTTCTCTGAGGATGGTTTTTGGTGTATATCCTCTTATTTTGATGTTTCTTGTTCCTTTTCTTCCTCCTCTTCACAATCTATGTAAAATAATTTCTTCTTAGCACACTTAAGATTGAAAGAAGAGCTATCGACTTGAAATTTCAGAAAAATTGTCATGACAATAAGATTATTCCTCCATTTGCTAGTATAAAACACAATCTTCTTAATAGATATAATAATAATTCATTCCTGAAGTTAAGTTTAGCACTTATTCGTAGTGAAATAAGGAAAACTAGGGCTGCCTTGGACAAGCTCGGGCATTTGACACTTACAAATCACCTGAAGTTAGCCAAAAATATTAATTATGATTTATGGAGGACCATCGATGCTAAGACTGCCCTTAAAGCTCAAAAAGAAGGGAAAATTGCTCTTGAAATACAGTCTAGAAATCTTTCCAGGTTAGGGAGCAATCCTGCGAACACTGTTCCAGTCCATTCCTCCATAGAGCTAGGCTGTTTCAACTTTATCTCCATGAATTCGTTAGCCATGAAAATCAATGCAGAGAAGAGCAGTAAGCTCAATAATCTTCACAAGGAATTTTGTAGTGGTTGTGATGGTTTTAGTGGTAGCAGCAACAACATAATTGAAAAGGGCAACATTGTCTTAAACAATGTGCCTATGACCAACAATGATTCAAATTTAGCATCTGGTGTTTCAAAGGACGTTTATCAAATTAGGGAAGGCATAGTTGCTATAGGTAGCACAGTTTCTTTTGGCATGAGTTCCGATTCTTAAAAGAAAGGTTCAGTAAGCAAGGCAGTTTGTTCTGAAAACTCACTTATAAACCACATGGTTGATTTAGGAAGTAGAGGAAGCATGGGTTTTTCTCTTGAAGAGAACAATGGACGCCTTGAGGTCTCAGTCAACACATAATCGAACAATGAGCGCAACAACAGTTTGTCATCTAGGGTTAGTAGCTCCAATGAAGGTGTAAGCTTGATTATCGAAAACGTTGGTTGCATGTTTGAGAAAGGTGAATGCAACAAAGGTGAGTGCAGCTGTCGTTTGAGAGCCAAGGTTAGCAGTTTCAATGAAGTCATTAACCTGATCGATAACAAATATATCAACTCCATTGATTCCATCTTGGAGGGGGTCATAAGAACCTTAGGATAAAAGATCATTTTAAGGCTAGTCCCCTTGGTTTTAAGCGTAGGAGTAGTAAAAAATACAAAAATATTAGTTCAGTTTTTAGCAGCAAAGATCTTTCGAATAACACGGTTGCTGATAACCCAGTTTCAAAATTTGATCCTAGGAAGAAGGTTTTTAATCTTTCCTCCCTAGAGCTTAAAACTGATACTCTTAAAATTCTCATCAAGGGTTTGGGGTTTGCCGTTACTCCTAGTAGCATTCCATTTGAGAACATTATTTGTAACATTGAGAATGGGGCTTATAGCCTCTCCTCGAACGAAAAATAAGTTTTAATACAGGTTTTTTCCCTTATTATGAGAAAAGATAAACCACCAAAAAGTAATTTAAGCAAGGATGAGTAGGTTGCTCTGAAGTCCCCTCGTAATAATGACAATATCATGGTGCTTAAGGCAGATAAAGGAGGAGTTGTTGTGGTTTTAGATAAAGATGATTACATTCATAAAATGAAGGATCATCTCAGTTGTAGTAGTTATAGGAGAATTAGCACCAATCCCATTCCCAAGGTTATTAAAGAGGTCAAGAAGGCAATCTTGGAGTCCAACATTGATGTTAAAATAAAAAAGAAGTTGATGCCTTCCTATGAGGTTATCCCTAGGATTTATGGGTTACCAAAAATTCACAAAGAAGGGATCCCTCTGAGACCAATAGTTAATACCATTGGATCCCCCACCTATGAATTAGCTAAATATGTTGCTAAGATTCTGAAGCCTCTAGTTGGGAACACAAAGTCTTTTATAAGATTATAATGATTTCGTAAAACTTATAAAAAATGATAGGGTTGATAAGGATGACATTTTGGTTAGTTTTGACATAGTACCCTTATTCACTAGGATCCCTTTAGATGAGGCTGTTCATGTTATAAAAGAAGTCATTGATCCAGAAACAACGAAACTTGCGGAGATCTGTTTATGTTCCACTTTCTTCACTTCCAAGGTAGTTATCACGAGCAGATATATGGGGTTGCAATGGGTTCCCCCCTGTCACCAATAGTCGCCAATTTATACATGGAGTATTTTGAGAAAAAGGCTCTTGACTCATACCCCTTGAAACTAGCATGATGGAAAAGATTTGTTGACGACACCAACTTAAAGTGGACTCAGGGCAGGACTGAGCTTGAGAAGTTCTTTAATCATCTTAACTCTATCTCTTCAGAAATTAAGCTTACTATGGAGCTTGAAGAAAAATCTATTTTCATGTTGATTCGTACCATCATCCATCCCAAAAAATTGGGGTCCTTAACACTCTTGTTGTTAGAGACCTTAGAATTTCCGATGCCAATCACCTTAATGAGGAGATTAAGCACTTAACCTCTGTCTTTAAAGATATAGGATACAAAGAAAAAGATATTAAGAAAGCTATAAAAAGAGTTGAAGGAAAGGTCCTCCCCAAGGGCCCTAAAGAAAATTGCGGGATAGTTTACCTTCCATTCATTCAAGGGGTTACACATAAAATTGCCAAGGTTCTAAGAAATAAAGATATATTCACTTAGTTTACGACATGTGGAACAATTAAGCAAAGAATGAGATTTGTCAAGGATAGCATCGATCAACAACAGCTTAAGGGAGTTTATAAGATTGATTGTTCTTGCGGCAGAAGTTATATTGGAGAGACAGGGCGTTCCTTAAAAACAAGACTTAAAGAACATGGAGTAGATATCAAGAATGGGAGATCACACACTTCAGCCCTTGCAGAGCACTCCTCAAAAACCAAGCATCATGTTTGTCTCGAGAGCGCCAAAATTATCGCTAGGGAAGATCATTATCAAAAAAGGAAAATTATAGAGGTGCTTGAGATTAGGAAATGTCCAAATAACCTCAATAGGGATGGTGGGAATGAGATCAGTGGAAATTGGCTTCCCGTGATTAGGCATATCAGCGCTTCCAGGTCTTTTGAGGTATAATATTCCAGGTATGAACCCTCTCTCCTCAAACCTCTAAAAATTTATGAAACATTAATAAATTAAATTAATAATTAATAATAACCTTAAAGAATATATATATATTTTTAAACTAACCTCCATAAAAAAATGATTAAATTATTAATTATTAATAAATAAATAATTTTATTAATAATAATAATTTATTCATAATAATAATTATTTATTTATTCATCAAGAATAAATAATTAAGTATTATTAACTAAATAAATAATAAATAAATAATAATAATATTATTTATTTTAATATTTATTAGTTAATAAACATTATTATTATTATTATTATTATTTTTAATAAATAAATAAATTTTTTCTATTAAAAATTAGGTCTTAATAATTTTATATAATAGTTTATTATTATTATTATTAATAGATATTAATTTTAATCTATCATTAAATAAATATTTTATCATAAAATAAAATTAGAAATTTATTTATTTTATTTTATTATGTTTAATCGATATTAGTAATCATTTATTATTAATATTACTTATAAATAAATGAATTAATTTCTCACTATTAACAAATGATATTTTTTACACTTGTTGGTTCGAAATGTGTTAGCCGAAAATTTCTCTTATGTGATTTCTACCGAAAGACTTCGCTTAAGTCATTATGGATCACAAAAGCTTGAATAGAGAAAAAAAATGATATGAATATTAATTTACTAATAATAAAATAAATTTATTAATTTATTTCATAATAAAATAAAAGATTTCATTAATTATTTGAAGAATAGATAAAATAATTTCTTATTAAAAAAAATTAATATTATTTATTAATTTATTACATTTTAAATAAAAAGTTTTATTAAAATAAATTATTATTTTGATGTTTTAAGTTTTTGTTATTAGAAAATAAAAACCATTGTTATTAAATAAAATTAAAAGCATTTAAAATTATTTAATAATAAAATTACTACATATAAATATAATAAACTAAATATTTTAATCTATTAATTATTTTCATGTAGGCTTAGGTTTAGTTTAGTTTAGTTTTTTTTTTTTGAAATTAGTTGGCTTTTTGTTTTTTATTTTTATGCATTAGGTATTTATCTGGTTCTGATTGGTAAGCTCCTCCTTTAATCTATCACTCAAAATTTCTGTCCTGAATATGGATCCCCATTCGGATTCGAAACATCGACAAGATGCAAATATTACTGTGGATGATTCGAATCACGATTTTCCAAAAGACAGCCACAAAAGCTTAAAATCTAACACTTATGCCCTTTAGTATATTTGCTATCACAACTGTAACAAGTACCTTTTGCTGTTTTTCTATAATTGTTGTGGTGTCAACCTTGTAGGTTGTTGAAGGCTAGGAGCAACAACACTTCCAGTTTTATATTTGTGAGTGGTAGAATTCCTTTTTGCCATAATTTTGCTTTGAGATTTTCTTGCTACCATGAATGCCTTCTCCAATGAATCAGGTTCCCAAAGGCGAACCTCATGTTGGATGTTATCCTTTAAAGCCCCTATGAAGACATCAATCCTATGCTCCTCTGAAATATCAGTTACCCTGATATTCAATTTTTGAAAGTCCTCATTGTGCTCCGCCATCGAACCCTTTTGTTTGAGATTTATCAACTGGTTAAAGAAGGTGTTACTCTTTGTATCATCATAATGTGCTATCATTTCCTCCATACAAATTGACTAAGTGACAAGTGGTTTACACAAACCAATCCATTGATACCATACAATCTGATTGGGTTCTAAATATAAAGATGAAATACATACCTTTTATGTGTGTTGCACATCATGGAGATCAAAATATTGTTCCATCTATAGTATCCATGTTACCAGATCCTTGCCATCAAACTTCCTCATATTGATCTTTGGAATGTGGTGGGTATTGAACCCAACATTGAAGTCTCTAAAATCACAATTCATATTACTTTTGTCCTTATTATGATTTTCATGGAGTACCTTGTCACCACTGGGAAGCCTTTCTTACAACAACTTTGTCAGACCTTCCATTAAACCTTCCATGTCTGCTTTTAAACCGTTCATGTCACCTTTTATTTATACTTTTAAACCATCCATGTCACCTTTTATTTCTACTTTTAAACCATACATGTCCCATTTTAGTTCATCTGTGGTTGCTCTTTGTCAGAGCGAAATTTGTTGCACTTAGTCCCATAATTTGGATATATCATGTTGCAATTCTTCCTCTTCATGAATCATAGTCGAGCTTTCTTAGGGCTTAATGGGTGTATAATTATTTTGTTTGGGAGTCATTTAAGAACCAAATACTGATATCTCTGCTTCAATATTCCCTTGGAATCAATTCAAACTATTTTTTCAAACAAAAGTTATGCTATTTTAAAAAAATACACACCTTTTTCTTGCTTTTAGGAGCTCGATCTTGAAGTGGTTGTAACTCTATAATTTCAGCTCTTTAAGGTCTAAAATTTATTTTTTTGGAAGTCATATAAGCCTTCTTTACAACCCACAAGTCAGTCTGACATTGGATTCTCCAAGAAAGAATTATGCCCAATCTTCACGATGTCCTAATTATAGACTAGTTCAGTAAAGTGAACTTGTACGGAATGAAGCATCTCACTGTTTCAACCTTCAAACCTGAAAAGGATATATGGAAAGGTACAATTCGTTCAATTTCAATGACTTTTTATGAAATTCAAATCCGATTCTTGGAGAGAAAGTTATGATGATTTTCCCTAGGTCACCTATTTGAGATTGAATTTTGGAGCTTGCAAAAACCCTAACTTATTTAGGCCATATCTCAGAAGGTATAGCGAACCAATCTATGAAATTTTTACAAGAAGTTGACCAAGATTTCAGCTCCATGTGGTAGAAAGTTCAGCTTATGTAGCCTAGTATAAAAAAATTTATAGCGAAAATTCGAAGATGACCTATTTGAAGCAGCGAAACCCTAGAATCCAAAGCTTTGATACCAAATGTTATGTAATTAGCTCACAAAAAAAAATAAAAGATAGATCAACGACTTAATAATTATCCTCTTTGAGGGGGAAAGCTCCTTTATATTACATAAACGAACAATTCTTAGATGATATAAATGATAATACCCTCTTGGTATATATAGGGGTCTAAGGGGTCACAATATAATCAAAACCCACATAATAATAATAATGTAAGGGCACAACAATAAAAATAGTGGGCTTCTATGGGGCACAACAATAAAAATATGGGGGACACATGGGAACAATAATAATAATCAGGGGCTATAATAAAAATAAGGGGGATACACTAATATTATAGGGACCTAAGAAGTGAGGTCACACTTCTTTACAGAAACCCACAAAAAATTTATTGAATCAGTCCCCTTAGAATTAAAAATGTACGTTGACCGATCATTTAACCCGTTGACCCAATAGTGATGCACATTCGATGTTAAAATTAATAAATAGGGGATGAAAAAATATGCACAAGTGGGTCCAAAAAATACTCAAAACAAATTTTGAAAGGAGCAAACAATTGAAGAATACAATTCAATCAAAAAAATCAAGGAAAGTTTTCATGATGATTTACGTGAGAGATATTTTTTTTACTATGCTTACCTTGTTATATTAATTTCTCCTTGATAAGGGAGTCAAACATATCATTGGATACAAAGCCCATTTAGAACCATTACCAAAGTCCGATCACAACAAACACCAAACCGATTGGGAAACTTTTCTTGACATTCACTGTAAAGGCACCTAAGAAGCGTGGTGGCACTTTTTGAGAAAATGAAGTCATTCATCATAAATTCGGGTGTCGACCAAGAGTAAGTCAGGATCAATGACGGGGGAGTATATGTTCATGAAATACATTGAAAAAAAAAGAGAAGAGAGAAGAAATAAGTCAATTGAAGTCAAGGAGTTGACATCAAAGAAAGATGATCAATTGGAAGAGTATGGGGGTATACTCTTGAAAAATAGTCCGAGATAAAAATCTAATGGCGATGCAATAGTTCAAACAAATAGCCAACATTTAGAAAATTTAATGGGACACAAGACACAAAAAATGATAGATGCATGAGGAATGGAGCCTCTAGAAGTCAAATTGAAAGAAAATACCTGAGCAATAGATCAAGGATGCACGAGACTCATCTAGGGGTGGCATTAAGAACCCATATTGGAGAGGCATATACCCGTCGATTTTGAAGATAAGTGACATTCTAAAATTAAGCCTTAGTCTAATAAGGCACATAGATAGTATGGAAATTGATGACTTTGACCTAGGATACCACAATATCCCATAGTGAATATAACAAGTTTATGTATAAGTGACTTCTTAAATCAAAGGATCAATATTGAATCAAAACCTTCCTTAGTCTCATATAGAAGATATGACCAAGGAAACCTAAATGATTATCTATTGAGAGAAATCCCAATAGTTAAGAAGACTTTGGTAAATAATGAGGAAAATGATGATATACTTCTCCATATTAGAGATCTCACAAACATACCCCCTTGCCTAAATTACTAATTGCTAAGAAGATAACACAAGGCAAGATGATGTTGCATCCCGAGACAAATTAGTTCAATGAATATTTAGATAAAGCATGTAAAGCTGATGACCTCCCATCCACATCTTTGAGTGTATAAGTTGAAAATGAAAAGTTCCACCCTCTAGTTGAAAATATACAAAAGTTGACCATCGAAGTAGAAACTGACACGATAATAGAGCAATTTGAGTCAACACAAACAAATAATCTAGTTAGATTACCTCCAATCAAAGAATTTTCAATACAATATTCTCTAGTACAAGAGAACTTTATTAAGTCAAATCTCCCTTTATGAGGAAAAAAAACACCCCACAAAACACTGGTTTGTTCGCAAAAAATTCTGCGATGCCAATGATGTTAAAGATGAAGATAAACAAATAACTCAATTTTCAGGAGCCCTTAGAAAAGGAGACCTGAAATGGTTCATGAATAACATAGACAACAAAACCACAACTAAGAATGATATTAAGTAATTTTTACTTGCCTTCTTTAAGGCTCAATATGTTAAGCATATTGTAGCCCAAAAGGTTAAACAAATTAAGCAAAATCTAAGAGAAATAGTTCACCAATATGATAAAATACTTAAATATTTATTTTTTCTAATTGCATATGTGATTTCCGAAGCTCTCCTAGTACAATGGTACATTGCTGGAATCAAATAATGAATTATAGGGCCATTGAGAATGCATGAAATTACATCACATGAAGAAGCTTTGAAAAAGGATCAACACATCGAAACAAATGACAACTGGTCATTGAGATCCTCATCGATATAAAAGAGAATTAAAGAAAAAATGGAGTAATTACAATAATCTCCCATGAACTACGGTGCACCAATCTCTGAAGTGAGAGGCACACTAAGGAAAACTAACAATTACAAATCAAGTTGAACATGACCTTTGATGAGTACACTCCAATATATATTGTGAAATTTTCCAAGTCACATTAAATCATACCACAACATAACCCCAATATAAGTTAAAA
Organism: Pinus tabuliformis; assembly: GCA_031772625.1. Lineage (NCBI taxonomy): Eukaryota > Viridiplantae > Streptophyta > Pinopsida > Pinales > Pinaceae > Pinus > Pinus tabuliformis. The sequence continues at coordinate 674,335,817 of CM062817.1, forward strand.
AATGTAGAGCAATAGTGGTGTGCCTTATGTGAGGAAGCCACCCAATCTACTCACAAATGCTAACTAAAGGGTCAAAGTAAGCCTAATTATCATATCATTAACCATATGAAATCATTTAACCACTTGGGTGATCCAAAACCCCAATTTGGAAGAGGAAATATATATCAAGAATGAGGAAGCAAATACCAGGGCCATGGAGGATATCAAGGAAATTAAAATAATTGAGTTGGATTCAATGGAAGATTTGGATGAGGCCGAGGTTGTGGTTGAGAATGAGTTTATTGATATACTTGTTGGAAGGAGGGGTATATTGGACACAATTTTTCCATTAAAAGAAAAACAACATATGCTTCTGTAACATTTGTGGATTGGGTGTTCACTCCTTGGAGGATTGCCTCAAAGTTCTTCAAAAAGTAACGAATAAAAAAATGTCATTTTGCTCCACTTCATGCCTAAACACGAAAAATTCACATCATCACAAGATCATGAGTGGGACTAGAAAATAGACCCATAACATAAGAAGCAATATGACCAACAAAACTCGTTTATCCATATCCAAATCTACAACACCATGATGTGCTCATGAGAGAAGTAGTCAATTTTTGCAAAAACAAAGTTGGAAAAATTTTCGATTATAGATAATATTATAGAAGAATCTATGGAACTGATAAATGGCACAAACAATCAATTGGTAATCTAAGATCTCCTTTGTATACTTATAGAATACAAAGAAGATCAAATGCCATGTAAAAACCTATGACAATTGTCCCAGGACAAACATTTTGAAGACTATAATCCTCATGTCAACCTTGAAATAAAAATACACATGATAGGCCAAGTCATCGTTGACTTTGAATCACATGTAAATATTCTCCCTAGAGATACTTGGGTAAAGCTTGGAAGACCATCCCTTCAAAGGATGATTAACTATTTAAAATTGGCTAATCAAATATTCTTGGATCCCATCGATACGCTAAAACACATTCAAAATTTAGTAATGGGCATATCAATACTTTTCGATTTTGAAGTCACCGAATTAGGTGAAGGAATACCATCTTATCCTGCTTTGTTAGACGACCATGGGGTCAAAATAGGAAAGATTCTATTTCACCAGAGAGATAAAAAATAAAGTTGAATGGAAATAATAGAAATATTGTAATCCTACTAGATCCCTACAAAGTCAAACCATGGATCAAAGTACTAGATGATCACACAGAAACAATATGTTCATATCAAGTTATACAAGAAGAAGACAATGTGGAGCCAAACATAATAGGAGAGATTATTTTAGGCTTCCCACTTTCCATTGGAAAAAACTCAGATATTGAGAATTATGAATGGAATATTGGAAATTACAAATCAAAGGCTAAGGAATGTTGGATAATTGAAGCAATGCTAATAAGGAAATTTCGACCATGATTCATAGTGAAAGTAGTGCTAGTTTTGCATGAAAAAAAAAATAAGACAATCTTTGACACTGCTTCCAATTGAAGTAATAAAATAATTTGGTACCCTGGTAATATTTAAAAAGTATAGTTCTCCTTTAACTCAAATTGATGAAGTGCCTAAATCAATGTGTGAATAAGGAGGAATACAATAATTTCCAAACTTTTACTAGATAAGAAACAAGATGATGGGATACCCATGCCCCCCAAATTCAAACATGGACAACTATACCTACATATTTTATTAAACATTTTGGGGGTAAGAAATTATCTGCAATGGATAACATTCTCCAATTTAAGCTAGGATGTGACCCTGTAGCCCATATTCAACAATGTGAAGCAAAATGGAAAATAATTGGGTACAAAGATGTGAGAGTCTAGCCACATATGTTTCCCGGTGCCCTTGATGATATGCCAAATAAGTAGTATAAAATTGAAGAATATTGAACGGAAAATCTCCGGTGGAATGAATTAAAGAATAATTTTATAAAATGTTTTGAGTTTGATATGCCTGAAAAAAAACTAGTTGAATTAGCTCAACAAATTAAAAATTTATATCAAAGAAAACCCGAAATAGAAAAAGAAAAATGAAAGTCGATTACTCCTTGAGTTCAACATGCAATCATATATCAAGCCAACAATCAATTGAAAGATAAGTTTCCCAACTCGACATGGAAAATATTAAGTTTATGAGGCAAATATTTTGTTAGAAAAAGAATCATCCAGGAAATTGGAAACAAATTAGAACACTATTTAAAATATCCAAAGAGCAGGAAGATAGACTTGAGAAACAAGATTTTCCACCTACATATGAAGAAGTGAAGGTTGGAGACTAGAGACTCAATGAGTTGAAGGCTCCCAAATGGATGGATGTTGAACTAAAAATAAAAGAAGTCAACATCTCTAATGATGGTTGACCAAAAATGGCCCGACTAGGGGATTACTGACTAGAAAAATAAACCACATAATTTATTGATCTTCTTAAAGAATATCAAGATGTATTCGCAAGAGATTATAAAGACTTGAAGGGACTTGTAAAATAAATGGGGGAGATGAAAATCAACCTCATACAAGGAGCCAAGCTAATAGAAAAATGTCCTTATAAATTGGCCCATAAGTACAAACCCATTGTACAAAAAGAAATAGAAGGGATGATAGCTACATGAATCATCTTTTTAATACAAAATTCATAATGAGAAAGTTCTATGATCTTGCAACAAAAGAAGCATCACCCAAAGAAATCAAGAATCTGTGTCAGTTTTCTTGGTCTAAATAAATTAATAGTAATAGATCAATTTTCAATGCCCTTCACAAATGAAATCATAAATGAAGTTTTTGAAGTTGCAAGATATGAGTGCTATTCATTCATAGATGGGTTTTTAGGCTATAATCAGGTACCCAACGCAGAAGAGGATCAAGAAAAAACAACCTTTGTCTTAGAGTTTGGTTCTTTTGCATATAGAGAAATGAGTATCTATTTTGATGATTGGGCTATTTATACTCTTTTGAGGGACCATGTGTTGTGACTCAAATTCATATTAGAAAGGTGTAGACATATTCATCTGTCTCTTAATATTGAAAAGTGTCTATTTGTCACACTGATTGGAATATTGGTAGGGCATGTTGTATGTAAGTAAGGAACCAAAGTC